>CM073745.1:19590881-19981369 GCA_037127355.1 Schoenoplectus tabernaemontani | reverse complement strand
TATATAAATTATTATTATTCAAGCTGAGTCGAGCTAACTCCAACTCAAACTCAACTCATTTAACTATCGAATCAGATTAGCTCGAGTCCAAATCGAGCCCTTACCGAACCACTAACCTGAGCTTTTTTTGTGCAGACCTACTTCTATGGAGTTCTCTGCTTTGCATAGGGGAGCGAGTTAGAGTGGTTTAATCAGGGATCAATTGATATCTGAAAGCAAGGGAATTATTCCCGAGTTTGTGATCGTCGATGTCCTTTTATCACCAGAAATTACTAAATAATAACAAGTAGATGACTGGGCTGGTATTGCATCTAGTACAATTATGATTTGTGATAAGGGTGTACAACGGCGGGTTGATTATTTTTTATAAAAAAATAATTTAATCCGGTTATTGTTTATGATAATTAGACCATTTATCATGCTAAACAAAATATTAATATGCTACATTTTAATATCAATCTTATAGTTTAAAACTTTTTTAAGATAAAAATGAGAGTCTAAACTATTCGATTCTAAATATTTATAATAAATTCTCATTTAGATTTCTAACGTACAATTTCGTGCATAAAGTATTATTTTTGTACAAATCTAACAGATTATCAACTTAAAAAAATCATGGTAACTGATAAGATTGTGTAGGAAGTTGATACACATATGTCAAAATCGATATAAACTGTGCACATTAAATTAAATGAGTTATATAATAAATTATATTATTAATATGCATAATAACTCGTATAATATAAATAATAAGTGCGTCTCAGTTTTGATATCAGTTTTCATCTCCATAATATATTTCAATTATACAAATATTTAATTCACAAAAATCATGTGAAAATGTTGGCGTCTCATGTTTTGCACCGAGTAATATTTTCAATTTAAAATCAACACGAAAAACGTGACCCAACTCAAGCGGAACCTTTTTACTTTGAAAAAAAAAAGAAAAAGAAAAAGGACAGTGGATTGGAGATAATGCAAGGAAAATTAATCATGACAAGTGGTAAAATATTTGACGACATAGCAAGAGAGTGTCTGACAGCGATTTTGTCACGGAGCAGATGGAGGAAAGCGGCATGCGGCGTTTGCAGGGAAGCAGCAGGTCTTTTCTTCCTTAGTGGATTGCAAAAGTGGCATCGCTTTTTTTTCCCTTTTAAATCCGCCTTGTCTCGAGCTCTCCTTTATTTTTTACCATTAGTTTTATTAATTAGTTTATATCATATTTATTTTTTTCATTAGTTTCTTTTAATTAGTTTATGTTATATTTTTTATAATTAATTTCTTTTAATTATTTTTTACATTTTTATTTTTTATCGTTGATTTATTTTAATTAATTTTTATTACATTCTTTATTTTTTTATAATTAGTTTTTTTAATTAATTCTTTTTAAATTATTTAATTTCTTTTATATTACATTTTAATTAGTTTATGTTATATTTTCTACATTCTTTAAATTCTTTTATGTTATTTTTTTTAATTCTTTTGTTCTTCATTTTTATAATATTTATAATATTATTTTTTTAGTAATATCAAATGACATCTCCTAATCGCTCTCATGCCAAAGAAATGACACATGGTTGAGCGTTGAAATATTTAGTGAACAATTAAGTGAACAAAATCCTAACCCTCCACAATCATACTATCAACAAAATTCTAACCCTCCGCATTCGTATTATCAATAAATTCTACAATAATATTATCCATCACAAATGCTAGTTGATCTTAATTATCAACCGCAAATTACTTCATTTGGTACTGGATAAGGTTCGACCTCATATCTCTCAAGTTTCCCGTATAACGCTGACGAAATAATTAGTGCTGAATTTCCACCGCTACATCCAATAAGTGCAGGATGCTCCACACCAATACCCGAGTCAAGTGTCCCGTAATCACTGACCAAATCTGAAATCGACAAGAGATGGAAGAGAGATTCCCCAACTTATGATGCATCTTAGTGACGCTATTACGAACAAACTTTAGATTCCGACAATATTCTATTAAGTGCACGATGCAATGTTAGTAATTGTAAAACTTCTTACAATTATATAATAAAAAATAATTTAACTCAATGTTAAAAATATATCGATAAACATATAGCAAAAAATAAAGAACTCCAAAAAAAGACTCGATACCCATATGATACAAAGTTGTTTGAACTCAGACGATACTAAAACACTTGCTAAATATGATGAAAAAAGAATGTTAAGTGAGTTTGTCCGGTATATAGCAAAAAAGGAATAACCAATAAGTATGGGATATTGTACCGATTTTGTCCTATTGATGATTAGGGCTTATGGTCAATCATTGTACAAAAAATTCCATTATAACAAAATGCTATCTAAGTTAAAAAAAATAGTATATTGAACAAAAAAAATGAATTACCAATCATATTTATAGTTGCAACAAATAAAATATCAATTACATCCGATATATGGACTGTCGTAAACATGGTCTTAGTTATAATTGTGTTACTGCCCATTATTTCAATCAAAATTGAATTTTACAAAAAAAAAAAAGATTCATAAGTTTTCGAATCATGAATTATCCGCACACCGCACAAATTATTTATCAATCAGTTATAAATATATTGCATGAGTATAATTTGAGAAGAGATTTAGAGAACAAAATATGTTTATTTTTTTATAATGCAAGCAACAATATTAAATTTACTTATTATTTTATATGTGCACTAAATCCAATTATGGATGGTATGATATTTTTATCAAAAATATGCATATCATATTGTTAGCTTAACTGTTAAGGCAGGTATGAAGATAAACTCCATTGATAATTTAATTTATAAATTTAAAAATGATCTTCATCATATTTATTCGAACAATATAAGAAAATAAAATTTTCATGCCTTGTATGTAAGATTAAATTTAAGTAAGTTAAGAGTACCGTGGAATATAGATACACATTGGAATTCAATGTATAGAATGTTACAACGTATCTTTCCATACAAATATGCTATAAATGAGAGCCTACGTAACTCACCTGAGGGATTACACTTATCATGCTCCATGGGAGAATGTGAACAACTAAAACAACTTCTGACTTTTCTAAAAGTTTTCTTTAATACAACTGTTCAACTATCATGCTCATATACATTATCCACGCATCAGTTATTTCAACATCTCTATTTGATCTTCAAATTTAGTTTTCTTTTCCTCTTGATATTTATTTCATTATAAATTTCAACTTATTTCATTACTAATTTATTTTATTATTTTCAATGTATATCATGATTTAGAGAATATAGAAATTCATCGAATCGTGAAGGATGTGCACATAGACTCTCCTCTTGCACCGATTAAAAGATAAATTCCTAAAATATTGGGAAGAAGTCTATCTTATTATAATATTGGTTTTATCCTTTATTTAAGAAGAAGTACATCATAAGACTGCTTAAAATTTAAGAAAAAATTAAATTTATCACACATCGGGGAAGAACAACGCATAACCTCTACATTGAAGGATACGTTCAACCTATACAACACTCAACTTCATAAGAACCAAGTGAATCAATATTTTTCTTCGAATCTTCATAACATTAGGTACTAAAATCTAACACATTTATAATTAAAAAAATTAAATATTATTGTGAGACTTATATTTTTATGTTTTTGAATTGTTATGAGACTTGAAGGAAGATGACGACTTATAAATATAAGTAATCATTCATTAGTTAGTTATTGTTTGAGAAGTATAGAACCTGACAACAGTGACATCCTCAATTATTGAAAAAAGAATGAAATTATCTATCCAACTCTTATTATGATGGCTCGTGACATATTCGTCGTGCCTACGTTAACTGTCCCTTTCGAATCATATTTTAGTTCAGCAAATAAGATTCTAAACCGATAAATGCAGCAGATTTAATGTAAAGACTTTTAAACGATTCGTATGATTGAAAGATTGGTTTTATGTAGAACAACGCAATCAATATGCACCCATTGAAGCACCATCATCTGGTGAATTTATGATAGACACAGATGAAGACTCAGAGGATATTTCAGAAAATAATCTATGATATATGAACGCTAACTTCTAGATGGTATTTTTAAACCTTTTTTTATTTATTTTTGTCTATTTTTAATATTTTTTCTATTTGTAATCGTATTTTTATTGACTTTTTTGAATTGTTTTCAATATACATTACTAATAAAAAAAAAATTAGAACTCCACCTATGCATTACATAGCCGGTCTCAAATCCAGAATAAAAGAGGATGTTAAATTTATTTTTTAACTCTTTTATTTTAATTTTTAGCAGTTTTTTAATTTTTTTTTATCAATTTATTTGATTTTAAAAAATAAAAAATATATTTATTTTATTTTAATTTTTAATATTTTATTTCAATTACATAATTAGTTTAATATTTTATTTTAAGTTATATCATTTTAATTGAATTTCTATTTATTTTTTTGAGTCGTAAAAAATAAAAATTTATTAGGAATATTAATGATTATATATTTTCAATAATTATTTTTTTATTTTCATAATTTTTGAGAAATTATTTGGATTTATTTGAGTTACTCTTGAATTTTGGAAAAAAATAAACCCGGCGGTCCAAATATCCAACCCGACCCGCTCTGAAATTTTGACCCGTCCCGATCTACCCATCGACCGGTCCAACTCATAATCCTAAAACAGACCACAACTACACCCTCTCAAATCCAACCCGTCCTGTATAAACCGTCGACCCATCCCGATTAAACCCGACTAACCCGTCCGAATTAACCCCTGACCCGTTCCGATTTTAATTCACTACCTCCCTCCCCACCCCTTCAATCTCACACATTTTCACATCTCTACATCTTGACCAGCTTTGTTGCGTACGACAAGTCTGATCCATTATGGGTTCCCATGTCGCACAACGAGTCTGTCTACACTCTCAACTATTCTCATATTCAGACGCATGCATGCACTCTTGGTTCCGTTAATTTAGAATCAATTTAGATTTTTTTTACACCGAGAAGAATTAGTCTGAGCATGCCTTTCTATTGCAGTTACGTTTTCCTAACACTAAAAAAATAATTGTTATGTTGTCGTATTTGTGACAAAGGTTTTGCAAGTTCCAATTACTGTCTAGAGGTATACCATAGTTATTTTATGTTTTAGTATAATATAAGAGGGAATGCGAGCATTTCTAGATTAGCTCCTCCGTTTGTTCAGTTTTCCACCTTTTTTAAATAAATAATTTCAGTGACTGCTAGTTCGTGTCATATATACCTGTGTTATGTACTCCGGGCCACTCAATTTGGTGGACAGATATTTTACAAAAAGTCAACTATGTACTTTCTATAGCGGCAAAAGAATCGAATTCGATTGAACTAGACTCTATACCAATTTAATTTGAATTAAATATACTGTTCTGAACTGAATTAAATTCAGAATTCGATTCATCACAATTCGAATTAGTTCAGTTCGGTTCATAGCAGTTTGAAATTAATTGTTGAATATTTGAATAACAGCCCTAACTTAAAAAAATACATATTACAATACTTCGATTTCAAAGTACAATTTAAATAATAATTCTAATTGAGTCTCATTCTAACATAAGAGACTATAAAATACAAGTTCATAGTATAATAATTAATGATCCTAAATAACAGACACAATTCAAAGTAATTTAAGCAATAAGTCTCATTCTCACATAACAGACTAAAATACAAGTTCATACTTCATAGTTTAATAATTAACAATCCTAAATAATATATCCAAATTCAAAGCAGTCACAATACAAATTCATAGTACAAATTAAATTCAATTCATAAATGAAAGTCATAACTCCGAAACATTAAAATCAATAGTCAACAGCTCCTTGCATTTCAACCCTCCTTGCACTTTAACCTATTAATGGTGTCGATTATATGATGTATATAAGCAATTCTAGATAGTAACAAATAAATATTGACATGACACTGTCCTTCTGATCTCTGCTCTTGGATGAAAATTTCCAACAATACAATCCCAGTTCACAAACAGCTCCAGTTGATCAAAATGAAATATGAAGTATTTTGTAAAGTCCTAGTTCCAAACGGCCCTAACAGCCCCAGTACATCCCCATTACATCTTCAGTTCCAAACAACTCTAGTACCAAATAGCCCCAGATTTTGTATCAGGTTTGAGTACTTATATTATGAAACTTAATCATCAGTTTTTCCATCAGAATCGGGTACTTGAACTTGAAGGTTCTCTTCAGATTTGGTCGCTTCCTGAAAATTTACAAAATAAAATAAATTATTGCAAGCCACAAAAGATAATTCAATTTTACCAACATATAAAAAAATAGAAATGTGAGAAATTCGATTTTACTTGTAAAGTGTGTAATGTAGCATTTGAGCTCACTCTTATTCAATCCTCTCAACAAACTAAAAGTTCAACCATATCTTTAGTTAGGGAACTCCTATAGTCATCAAGCACATAACCTCCAACACTAAAAGTCGACTCTAAGGCAATAGTTGATATCAAAATGTAAAGGATAACTCAGATGAATCGGCTCAAAACTGAAAACTTCACATAATTCACTTTCCACCAACCCAACACATCAAAATTCTCTTTTTTCCAACAACAAGAACCTTTGGATCATTTGACATGATAGCAATTAGAGACATGTCTCAAGAGGTGGGAAGTACTACCAGATCTCATGAGGGTGTATTCTTTATTGTAATGGATATACTTCGCCTTGTGCACTACTTTATCATTTTTCACCTTTATTTCAAACTCTCTGAAATACTCTTCTAACTTTTTTTTGGCGTCCAATTTTAAACTTTTTTACAACCTCACCTTCAGCCAGGGCATTCGCCCCATATATTGCCTCGATATCATTAACTTCATTCTCACTTTCTCCATCACACCTATAGTTTCATCTATATTTTCTAATGGTGCTTGAATATCAAGAGGATAAACAAGTTCAGACTCTGATATTCTATATATGATGGAAAATCAAATAACAAAAGTTCAAATAAGATAACATAATTATAGTAAATAAGATAGATTAATCAGATATCAGATCAAATAGCAAATTAGATAGCAAACTAGATAACCCCTCTTAATTCATTAAATAATGTAATGATGCTACTTTTTATCTTTTTTACTATGTTATTGTTTATTGGCAAGTGAGAACAAATAATTTACAAGCATCAGTACCTGAACAATAAATACTGATATAGTTTAGTTCAATTTACAAGTACCGAATAATAGATACTGATTTCAGTTTAGTTCAATTTACAAGCAATTTACCAGGTACAAGAATATCAGTACACAATTTACAAGCAATTTACTTCAGTTCAATTTACAAGCAGTTTTAGAGACCTTAAATGATAATTAATTAGAAAAAAATATGTACTAGGTACTGATTTAGTGCATACTGAAGCTGATACTTGCCATAGAGAATCTAGTAAGGAAACAAGTAAATTGCAACTCAAGTACATAAATCAGTACTTGGTGCGGTGGCGCTTGGCGAAAAGGAGAGAGAGGGCTGCGATGAGTCTGCTGACTGGTGCGGTGGTGCACTGATGCTGGAGTCTGCCAGTCCGGTGCGGCGGTGCTTGATGGAAAGGAGAGAGAGAGAGGGTTGACGGAGAGGAGATGATGTTTGGTGGCTGGCAGGGGCGGATGTAGGATTTTGATCAGGAGAGATAATTATCGGATTGTAATAGATTATCGGGTTCAAACCCATTAAATCATCGGGTACTAAATAAAAAATTAATAATTAAATATATATTTTTATCTAATAAAAAACTATTAAAATAATAATATTTTATATATTAAAAATAATAATAAAATAATGCTTAAAGTAATAGATAAACAAGTTGATGAAGAAAATTTTTCTCAACGGAACTTCATATTTTGATATCTTTGCATAATTATTTCGTTATGCACGATATTAAATATTTTTTTCTCAATAAAAATAATCAGACAATTCAGGGGGGCAAAAAATTTTCAGGGGAGACAAATTACTGAAAACATTACCTAAAAACATTACTTTTCAAAATCTAGGAGTCAGCTGCCCCTAGCCTCTATTAGATCCGCCCTTGGTGGTTGGTGCAGGTAGTGGTGTTGAACCTCTGGTGATTGGCGGAAAGGGGGAAGAGGGGGTGGATGAAGAGCAGATGGTGTGTGATGGAGTCAAGGAGGAGGTAATAGGGAGAGGTGATTCGCCTCCTAGTGTGGTGATGGAGGATGGATATGTGATATGCCTCTCCCAATGGTGACAGAGGAGAGGGATAGATGATTGAGATTCGAAATCGGGGGTGATTTTTACGAGTGAGAGAGAGAGAGTCGGCTGCTTCTGGTTGGTAGGGTTTGGAGCAGAGGGCGAAGCAAAAACATTATATATTCCATATTTTAACTCATCGGACTATTGGGATGCTATTGAGATTTCAACTCAAGAAGTTCGCGAACCTATTATGAACGAATTAGGCTGAGTTTGAATTTGATTTAAATTTGATTTGAATTTAATTCGAATCGAGCCAATTCGATTCGAATTAATTTCGAGTTGAAATTCAAGCAAGTTAATTATGAATTTTGACCGAATCGAATGCGAGCGAGTTACAAGTTATAAATATTTTTTGCACCATAGTACTATCAGATTTTCAATTTATTTTTCAAGTAAAACGGGACAATCAACCCTTTAAATGTAGCAAAAAAACGTGCCTCATCGCAGGAATCTAACAGTGTTGATGAGATTTTTTAAGTTTGTTTGGCGAGAGCCGAGAGTAAAGGAAAAAGAGACAATTGAGAACAAATTTAAATATATAAAGAAGAAAAAAAGAAGGTCATGACTTCGTTGTGTACGACAAGTATCAATGGAGGTGTTGCTTCTCTCTCTTTGCCTCGCAATTTTCTCTCAATGTTTATTTTATTTTTTGCTTTATTCTACTATTTTAACTAATTCTCACCAAGAGCCAATCAGGTCTCAGCACATATTGGAAACTGTGGAACATACTTCAAGAAAACATATGCCATTGGAGTCTTATTCTTTCTATAGTATGCAGTCTATGCGCACAAATATTTCATTTAATAACAATGATTGAGATTATATCTATATATTTTTTTCAAGATAATATTATATCTGTATTTTTTTTTAGATTATATCTATATACATTTTTTAGATAATACTATATCTCTCTGATTAAGCTCAAATAAATTTATGAACATGTACATGACATCTTTAATCTTTAAAACCAACTATATATGTGAGTTTTGGCTTGAATAGATTTAAAGCGCAATTTGTGATCTGTTTTGAATAAGTTTATAATCATGTTGAAGATATTGTTTGAAACTTATCTAAAAGATTTAATATTCAGATAGGATGCATAAATTGATTGTAACTGTTTTCAAAATGCACTTCAAAATGCATTATAGTTAAATTTTGATCAATAGTTTGTTTAATATCTGTTTGATTTGGCTTCAAAATTTTCATAAACGCGAGGAAGAAATTTTACAAGTGAGGCAAAAAATGATTGAAAACGCTAAAAAGCACTGGAAATGCATTAATATTCAATTCGCGATACATAATTTGTATTACATCTCTATTCGATTTGATCATGCCTATGAGTTTTGACGATTTTATATAGAGACAAAAATTACAATCATTTTTAAAGTGCACTGTAAATGAATTATATTTAATTTTATCTGTAATTCTTAATATATAAAGAGAATTAAATTTTTAAACTTTTCAATCATGTCACATCATCACTCTTCTTCACTATTGATTTTATTTAAATCTTTTCACATAATTAAACTCAATGGTTCATATATAATTTTTCTCTCTCCTCATTTAAAATAGATGGGTGTGATATACTTGAGGTAAATTTTAACTCTTAACATGATTTAATTTTTGAATATTATTCATTAAAAGTTATCACATTTAGTTATACAATTATTATATACATATTTAATATTTAAAAAAATTATGTATAATTTTTTAATGTGAAATTATTGAATATATTTAAAAATTTTATAGTTTTAATTATTTATTTGATAATTATTTTATCAGAAGAACTCCGAGTTACAAATCTATGAATTGGCTCTAATAACACGTGAGCACGTTAAAGATGATTTTTGGATCCTGCAAAGAGGCATAAAGTTATTGAAACCGTTTTTAAAACGCGCAGTAAATGCACTATAGTTTAATTTTAAGCATAATTTGCATTACATATGTTTTATTTGACTCCAATAATTTATAAATTTTTAGAAGATATTTTTTGGACCATAAATTTTTCAACATTTTGACTGGTCAATGAAGTGGTATCGACGATGGTATTATCAATTTGACAGGTTAACTTCCATAATTTATTCGCGCCACCAGCAGCTAAATACTACTTATTTATCATTAAACTTAAAATATAGCACGGTAGCAATTCATCGTCACTCGTTAGAATAAATATTTAATTATTTATTTTAACATACCATTGATTTGAATAGCGAGTGTTGCTACTCAATTTAACACGTTAACATTATTAACATACCATTGATTGAGTAGCAACTAGCAAGTATCGTAAAAGTTCTCATCATTCCCACTACGGTGTAGAAATCAAACGGTCAAAAATAGTACCATAAATTTTCAACAACGCTACAAATCGAGAAATTAGGAATCCCACGATCCAATACAGAATTCGGCCCATGGGCCTTTTGTCAGCTGTTGTTTTCTGATCAATTTTCTAGTCCACTGATGCAATATATATATATGGGCAGGAACAGAACAGACGCGGAATAGATATCGTCCATTTAAAATTGGATGGTTGAGAACAAACAGAAATGACTGACATCAGAACCTCACCTTTAGAAATAAATAGATCATATGGTGTCGATGTGTACTGTGTAGGTTAGCAGATTTTCCTATTATTATTGATTTATTTATTGTTGTTCCGCATTAGCAATCGATAGTAGTTTAGGGTTGCATTAAAAAGTTCGGACTCCTGATTTAGTTTGGTCTCAAATTAATATGACTCGAATTATTCTTGTTTGATTATTAAATAAGCTGAATTTGAATTGGGGTTAACTCAGTTTATGGTTCAACTCGATTCGAATAATAATAGTTTATATACTTTTTTTTACTATCAAATCTTAATCTAATAATTCATCTCTCATTATCTCACCATCTCAGCGGTTTAAGAATTTCTCTTATTCGTTAGTGACTCGACTCATATATCTGACTCGATAGTTTTTTGCTGGTTCATTTGATCAAATTAGTGTAGCAAATATATCATTAAAAATATAGTTTGTTGATATATTAATTTTGTACCAAGTTTTGTAGATATATTAACCTTATAGTTTGTAGATGTTCTAAATCTAAATGTCAAATCTAATCAACGCATATGCATTAGCTCGTAAGCCAGATTGAATAGTAACGTCCTGAGTTTGAGCTAGATTTTTCACCTCGAAACATTTTATGAGCATGGTTCGACTCGACTCGAATTTTCATAACTGAATTTGAGTTAAATCTGGCTAGCTTAAAGTCAACTCATGTGTAGCTAGGGGTGTCAATGGGTCGGGTCGGGTTCGGCTCGGGTCATATTATTTTATTATTTTTTTTGACCCGACCCGTGTAAAATAATTAAATATTAACTAATTATTTAATATAATTTTAAGTAATTAAATATTATTTAATTTATAATTAATCTTAATTAGTATATAATTAATATATAGTTAAGCTTTAATTAGTACTAAATCATAAAATTACTTGAAAAAACATAATAAATCGGATCAGGTTGGGTTGACCTGAATCCAATCCGATCTGATTCGAGTAAAAAAAATCAAACCCATATCCGATCCATTTATTTTCGGATCACGTCGGGTTGGATCAGATTCAGATTGGATCGGATTCGAGTTAACCCATTAGGTCGGGTTAATAATTGACACCCGTATGTGCAGCTCTATAATAAGTTAGTAGCACTGTAGCAGATAGGGACCAAACTAAGTGGGTTCCAGCGGAAGCTTTGTGTAAAATCATAAAGTGAGGGTGTGAGATTATGAGAGTGTTGATGTATGAGTGGTGGCTGGTGGGAAACAGGAGCTTCTATAGCATCACTAGTACTTTCTCAGTTTGATAGCGCGACAAGTTTGTGATTTAAGATAAATTCGAGAGTATTACAAATTATAATTTAGGAACGATTCATTATTATAGAGTAAATAATATTCTTTATATTTTGATTTATTGTAAATTAAATTAAAATTCCGTAAATCTAAACAGTAAACACATTCCGTAAATCTAAACACTGTTCGTAGTACTGTTCCTCATTTTAACTGCCCATTTCATTCTCTGAGGTACCCAGAGGATACGCACTCATTGGATTAAGGGGTAATTAGCTTAGTCTTCCATTTCCAACGAGATACTCGCTTCAATCAGCACCGAGCGGTGAAGTAAAAGGCACGGAGCGTTATTCGCGAAAGGCTCCTGCCCAACTATTAAAGAGCTTATTCCACATCTATGCCTATAATGCTTGGGCAAGGACGGCACTCGGTAAAAGGTTAGAATTAGGAGAAACAAATTTGGTCCTAGCAAAAACGCAACATCCTCTCATGTGTGAGGCATGGGTCAAATCCCATGGAAAGTCCTTATAGACAATTATGAAATTTAAGAATTTTGACTTTCGGATAAAAAAAAAAAAGGTTAGAATTAGATTGAGTTAGAATTAGATTTAGAAAGGATACATGTGAGTGAATGTCTACGGCGTTATAATAAAAAGAAAAAAAAAACTGAGGATCACGTGACCCTACCCTGTCGATATTCAAGTTTTGTCTTATTTCAGTTAAGTAGTATATCGACGCTGATGCACTGATACAACAAATAAGGATCATCAATCTATTAGCAAGTTTTACTTTTATATATGAAGATATGGTGTTGTACAAAGCTTATCTAATTTACACAATATGAGTGGCGTGTAATAATTTGTGGCTTATTAAGAATAAATTATTTTATTTTGGAATTGAGTAATGTAAAATCTCGAAACAAAATTTATAATGAATTTCATTATTGTAATTATATATAGAGAGAGAAATGGAACGAATTTGGAGAGGCAAACGCTACTCGCATTTCTAAATTTTATTAGATCGATATCTAAAATGCAAGTCTTATACTATTTTTTTTACTAGTAGATTGATAACTTATAAAATTTTATATAATTTTATTAATTTATATATTTTATTAAAAATTATTAAATTTAATGATTTTTTATTAATATATACAATGATTTTAATAAGATTTTTGATGAACTATCAAACGTCAACAAAATTATATAAAATTTAATGAGCTATCAAAAATAATATGTTTATAATATATTTATAATTTTTTATTTTTTTAAAAATAAATAACAGAATCTCTTATTTCAACAAAAAAATAAAATAAATATCAGCAGATTTGGAGTCTTGCTCCGAAACAACGTTCTGAGTCCTTTCCACGTGTTTCCTTTCTTGATCTATTCAACTTTATTCGACTGTTGAAGTCCAAACGCGACACCTGAGAGACACCGCGTTAGTGCTTTCTTACAAAACACCAGCAGCCAGAATAACTCTCTCACTTTCTTTAAAAATAAAAAAGAAAAAGGAAGAGACGCTGAGTGTTTCCTATTTATTTCTTTAGTGCCGACCTGACTAAGCGAGCAGTTTCCATCATTTACCTCGTTAAAAGCAAGCAAGGATCATCCCCTTTTCGTCTCCTCTCCTCTCCTCTCCTCACGTTCTATCTCTTATCCATTTACTTTCTCTCTACGCTGAGGCGGCAGTTGGCAACCACTCCAGTTTCTCTTCTCCTTTCCTGCGCATATTTCTCTGCGACACCGAAGGTAATGTTTGATTCTCTTTGGTGATTTCTTCTTTTTTCTGATGCTGGATCAATTAAGTGATGTTGTTCAATTGGATTTTGATTCACCGGTAAGATGATTATGTTTACCATGTAGTTATTTTATTGTTCCTTAGAACACTGTGTGATTGATTGATCTTTTAGTGAGTTCTCTTTTCTTCCTTTTTTTTGGCATCTAGGTTGTAGGATTATGCTCTAATTGTAACTTTTTTCTGTTCATTATATATCTTAAGATATCTAGATCTGATAACTACTTCCATACGCCATAACCCCTCCTGTAATATACCAACCTACTAAATACAATAGGAATCCTATTTTAGTACCAATTTTGCAAATTCCCACATAATTTATGCCTATCTTGCTCTAAATAGGCAACCATCTAATTTCCCCCAACTACTTAACTACTTATGATAGGTTTAATTTTTTTTTTTTACTTGGCCCGCCAATTTGCTCTGATAATTCAAAAAGAACAAACTAAAGTACTGGTATATGAATCAGCATAATATATATGAAACGATTAAAAAGGTAATGAGACGAATTCTAAGATAGTAACTTCAGATGTTTCCCATTTCCATTTTCTACTGCAGGTTAGGGAAAATTGGTTAACCTATTCATGAAATCTGATTCCTTCATATGATGGCACGGGATTGCAACCTTGATTGCACTGAGTACCTTTGCCGCTCTCACCCTGCTTTGCTCATTCGCAATTCTCCAGCGGTGCCACCAGATAATCCTCCAAACCCCTATACTGTCAACCCAATAGGGTTGCAAATCCCACCTCTCTCTGTCTCCCAGCAAGATTGCCAGACAGACGCTATCTATACATCCCCAACTGTTTCGTGTGTATCGGAGGATTTTCATGATCTAAGGCACCGGCTATTGGAGATTGAGAAAGCAATGCTCGGTCCAGATCCAGATGAGACTACTAACGACCCCCTTGCAGCAGATGCTGAGAATAACTGGAAGGAAATGATGGAAATCGTGGCGAGAGGTAATATGAGGCAAACACTCCTTGCCTGTGCTCGGGCCGTTGCAGATGGTGATAATTTGATGGCTAATTGGTTGATGACCGAGCTCGGGCAGATGGTATCAGTCTATGGGGACCCTCTCCAGAGAATCGCTGCTTACATGCTCGAAGGCCTTGTGGCTAAACATGCTTCCTCAGGTAGCTTCATCTATAATTCTCTAAAGTGCAAGGAACCGCCTCCAGGCTCGGATCTCCTTTCTTACATGCGTATCATCTTTGAGCTGTGCCCATATATCAAATTTGCCTATCTATCAGCAAATGGTACTATTATGGAGGCATTGAGAGGTGAAAAACAGGTTCACATTATAGACTTCCAGATTGCACAGGGTACCCAGTGGATAGGCCTGATCCAGGGTCTTGGAGCATTGCCCGGGGGCCCACCATGCTTGAAGATAACAGGTATAGATGACCCCACAAATGCATATGCCCGTGGTGGCGATCTTAGCATTGTGGGACGCAGGCTATCTCAAATTGCGGAGTCGTGCAAGGTACCTTTTGAGTTCCATCCAGTTGAGGAATCTGCTTGTGAGGTGCAAATCGAGCATCTTGGAGTGAAACAGGGAGAAGCTGTTGCTGTTAACTTCATTCTACAGCTACATCACATACCAGATGAAAGTGTCGATGTGGTAAACCACCGTGACCGTATCTTGCGCATGGTGAAGAGCCTCTCACCCAAAGTAGTTACCATACTAGAGCAAGAATCCAACACCAACACAGCCCCTTTCTTCCAACGGTTTGGGGAGACCCTAGACTACTACAATGCAATGTTTGAGTCGATAGATGTGACGCTTGCAAGGGAGAACAAGGACAGGACCAGGGTGGAGCAGCATTGCCTAGCAAAGGAGATTGTGAACGTCATAGCTTGTGAGGGTGCTGAAAGGGTGGAGAGACATGAACCCTTTGGCAAATGGAAATCTCGCCTAAGCATGGCCGGATTCAGTCAGATACCTCTCAGCCCCACAATTCATGCCTCTGTTCGCCCACTTTTGCTTAAATATCACCAAAACTACCGATGTGAGGAAAGAGGCGGTGCTCTTTTCCTTGGATGGAAGAACCGAGACTTGGTTGTTGCATCTGCTTGGAAATGAATCCACTGTTCTTGGAGATTAGTTTATAAGGTTTATAGCTGTTGTTATATACTTTAGTGAAGTGCTGATCAGTATTGAAATTCTAATTAGTAATTATGCTGTAAATGGAGGAATCACTAGCTGGTTGCTTAATTAATCATGTGTGCATTTATCCCTCTTATGTTCCATTTCATTGGGCAATTTTTTTGGGGTGTAATTTGTAGTGTGATTTGTTATAATTGACGAAAAAATAATTACAAAAAATACAGCGGACTGACAGTTTACCAAGTGGTCTTATCCAACCTTTTTTTTAAAAGAAGAGAATGTTTGGTCATTGTTTTTACTCTAAATCATCCTACAAGTATCAGCTTCCTATACTAAAATTTCCAGCTGCCTCACAATTCATCCATTTCAACTTCTCCTTCGGGCATTGATCCCAACAGCCATCTGGTACATCGACACTGAATTACAACCATGTGCGGTAATGCTTGAACTTATCTATGTCAATGTAAGCTGATGTTGCCCTTACAGGGCATAGTTCAGAATAGGGCATAGTTCTAAAATTAAGTATTACTCTTATAACTTTTTGCTAAAAAAATATATAATTTTAAGGAGTACATTTTGCAAAATAATTCTCTAGGAGTAGAGTTTTAAAAAAACCCGGACGGGTCAGACCCGACCCGCCGAACCCGTGGCCGCGACCCGACCCGTGCTTAAACCCGTCAGATCCATGACCCGTTAGAACTGGCGGGTCTAGCACGGGCGCGGGCAAGATTTTTTGAAAAAAAAACGTGCTAGACCCGACCCAATACCTGGTAACCCGGGAAATTCAAAAAAATACGGAAATTTTTTTTTTTGTCAAAATATATTATAGTTATATATTTTTAATATTCTTAATAATTATTTTTGAATTTTACGGATTTTTTAGAATTTTATTGGGTTATTTTTGAATTTTGAAAAAAAAAACCCGCCGACCCGTCCCATTCCCGACCCGACCCGCCGACCTGACGGGTCTAGGACGGGTCGCGATCAAACCCCCAAAATGGATCCGTCCTGTGAAAACTTGTTGACCCGTCCCGACCCGTCTCGCCAAAACCCGCCGACCCGTCATAACCCGTCCCGACCCGACCCGTCCCGATTTTATAACACTATCTAGGAGGGGTCAAGTGCTCTCTTTTGTCAAAACGTGGCTGCGCTATTGAACACACTCAATCAGAAATAAGTTACTTGATATTTTATGTCAGGGTTATGCTGTAAATAATCTCCAGTATTTCATTTCAGATTTTCCTCTGGATACTGCTTCTGCTAAGAACAACTTTTTTCTTTTATCAGTTAACATATGATTTTTTTTTTATTCTCTAATTGTGGAGAAATAGACGTCAGGTTAGTCGTTATCTTATTTTTGGCTTGAAATTAATGAAAATGAATCCAAATTGTGTTCATAAACCTTTATGATATAAATAACATTGAAAAATTAAAACAAATACATTAAAATAGTATTCAATTTATTCAAGTTTTGTATCATTTATAACCTCATTTGTATACATAAAATCTTTAAAATATACAAAATTATTTTAAATGATATCCTCTATTCATTTACATTATAATCAATATGTTATCAAACTTTTATGATACAAATCATGTTGAAAGATTAACATAAATGCATTAAAAAACTATTCAGTTTATTCAGTTTTGTATAATTTGTAGTCTCATTTCAACATATAAAATCGTCAAAATATTGCAAAGTTATTTTGAATGAGGTCCTCCATTCATTTACGTATAATCATTGTGTTCTTAAACTTTTATGATACAAATAGAGTTGAATGATTAACACAAATGTCTCAAAATGATATTAAGTTTGTTCGAGTTTTGAGTCATTTTTAGCCTCGTTAAAAACCATAAAAAATCTAAAATATGCCTAGTTGTTTTTTGTAATGTCCCTTATTCATTTATATTTTAATGATTATATTCTCAAACCTTTATGACATGAATAGCGTTCAAAGATTAACACAAATGCATTAAAGGTGTATTCAGATTATTTGAGTTTTTTATAATTTATAGCCTCATTAGAACACATAAAATCAAAAAAATACACAAAATTATTTTGAATGATGTATCTTATTCATTTAAATATAATCATTGTGTTGTCGTACTTTTATGATACAAATAGTGTTGAAAGATTAACACAAATGTCTTAAAATATTATTTGGTTTCGAATTTATATCATTCGTAGTCCCATTCCAATTCATAAAATATCCAAAATAGAGTTATTTTGAATAATGTCATCTATTAATTTAAATTATAATCATTGTGTTCTCAAACCATTATAACATGAATAACGTTAAAATATTAACATAAATGTATTAAAATGGTACTTAGTTTATTCCAGTTTTGTATAACTCTCATTTCAACACATAAAATCACCAAAATATAAAAAGTTATTTTGTATGATCTCCCTAAATTTGTTTATATTATACTTAGATTGTTCTCAAAACCTCTATGACACCAATAACGTTGAAAAATTAACACAAATGTATTAAAATAATATTCAGTTTATTCGACTTTTGTATCATATGTAGTTTCATTTCAATACATAAAATCATCAAAATACACAAAATTATTATGAATGTTGTCCCATATTTATTTACATTATAATCATTATTCTTTTGAAACTTTATAACACGAATATTGTTGAAAGATTAACACAAATACATTAAAAGGGTATATATTTTAGTTGTGTTTACATTATAGTTTTTGTGTTCTCCAACCACTATGATATGAATAGTGTTAAAACATTAACACATATTCTTTATATGTATTTAATTTATTCGAGTTTTGTATCATATATAACCTCATTTCAACACATAAAATCATCAAAATATTTTGAATGATATTCTTTTTTTATATTATAATCACTGTGTTGTCGAACCTTTATTACACGAATAACATTGAAAGATTAACACAAATAAATTAAAATAATATTCAGTTTATTTGATTTGTATCGTTTGTACACTCCATTCAACACATAAAATCTCAAAAACACACAATATTATTTTAAATGATGTTCCCTTATCATTTTTAGTATAATCATTAATTTCTCGAACCTTTACGATACGAATAATGTTAAAAAATTAACACAAATGTCTTAAAATGATATTCACTTTATTCAAATTTTGTATCATTTGTTACCTCATTTCAACTCATAAAATAATCAAAATTGTTACACTAAATATCTTCTTTGATTTGTCAATTTGCAAAACAATCTTAAATTTTATAATTTACCTTGTTTGAGTTTTGTGCAGGCATTGAAATGCAAATGGATTAGTGCACAAGAACCAAGACTAATGATGGGATACACGAGCTTAATCAAGACTGTATTAGGCTTAGATTTAGTTAGACTCAAAGTAGGTTAAATTAATCAAGATTCAAGATTGTTTTGCAAATCGACAAATTATAGAAGATGTTTAGTGTAACAATCTCCCCCTTTTGTCGATTTGCAAAATATGAATGAGTGCTCTGATACCACTTTGATAGCCCTAGGATGGTAGTATTAAAGGTCAAAAAGAGTGCAAGAATGTAAAAAATCTAAGGTAGAAATGTATAAACCGATTTGGGACTTAGTGTTCAAGTATAATGACAGCGGAATACAATTCAATACGATTCAATTCTCATAAGAATATAGCAATCAAAAAAATGTGAGAAAAAAAAAAAGATCAAACAAGAACACAAGATGTAACAGAGTTTGAATTAAAAATGCCTACGTCTCCGGGACTCTCAACCTCCAACAATTGAGGTTGAGCCGAAATACTAAAAATAATTTTACACTTGTAGAACTTGGTCCCTTACACAAAAAATGGGTTGCCAAACCTATCGGTAACAAGAGTGACAACACACTCAAAAGGTGAGTGACAACACACTCAAAAGGTAAGTGACAACACACTAAAAAAGGTGAGCACTACAGCTCAAAAAGGGTTGAGCACTACAGCTCAAGAAAACGTTTACAAGAATATCACGAAGGATCAAGTTGGGAGAATAGAGAGAAGCTAGATTGAGCATGAACAAGAATTTGGCTAATTGAGTGTTTCAATCTCTTGAATTATCTCTCTCACTTTGTATATGGCTAGTAAGCTCTCTGAAGTAATGATTTTGTTAGTTGGATCTACCTCAAATCAGTGGGAGAGGTGATCCTTTTAAAATAGATCTTCTGAAACAATCTTGAATTTTACAATTTGTCTAGTTTGAGTTTTGTGCAGGGATTGAATTACAAATGGATTAGTGCACAAGAACTAAGACTAATGATGGGATACACGAGCTTAATCAAGACTTTATTAGGCTTAGGCTTAGTTACACTCAAACTGAGTTGAATTGGTCAAGATAAATTCAGCTTAAACAACAAATAAAGGCGCTTCTGCCCAGTGAATCATTATAATAATTCGGTAATCGTTATAACGGTTCATCTCAATACTCAAAAATATTCTAAGGCAGAAAATTCTCAAAGAAATCAAAACGTATCGTTATGTAACGATTCAGTAATCGTTGCAACGGTTTATGAAATGTATAACGATTCAGTGAATCGGTATAACGTTTCTGCTCAATCGATCCAACGGCTATTCTTTCTAAACCGTTATAACGATTCTCAAAACGTTATAACGGTTCAGACCGAAAATAGTTTCTTCAGCTGTTTTCAGAAGGTCTATTTTAAAAGGATTTCCTCTCTTATTGATTTGAGGGAGATCCAACTAGCAAAATCATTATTCTAGAGAGCTTACTAGCCATATATAAAGTGAGAGAGATAATTCAAGAGATTGAAACACTCAATTAGTCAAATTCTTGTTCAAGCTCAATCTAGCTTCTCTCTATTCTCCCAACTTGATCATTCGTGATCTTCTTGTAATGTTTTCTTAAGCTGTAGTGCTCAACTCTTTTTGAGTTGTAGTGCTCATCTTTTTGAGTGTGTTATCACTCACATTTTGAGTGTGTTGTCATTCTTATTACCGATAGGCTTGACAACCCATTTTTATGTAAGGGACCAAGTTCTACAAGTGTAAAACTGTTTTTAGTGTTTCGTCTCAACCTCAATTGTTGGAGGTTGAGAGTCCCGGAGACGTAGGCGTTTTTAAGCCGAACTCCGTTACATCTTGTGTTATTGTTTGATTTTTTTCTTTTCTTTTCTCACATTTCTTTGATTTTTATATTCTTGTGAGAATTGAATCGTATTGAATTATATTCCGCTGCCATTATATTTGAACACTAAGCGCCAAATCGGTTTATATATTTTTATCTTAGGTTCTTTACATTTTTACACTCTTTTTGACCTTTAATACCACCATCCTAGGGCTATCAAGAATAAACAAAGTTATTTTGAATGATGCTCACTATTCATTTATATTATATTCATTATGTTTTTGAATCTTTTTGACATGAATAACGTTGAAAGATTAATAGAAATGTATAAAAATGATATTCAGTATATTTGAGTTTAATCTAATTTTAGCCTTTTTTCAACACATAAAATCATCAAAATATACAAAATTATTTTGAATGATGTCTACTATTTATTTATATGATAATCATTATGTTCTTGAACCTATTTGACACGAATAACGTTGAAAGATATACACAAATGCATTAAAACCGTATCCAGTTTATTCGAGTTTTGTATCATTTGTAGCCTCATTTCAACTCATAAAATAAACTAAAATACACAAAGGTGTATTGTCCACTATTCATTTATATTATAATAATTGTGTCCTTCAATATTTACACTAAGTGCGTTGAAAAATTAACACAAATGCATTGATGTCAGTCATTTATATACATATTTTCACCCCTGTGTTGAGAAGCGAATAACCGGAGAGTAATCACGTAACACACAAAAAAAAAATTGAGAACAAGAACACACAGATTTTACGTGGGAAACCCTCAAGGGGAAGAAAACCCACGGCCGCTGCCAAAATAGTTTTCACTAATACTCAAGGTTCGATTACATACAGAATTATATTGGAGATTATGTATATATTATATATATAAACAAACTCATAAACCCTAAACCTTAATCTGGGCCATCGGAGAAAGAATTTTAATATAATTTGACTTCTCAAAATAATTTTCTCCTCGGACACCTTTGCCAGCCGCCGCCTCCCTGCCACCCCCGCATACTCCTAAAATCAGACCCACATACATAACATATCTCCCATTTGGGACTGATTCCCAAATCATCACTTGATTAGTAGATTTATCTCCTTTTGTAGTAACTTTTGGCAACGGCGTCTTGCCATCCTCAAGTAGTAAGACCGAGAGAAGCCGAACAAAATTCCAGCTTCTCTTTAGGAAGTGACTTGGTGAGCATGTCTGCAGGATTCTTGTTGGTGTGAATCTTTTCCAACTTGAACGATCCTTCTTCGAGCATAGTCCGTATGAAATGATATCTTATGTCGATATGCTTTGTCCTCGAGTGAAATGCAGAATTCTTTGCCAAATGAATTGCACTCTGACTGTCGCTTTGTAACCGATAATCTACTTGCTTATGCTCCAATTCATTTAGCAAGCCTCGCAACCAGGTCATCTCCTTACATGCTACAACGGTTGGGACGTACTCAGCCTCAGTAGTAGATAATGCAACAATTTTTTGTAACCTTGACACCCAGGAAATTGCTACACCGCCAAAAGTAAACACATAACTTGTAGTACTCTTCCTACTATAAATATCTCTAACTATGTCAGAATCAACAAAACCGCACAACTGTATATCTGCACCTGTATACCACAATGTCATATCTTTTGTTCCTACAAGATATCTAAGAATCCATTTCTGCGCATTCCAGTGTTCGAACCGGGATTAGACATGTACCGCTCACAACTCCCACTGCATGAGAAATGTCAGGTCTTGTACAGACCATGGCATACATGAGACTACCCACTGCTGATGCATACGGAACATTTTCCATTCTCTTATGTTCTTCTTATATCTTAGGACAATGTAGTTTTGAAAGGTTTTTAAATGTCCAACCAAAGGTGTACTGACCTGTTTTGCATTTTCCATGTTAAACCTCCTCAACACTTTTGCTATGTACTCCTTTTGGCACAGTTTTAGCAACTTATTCTTTCTGTCTCTTTCAATCTTCAGTCCCAAGATTTGCTTTGTTGCCCCTAGATCTTTCATTGAAAATTCCTTTGACATTTGCTCTTTCAATTTTTTGATCTTCTCCATGTCGAAACCTGCAACTAGCATATCATCGACATACAAGAACAAAATAACGTAAGAATTGTCAAATTTCTTAAAATAATAACAATGATCTGCATGACAATGAATATATCCCTTTTTGACATAAACCTGTCAAATTTCATATACCATTGTCTCGGAGCCTGTTTCAAACCGTAAAGACTTTTCTGCAACTTACACACGAAGTTCTTTTTATCAGCTTCTACATATCCCTACGGTTGCTCCATGTATATGTCTTTCTCCAAATCACCATGAAGAAAAGCAATTTTGACATTCAACTATTCTAAATGCAGATCCTCAGCAGCAACAATACTTAGAACAGTTCTAATTGTAGAAAGTTTTACCACAGGAGAAAAAATCTCAGTAAAATCAATACCGGTCTTTTGTTGGAAACCTTTCACCACCAATCTGGCCTTGTATCTTTGAGAGCCATCATGCTCTTGTTTCAACCTGTAAACCCATTTGTTTTGAATTATCTTTTTCCCAACTGGATGCTCAACCAATTTTCATGTTTGATTTGCATTTAGTGAGTTCATCTCTTCGTCCATCGCTTTCTTTCATTCTATTTTCCTTTTAGAATGCATTACCTCATCATAGCAGCTAGGCTCGCCACCATCTTTGAGCAATAGATGATACAAAGATGCGAGAGTAATAGTTTGGGACAGTGACAGTTCGTCTCTTACGTCGAACTGCAATGGGTGGTGTCACCGGCTCCTCTTGAACTTCATGTTCATCAACCTGTTCTACAACACACTGACTAAAATCATTGGAGGAAATATCATCAAGCTCAAAATATTTTGATTTTTCTGATTCCTTCTTCTCCTTAATCTTATCCTTATACAAAACATCCTCATTAAATATGACATCTTTACTCCTTATCACCTTTTTACTCTCATGATCCCATAGCCTATAACCAAAGTCATCACCTCCATATCCTAACAGAGTGCATATCTTGGATTTTGCATCTAACTTTGATTTATTTTCAGCATTTACATGGACATAGGAGATATAACCGAATATTCGTAGATGTGAAAGTTTTACCTCCTTTCCTGTCCAAACCTCCTCAGGCAATTTGCAGTCAATTGCAGTAGATGGTCCTCTGTTGATCAGATATGCCGCAGTATTCACAACTTCAGCCCAGAAGTGTTTAGCTAGACCAGCATTCAACAACATACTTCTTGTGCGTTCTGTGATGGTTCTGTTCATGCGCTCAGCTACGCCATTCTCTGTGGCGTCCTTAGTACTATTTTTTCTCTTCTGATGCCATTCACGGCACAATACTCATCAAACTCCTTGCTGTAATACTCGCCGCCATTATCTGATCTCAAGCATTTCAACTTTAGACCTGTCTCATTCTCAACTAGACATTTCCACTTTTTGAAAATTTCAAACACGTCAGATTTGTTTTTCATAAAATAAACCCAGAGTTTTCTAGTTGAATCATCAATGAAAGTAACATAATATTGAGAACCATTAAGAGAAGATACCTACGAAGGCCCTCATACATCCGTGTGTACAAGTTCTAGATTTTCAGCTTTAGGAGTTTTGCCACTTTTAGAAAAACTAACAACCTTCTATTTTCCAAACACACAGCCTTCACAAAGAGATAGATCAACATGTGATAATCCATTTAACTTCCCTTTTGACACCATTACCTTCATTCCTTTTTCACTCATATGCCCGAGTCGTTGATGTCACACCTCTGCACTGATTTTGGAGGAGGCCAAATTTATGGAGTTTTCATTAAGAACCTTGTAGAGAGTACCATCTCTCTGCCCATGCGCTACTATCATAGCACCTTTTATGAGCTTCCAGGATGTTTTAGTGAATTTTGTTTCAAATCCCGCGTCATCAGCAAGTTGGCTTACAAAAATTAGATTTCTAGTAAGTTTCGGCACATGTCTCACACGCTGCAACCTCAACTGTCTCCCATCTGGCATGCTTATCTGCACATCTCCTCTACCAATTATGTCACATGATTCATCATCATCCAAATACACCTTGTCGAAATTCCCGTTCTCATAATTAAGGAAATACTCCCAATTGGAAGTGGCATGAAACGATGCACCAAAATCTAGTATCCACAAACAGTCATCTTTGTTGTCACAACACATAATCAACGCTTCATTTTCTGAACCTGATTCATTAGAGACATTCACCGAGGTACTTCTTTTGTCATTCTCTTCCACTTTTTCTTTGATGCTCTACAATCACGCTTGAGATGACATTTCTTCTTGCAATTCCAGCAAGTCAACTGAGTACCCCTTGACTGACTTTTCCGAGACTGTGATTGTCCATATCCTCTGTCGTTACCCCTCTTTGAGGATCTGCCCCGTTCCTCAGTATTCAGGGCAGTACCAGAAATATCACGAGGCGAGTTGTTCTTTCTCCGTATATCTTCATCAAGAAGAACCCCTACTACATCCTCAAACTTGAGAACATTAGACCCTGAAGAGTTACTCACCGCCATAACCAGACTATCCCAACTATCGGGTAAACTTGACAAGATAACAAGAGCCAATACTTCATTATCAAAGGTAATACCCACGGATTCTAACTGACTCGTGATGGTATTGAAATCACTCAAGTGCTCTTGCATGGATTTATTTTCAGATTTCTTCATATTAAACAACTAGGCAGTCTTCAACTTGCATCTTCCAGAACTCGAAATTCGAGCCATCAAACTTCTCAATTCGTAACTTCCCTTCTTCTGCCATTACTCCCACTCAAGAAATAACCTTGCTCTGATACCAGTTGTTGAGAAGCGAATAACCGGAGAGCAATCACGTAACACAAAAGAAGAAAAAATTGAGAACAAGAACACACAAATTTTACGTGGGAAACCCTCAAGTGGAAGAAAACCCACGGCCACTGCCAAAACAGTTTTCACTAATACTCAAGGTTCGGTTACATACAGAATTATATTGGAGATTATGTATATATATATATATAAACAAAACTCATAAACCCTAAACCTTAATCTGGGCCATCAAAGAAAGAATTTTAATATAATTTGAGTTCTCAAAATAATTTTCTCCGGGATTTGTAACCTCAGACACCGCTCGCAGGGGGCTGCCGCCCCACTGCCACCCCCGTATACTCCTAAAATCAGGCTCACATACATAACACCCTGTTTGTGCCTTAAATAAAATCAAAACTCTCAATCTCATATTTTATTTCATTACATAAGCATATTTATTTTTAGATTTGATTCTTCTATGACTTGCTACTTATTTCAGGGATATCAACCTAAAAGCCGAGGAATCGGGTCCTAAACTAAGCTTCCACGTCAACCGATGGACCATGAGAACAATAGAAGTCATTTGCCACATCTACAAAGAGCATACGACCCGTATGGACCTGCAGACGGACCGTATGGTCTTTATCCGGAAAAAAGTCTTCAAAGAAGGCAACGATTTAATATCGTGATTCCCTTCCAACTTGGTCGATTTCTCTTCCTATAAATTCGCCAGCAGCATAGGGTTTTGGAGCTCCATTTTGGCCACCATTTTGCACACCATCTTCATCTCTTCCACTCTATCTTCGTAAACCCTAGTTGACCAATCTCGAGGGCAATTCGAGACATCGGATACCCAAAGTCCCGAGAGAGACGGAGACCGAAGCAGAACACTAGGCAAAGGGCAGCATCCAGAGTTTAATTATCTATTTTTGTTGTCTTCTCTATTGTTTAGATAACTTCTATATGATGTCTTTTATTTTAGCTCTCTGTATCTTTATCGCATTTTTATATGTCGCAATGAGTGACTAAGTACTTTACTTTTTAGGGATTTGGGATATTAAACTTGGATCATTTGTATTTATTAAAGATTTTAATCTATGATTGTGATTGTGATTATGTTTATTATTATCAATTGCTTGTTTGATATGCTTGTCCAACTGCTAGGATTAGATCTTGAGCCGAGACCAGGTTCTTGTATCATCTAAGATTCAATAGTTTGCAAGGGTTATTTCTAAATACGGTAGGTATATTCGAGACCCGTAAGGATAGTTCGGGTTGTGCCCGAAAGGTTGACCCCCCGCTCAGATCGAGAGACCCGAGCATGTTTATAGGAAACCATGCACTCAATCTAAGTGATCTAAGCCAACATACGACGGTTGAGGTTTATATGAACTTAGAAACTCCGTCACACGCTACACTAACAGACCAACATGCGACAGTTGAGGTTTGTTGATCGGGTACTGGCCGGTTAGGGTTCACACAACCAGCGAAGAAACCAATCTTTAATAATAGCCGTGACTTATCTGAGTCCATACGAGTCGTATGGTCCAGATCCGAGTGAAACTAACCTATATCCCTAAGAATTATTATTTTATAAAAACCAAAACACAAAAGGATTTAGTTACTGTTATTTGTTTTCTCTGTTTTATAATTATCACCTACAGACTTTAAACAACCCCCTTTTTACTTATTTGTACATCTAGAGACCCGAGTAAGATAAACTCAGTAGTCACCTCCTTCCCTGCTGTATCTACCCGCTAAACCGACTCAAAACTCTACCGGCGGTTAATGATTATTTTTTAGGAATCGCCACCCGATATTCACTGGGAAAATACAAAGCTAATTATCTTTGTCCAAAGGAGAAGGATGGATTCGTGTATTGATTATGAGTGTGGAAGGTGTTAGGCACCACACTCACCCGATTAATTTGGTCTCTACTAGTCTGGCCTTAAAAAAAAGAAAAATAAAAGGATGTAAAATAAATCAAAGAGATTGTTGCTCGAATCACAAAAATAAATAAGGGAAGAAAAAGAGAAGATTTTTTTTGAAGATATTTAGAATGTTGGCAAGTCGGGTAAGTCTTCTCTACCGGGCATCATTTCGGCATTTGGGAAGAAATAGCTTAATGACTTGGATGACTGGGTTTTAATTGAAATGTGGACACTATCGAAGGATTGACAGGATTACGATGCCAATAAGGAAGCTTTGCTACGATCTATCCTTCTAAACTTCACTCATTTTTTCTATGAAATTGGTATTGATCAAGACTCGTATTTTTTTTTTCTCTCAAGCTCTTTAGTGGATGTTACTCTTTCTACTAGATTTGTTCACTCAAACCAGCCATGGAGATGCAAGAAGGCAAATGGGGATATTTATAGGTGAATTATGCTATATACGACCATGTCATACCATGTTATGCATGTGAGGGCTCATTAATTGATGTTTGTGGGGGGGTCCAAATTATTTTTCTTATTTTTAGGGTACCTTTCATTTGTCCAAATTCTATTTTTTGTGGGGGTCCAAATTATTTTCCGTATTTTTAAGGTACTTGTAACTATTCCTAATTGACCAACAATTTTGTCATGGAATGAATATGCATATGCAAACATGCTCGTGTGAAAGTGTACTATAAATGTCTTCATCTTCAAAGCTCTCAAAGGAAATAAAATGTTTTTTACGCAAAGAACTATCTGCTGAATTTTTTTCATTCACGAGACATGATTTTTAACACAAACAATATATCATATTTTCAAAGTTATGAACTTACACTTTGCATTCATTTATTTTGAATTTGGTAACTGAATTTATAATCATAGCCTTGAGCAGGGCTTGTCCAAGATCATGTATTTTGCCATGTCGTGACATGTATTTTTCCATCAATTAAGAGCAAGTCGTAGTTATCTGAAACTTTTTTCTCAAAAGGATTAATGCTATATTCTTAATAACATTTTAATTAAACAATGGTGTCAAGAATTATTTATTAGACGCATCTGTTTGTATGGATCTGAATTATTATCATCATTATTTAAGTATATTCTTATTTATTAATTATTATTATTATTATTTAATTGAAGACTGCAAATAGCAATACTTGGGTTTAAATCATGTCTCAAAATTCCTTTGGAGAAAAAAAAAATACTCTTTGGCATGAGAATTCACATGATTTATTTTCCATTATGGAAAAACTGATTCTTCAAAATAGATGGCGAGATTCATTAAACAGGTCGCAGGTGATTTTTATGGTCTTGATATTTTCATTCATCTTTCCTTTATGATCCGAAGACATAGTATATTTTGATTTGATTTCTCAATGACATTAAATTTGGACTCACGCCGTGGTACGATGTCACAAGCAGATATGTGTTCTGCCAAAAACTTTGGAATTTTCAATTAAAGTTCACATGCAATAGTTGGTTTTCGAATTCTCCAGAAAATGTGATTTTCACCTTCAATTTGTATTTTCATGAGACATTATTATTTTTTTTATTTTCTTCTTTTGGAGTTTTATGATTAACTAGTCTATCATATTCGTCAGATGATATATTATTATTTCTCTAGTCCTATAAAATTTCCATGTTACAGTTAATCATTCATATGAGGCATCTTTAATGATTTTTTCCATTATTCTTAGAAAAATTCGTCCATATGCTCAATTTTTAGTCCATAAGTAATTTTATTTGTAATATTTTTGTTTTGATTTGAACCGCTGCTGGAGTCAATTTTGGACTCGTGGTTAAAAGAGATGTTCGCCAGATGACACGCCCAGCTTACCTTTGGAGAGCTTGCGCAAATGGCTGATTTTCCTTTTCAATTGATCTTATAGAAATTTTATCCATCTGGGCATGTTGATTTAGCCTTCGTTAATTGTGCATTTTTTCTTTCCTTTTTTTATTATTATTTATATATTTATCTATTTTTTACTATATTATTATTATTATTATTTTTGTGTTACTTCAGGCATCATTTAAATTTAGTTCAAGAGAAGTATAAGGCATTATATCCTTAAAAGTTCGTATGATTTGAAATATCTTACGGCTAAGGGAGGAACTAAAATAAGCGTCAGCTGGCGTCCGGTCACTCCATCGGTTCATTAATTTGGGGACCTGCGGATCGACCCCTTACTATACCAACGTAGGCCGTGCGCTTGCGTCCGAACTAAGTAGCATAAGGGTATTATAAATTTTAAAAGCAAAATCACCAAAATGATATTCAATTTATTCAAGTTTTCTATCATATATAGCCTCATTTCAACATATAAAATCATCTAAAATACACAAAATTATTCTAATTGATGTCCATTTTTATTTATATTATAATCATTATATTCTCGAACCTTTATTAAATGAATAGCGTAGAAATATTAACACAAATACATTAAAAATATATTTAGTTTATTTGAGTTTGATATCATTTGTACCCTCATTTTAACACATAAAATCACTAAAAAAATATAAAATTATTTTGAATAATGCCTACTAATCATTTTCATTATAATCATTGTGTTCTCAAATTATTATGACACAAATAACATTAAAAGATTAACATAAATATCTTAAAACGGTATCATTTGTAGTCTCATTTCAACTCATAAAATAATAAAAAATAAGTAAAATTATTTTGAATGATATCATCTATTTGTTTAGATTATATTCATTGTAACATCGAACCTTTCTGACATAAATAACATTGAAGGATTGATACAAATTCTTTAAAATGATATTCAGTTTATTTGAGTTTTGTATAATTTTAGACTCATTTCAATACATAAATTAACCAAAATACATAAATTTATTTTGAATGATGTTTTCTTATTCATTTACATTATAATCATTCTATTCTCGAACTACTTTGACACGAATAATGTTGGAAAGAAAACCCTTGTATCATAGGACAAAGGTTTAAAGATATCATCGCTGCGCGCCTCCTCCTTGAAAGCGGTAAGATAAAAGATGGACACAAATGCATTAAAATGGTATTAAGTTTATTCAAGTTTTGTTTCATATGCACATGGTTATTTTAAATGATGTCTGATATTCATTTACATGATTTTATTTTTGTTTTTGAACCTTATGACACTAATAACGTTGAAAGATTAACACAATTGTCATTCATTTTATTCATATTTTATATAATTTTTAGCCTTATTTCAACTAATAAAATAATAAAAATAGACAAAGTTATTTTAAATGATGTCCTCTATTTATTTACATTGTATTCATTATATTCTTGAACCTTTATGACACAAACAGGTTGAAAGATTAGCTGAAATGTATTAAAAGCTTATTCAGTTTATTCGACTATTGAATAATTTGTAGCCTCATTTCAACACATAAAATCATAAAAATATACAAAGTTATTTTTAATGATATCCATTATTTATTTACATTATAATCAATGGGTTCTAAAGCATTTATGACACGAATAGTATTAAAAGATTAACAAAAATGTATTAAAATGATATTCTATTTATTCGAGTATTATATCATTTGTAGACTAATTTCAACTCATAAAATAACCAACATACACAAAACTATTTTGAATGATGTCCTCTATCCGTTTATATTATAATCATTATGTTATCAAACCTTTACGACAACAAATAACGCGTTGAAAGATTAACACAAATGCATTAAAATAATCTTCAGTTTATTTGAGTTTTGTATCATTTATAGCCATATTTCAACACATAAAATCACAAAAACATACAAAGTTTTTTTGAATGTCCCCTAATCATTTTAATTATAATCATTGCATTCTCAAACCTTTACCATACGAATAACGTTGAAAAATTAACATAAATATCTTAAAACATTATTCAGTTTATTCAAATTTTATACCATATCTAGCCTCATTTCAACGTATAAAGTCAATAAAATACATAATTTTTTTGAATGATGTCCTCTTTTTTTTATTTAATATTATAATCATTATATTCTCAAACCTTTATAATACAAATAACATTGAAAGATTAACTCAAACTCATTATAAGTGTATTTAGTTTATTCGAGCTTTGTATAATTTGTAACTCATTTCAACACCTAAAATCATCAAAACACACAAAGTTGTATTGAATAATGTCCCATAATCATTTTCATTATAATCATTGTGTTCTCGAACCACTTTGACAGAAAAGATGAATATAAATGTATTAAAATAGTATTCAATTTATTTGAGTTTTGTATCATATGTTGCCTCATTTCAATACAAAATATCATCAAAATACATAAAGTTATTTTTAATAATGTTCGATAATCATTTACTTGATTTCATTGTGTTCTCGAACCTTTCTGATAGGAATTATGATTATTATTATTATTTATCATTTTTATCATGCTTATAATTATGATAATTATTTTTTTATTATTTAATTACATTATATTATATTTTACTATTATTATTATTATTATTATATTACTATGATTATATTATTATTATGATTATTACTATAATAATAATTATTATTATCATGATTATGATTATGATAATTTTTATTATTATTTGATTATGTTGTATTATATTATTACATTATTATGATTATGACTATGATTAAATTATGATTATATTATTATGATTTATTTATTTATAATTATTATATTATTATATTATAATTGTGGTTATATTTTTATTATATTATTATGATTACGACTATAATTATTACTATTATCATGATTATGATTATTATTTTATTATTATTTATTTATATTATATTATTATGATTTTGATTATAATTTATTATTATTATATTATTATATTATGATTATGATTATAATTTAAGTATATTCTTATGATTATGTCAATAATTATTATTATTTATTATGATTATTATTTTTTTATTTTATTTTATTATTATATCATGATTATATTATTATTTTTTACTATTATTATTATTATTATAATTATTATCATCATAATTGTTATATCATAATTATTTATATTTTAACTATTCTCGATTAACAAATGCCAAATGATATTTTCGCTCTTCTGGATATTCAAGAATACCACTCTTCCAAGGCTACTCCTTGATTTTCTGAATGAACCCTGTTTACCCTTGAAAGATTTCAAAGATGAATAGATGAATAAATGAAAATAAAATCAATGATTAATAATAAATCATGAGAAGGGAAAGCAAAGAAGAAGATGGCCCACTGATCAGAAGAGGTCGCTGCTTAACCCCTGAATGAATTCATTAGTCCCACAATGGAATGCTGGGCATGAAGTGAAGAGTATAAATACCCCACTATTCTCTATCCACTCGGCGATGAGTGACAGTAGAGAGGATCGAGGGAGAGAGAGATCTCTCGGGTGTCACCATGTGATTACATCTTTTCGACAAGTGGGACCCACATGGCGAGTCCTTATGAGCGACTCCAATGACATGGACCTAGCCTATTTTGCTAAGAAAACTAATCAACCCGAACGAGAGGTTAAGCATTAATCCCACAAGGAAATATCGGGGTGAGAGACGAGGATATAAATACTCCACCACCTCCTACTCATTCGAGGTGGTCGACCCTCGGGAGATTTCGGAGAGAGAAAATCTCTTGATGGGTCGGCCATTTGATTACATTTTCTCGACAAGTGGGACCCACTGCGGTCCCTTGTAGATGGATCTAACAACATAAACATAGCCTATCGATGAGTCACCCATGTGACCATTTTCACCGACAAAGGACCCCACACCTCGGTGACCTATTAAAGGAGTCGAGTTAAACCCTAAAAATCGCCCTTGGAGCTAACCCTAGAAAGGAGTGAAGCAAGTATAATCCCTATGCTACATGAAATGATGTCAATGCCAAGCTAGTATTCGATACAACTAGTCATGAGAAATTTCAAATGTGATTTTGCTTTCAAGGTGACTGGTGCCAAAGTTTGTGAGCAACCACCTAACTATGCTTTGATTTGTGTCAATTGCGATAAGTAGTCGGTTCTTTGACCAAGTCACCCTCATGTTAAGGGATTGAAAGTTAATTTCACAAGACCGATCAGTGCCAAAAGCCGGGAGCAACCACACGATCAAGTCTAGATCTCGTATCAATGTTGACATGTAATCAATCGTTGATCAGATCAAACCCTAATGGATATCAATATAAGTCTAATTGATATTTAGTTAGGGTGGTTTCTGCAAGAGAGAGATAATTGGCGAGAGACAACGAGCTACAATTGAGATCTGGGATTAATTCTGAGGAAATAATAGGGTTTATTTGATAAAAGAATTTTTAATTCAGAGAAGGAGGGGTAAAAATGGAATTAAAAATTACAGGGATGATCATCATGAATTTAGGGATTTTTGGTGAAATTTTCATGATTTTTGGATAAGTGGAGCTATCAAAATAAATTCAGGGAAGATAAAACAGATTAAAAATGAAAGATCAAGGGTGAGATTTGATCAAGGCGGATCCGGGTGCAACTTGGGGACGAGAGACACATCTGGGTGCAAGCGGGGATCCTAAACACACATACACAGAATCGAGAAGAGAGAGGGTGTGACACGTGTCGGCATCTCACCTGGGCCACCTCGTGCCACGTGTCGGCGCCTGTTGGTCCACTCGGCCATGTGAGCCCCACCACCATGCGACCGACATGTGGGCCCCACCAACATGCCACGTGGCAAGACTGACAGCCCACCTCACCCTTCCATATGCCACATGGCAACACCACAAGAACACACCTCGCCTCGGGTGCAAAGTGCCACATGCGCAACACCACAAAGTCACACCTCAACACTCCAGTGCCATATGGCAGCTGGCCATTGGTGCCACATCACAGGGACTAAGCCACATGGCACTACACTACAGAGCCACCTCAGCATGCTTAACACTAATGCATATGATTAATGAGGTTATTAGACAAGTGGACCTATTAGAGTGTGCCAAGTCAGATTGATTAGATTTAAGCAGGGGGTTAATCAATCCACAAATTTGGACTAATGGGCGAGATTCATATACTTACATGTGGGGCCCATTTGTCGGGTTTATGAATGTATAGCTCACACGACAATCATGCACCAAGCCTATGCACGGATCTAAACAGAGGTTTAAATCAAAAGGAAGAAACGATGTGCACACAGGCCCATTCATATTGCGCCTATCGGCGTGGGGGCCCTATTTGTGGACTCGGCGTGCGCCGGCGCGCCTCCTTCCCTCTCTTCTCCTTCTCCCCTCCTCTCTTCTTTCTTCTTCTCGACGAGGCGAAGGCGCCATTAGAGGTGATCAAGCTCTCCAAAGCTCACAACTCCAATTCCTTTCACCTGAGCTAGCTATGCATTGGAGAAGATGTGTGAATAATCAGAATTGAAGGATAACAAGTGAATATGGTGATTGAAAGAGATGAATACCTCGAGCAATCAATGAAGCACTCTAATTCTTGCTTCAAGATCCTAAATTGATGATGCAAATCTTCTCCACTCACTTAGGCGACACTGTGTATGAAGAAAGGAGCAGCAATTAGTGGATGAATTAAAGTAATTGAGATGAAGTGATGAAATCGGGCAAATTGATGAAAATTGAAACCTTGTACTGTAAACTCGAATTGGCAGTGCTTATAGCCTCTATGCACTCTCACGATGATGTTGAAGTGATGGAGATTGGTGATTGGATGAAGGAGCTATGGTTTGAATCAAAGCTTAGACTCGGATGAAGTGAATTAGAATTTGAGAGATGAATTACAATGGCAGAGAAGAGAGAGGCGCCTTGGGTGCATTCAAATGGGTATATATAGCATGCTGAAGATGCTAGAAGGTTCTATGGGCGATGAGAAATGAGAAGATGGTAGAACCGAGTCAACAGTCAAAGATTGGAACTTTGGATTCGCTTAGATGGGGCCCACATCACAACAGAAGCACTAACAGAATTGGAGAACCATGTTCATGAGCCAAGGAAGTCCAATTGTTGGTGTATGGGTGGTGTACAGTTCTAATTCCCTAATGCACCAATCCAATTGCGTATATAAGCATCTGATTCATGGAAATTAACAACACACGACACGATACAGAAGATAAGAGATAGAGAGAGGATACTTTAGAGATCATATATAGAGTCTAGAGAGAGAGAGAGAGCAAGAAGAGAGGCAAAAACCGAGAGAAGCTTGATAGAATTGATTGATCTCAGTTTTAACTTGAGAACTCAATTCCTTTGCTCCAATTACTTGTCTAAAGGTAAGCTTTATACTCTATTACCTGTTAATTAGGAGTTAGTGGGTTTAATTCTTGAAGATTGGAGCTTTAGAGATGTAATTGCCACTGGATATCAGTATTTTACTGTACTGTTCTTGAATTTCTTCAAATTTCAACTATTTCTTCATGATTTTCTTCCTTATTTCATGCATTGCAAGTTTATAGAGTATGAATCTTTCATTTCTTTTGATGAATTTTGCTTAAAGATTGATGAATGAGGCTGTTAAATCGATTGATCTCAGTTCAACTTGAGAACTCGGTGACAGTCAAGTTCATTGATCAATTCTTGATTCTTGAGTGGGAATTATCTTAATCTTTGTTAACACCATATGTATCAGAGTCCATATAATCGTTTGAAGTCGATTGATCTCAGATATAATCTTGAGAACTCGACTGATTTAGAGTTCTAATACTTATTATCGCGTCCCGTTTCTGAAATTGAGTTTTAGATTGAGAATTAGGGGAGATCATAAGCATATTCATGTGTATCATGGTTTGAATAAGTGTTATAAAGAGTATTAAGCATGATAATGTCAATGTTGATCAATGAATAGCAAGAATTTGAAGTAAATTGCAATCGGTACCGACGGCTTCTATTGCACCTCGGCAACTATCCCAAGTAATGGAGTCATAGACCAATTTGAATCGTTCTAATCATGTTAGAAGGCATTTACATGTATACACGATGCTAATTGAGTGACTAATTGTTGGAAAAGATGATCAATTGCTTCGAATTTACGGGATATGAAACTCGGTGCTGAAGTCGGTACCAAATTAGTTCATCTGGTAGTGGCATACATCACGATTCACCTGGATAGATCGTCGATCGACAATCGTAGAATGACTCTCCATGGCAAGACGACACTAGGACAGTTGCCTGATCGGAGGGAGATGGCCGCAGTCGCCGGCGCTGCCAATGGCACGAATCTTGGAGCTTATGTTGACTGGAGAGTCAGAGAATCGCGGTAGCACGGATATTGATGCACGCGTGCGGATCTTGAAGAAATCGGGCGTGTGAAATAAAGCACTGTTTTTAAATAAAGATATAGAATGAATCTGGGCCTTACATCTTATAGGGTTTAATCTTGAAGCGAATCTGGCGGCCCAAATAAGAACAAAGTTAAATAAAAGATAGGCGCCAATCTTGATATAGATCTGACGGCCCAGATTAGGTCCATTAATTAAATAATAACAGAATAGTGATGATACAGAATAAATAAATGATTTGAAAATGTTCCTGAACTCCAAATTAACTCAAACTTGTTTCTAAAATTTCCTTATCTTTCATACTATTTTTCTATATGATAATATTCCAGTTTTGAAAATGTAATCATGTTAAAACAATTTAAAAGCAAAAGATATTACATATATTACTATATTTGACTTAGTTTTGACTTGTCATTTTACATACTATAAAAATTCCAAAAATTCAAATAAAATCATGAATAATAACTAGATATATTTTACTGATTTTTCAAGTGATTTTTCATGAAATAATAATGATAATAGTAATATGAAATAGTAAATAATGATATTAGCTCTATTCTTTGATAAAAAATATATATATAAATAATGGTAGATATTATGTTGATATTTTCTGTAAAAAAATATATAATAAAAATAAATAGCACAAAATATACAAAATATATATAACCATGGTAATAGATAATAAATACATTTTTTTTTCTATAATAAAGAATAATAATGAAGTTTTATAATAAAATGAATTGTATTTCTTTTGCTATTTCTATACAAATATACAATAAAAATATTTTGGTGGATAAAATGCATAAAAAAATATATAATAATAATAGTAGTAATAAAGAATATAATGGATTTCATTCTTTGTGGTTATTTTCAAATAATGATGATAATAATAAAAATCTTATATTTTTCTATAGATAATAAATAGAAATAATAAAAAATATAATAATAAAAAAAACTATAATAAATAGGATAGAATATTAATAATGATTTCTTTTAGCTATTATAGATCAAACAAAAAAAAAATAATAATAATAAAAATAAAAAAAAAATAATAATATAGCTAATCATCTTTTGATTTTGTAAATAGTTTTTACATAATAAATGATGTCTCAATATAATGAAATATAATAATGAAATTCTATTACTTTGGCTATTATAAATATTTTAAAAATACAAATAAAAATCATAGCCATTTTATTTTCTATTATTTTTGTAAGTGATTTTCTACAAAATAAATAGAGTTTAGAAATAATAAAAATAAAATTCTACTATTTTAGCTATTATAAAAATCCCAAAAATATAAATAAAATTCTAGTTAATAGCTAACCCATTTCCTATTATTTTTGTAAATAATTTTCTATAGAAATAAATAGAGTTTAAAAATAAAAAAATAATAATAAATAAATTCATCTTTATAATAGAGATAATAATGGAAGATATTATGTAACAAGCTTTTTGGAGATGAACAAAAATGCTCACACAAGGGGTGTAGAGCAACATGAGGACTTTTGCACACATGATATAACATCTAGAACGATTAGTCAGGACAGGAACATCTTGACGAAAAATAAACAAGATTGCAACAGCAACATGAGAAGATACGTTGAGACAAGAACATCTTGACGTAGGATGACTAAGGCTTCGATAGCAACATGAAGAGATATGTCGAGACAAGAACATCTTGACGCTTGATGAAGAATAACCAGAGCTACGACATCAACATGGAGATACATGTCGACTCTGAGGAAGAAGAACATTACGATGTCCGAGAGAGGCGACATCTTAATGACTCACTACCATGAGCAAGTAACTCATGATTAAATACGCTCACACAAGGGGTGTAGGGCAACATAGTGATTTTGCACAAGTAATGCAACATGTAGAATGATTAGTCAGGACAAGAACATCTTGACGCTCGTCGAAGAATGACCAAAGCTACGACATCGGCATGGAGAGATATGTCGACTTTGAAGAAGAAGAACATTACGATGTCCGAGAAAGTGACATCTTAATGACTCGGTGTCATGAACAAGTAATTCATGACCATTTGAGCTAGCAAGACCGAACTCATCCGTCGATAAGTTTGTCTTCTCGGTTCATCTCCCAGAGATCGTGAGATTGAATCGTTACGTAGTAGATTCATCCACAAAACAGATGAATGTGAACCGTTACGTAGGTAGGTTCCTTCACTAACACATACCTCAATGTTAAGTCGGCTCGATGGCTTCGGGTTTGACATTGTGTGTAACCGTGTTTCCTAGGTTTATGAATCGACTTAGTGCTTCGAATTCATGATCTAGAAGATCGGTGAGAAGAAACACGTGGGCCATATCCACCCTTCTCCCGATTCACCAACCTCAAGATCAACCCCAGGCTCGGTGCTTCGAGTTGTATTTTGTGTGATTGGTTGTTGACTAGTTAAGATTGAACCGTTACGTAGTAGGTTTATCTTCTAGATCAACGGAGGTCGAGTCGTTCTGTAGTAGACTCGCCTCAAGCCCCTCTGAAGAGATTAACCTGGTCTGTAGTAAGGTTATATCTCGAGGTGACATAGACTGAACCGATCTGTTTGTAGGTTCGTCTTCCATAGGATGAAGTAGGTCGAGTCGTTCTGTAGTAGACTCACCTCGAACCCCTTCGAAGAGATTAATCTGATATGTAGTAAGGTTACCTCTTGAAGCGGTAAAGACCGAACCGATCTGTTTGTAGGTTCGTCTTCCATGGACCCTTTGCGAACCCGGACGACCACTTGACCATCTTTTAACTATACTATTTGCTTCTCTCTTTCAAAGATAACCCTTATTTTATAATCATTGTATTCTAGAACCTTTGTGACACAAATTGCAATGAGATATTTACACAATGCCATAATACGATATTCAGTTTATTTTGAATTATATCAACAATTCATTTATATTATAGTCATTGTCTTCTTGAACCTTTATGACACGAAGAGTATTGAAAAATTAATACAAATATATTAAAATGATATTCAGTTTATTCGAGTTTTGTATCATATGTAGCCTCATTTCAACAAATAAATTAATCAAAATACATAAAATTATTTTGAGTGATGTTTTATTTTCATTTATATTATAATTATTATATTCTCAAACCATTATTACACGAATAACATTGAAAGATTAACAAAATATATTAAAATAATATTTAGTTTATTTGAGTTTTGTATCATTCGTACCCTCATTTAACACATAAAATCACCAAAATACATAAAGATTTTTTGAATGATGTCCCCTAATCATTTTCGTTATAATCATTGTGTTATCAAATCTTTATGATATGAATAATGTTGAAATATTAACACAAATGCTTAAAATGGTATTCAATTTATTCGAGTTTCATATCATTTGTAGCCTCTTTTCAACTCGTAAAATAACCAAAATAAATAAAGTTATTCTAAATGATATCCTCTATTCATTTTGACTTCATGCATTGTGTTATCGAACCTTTCTCACACGAATAACGTTGAAGGATTAATACAAATGCATTAAAATAATATTCGATTTATTCGAGTTTTGTATAGGTATTCAGTTTATTGGAGTTTTGGATAATTTTATACTCATTTCAACACATATATTCCCCGAAATGCATAAATTTATTTTGAATGATGTCTCCTAATCATTTTCATTATAATCATTATGTTCTCAAACCTTTACGATAACGCAAATGCCTTAAAATGGTATTCATGTTATTTGAGTTTTGTATCATATGTAGTCTCATTTTAACACATGAAATCACCAAAATAAATAAAATTATTTTAAATAATGTTCCCTTTTCATTTATATTATAATCATTGTGTTCTCAAACCTTTATGACATAAATAGTGTTGAAATATTAACACGAATGCTTGAAAATAATATTTAATTTATTCGAGTTATGTATCATTCGTAGGCTCATTTCAACTCACAAAATAACCAAAAAAACAAAGTTTTTTTTTATTGAGTGTCATAAAAGTTTGAGAAAATAATGATAATATAAATGAATAGGGGATATCATCAAAATGCACAAAGTTATTTTAAATGATCTCCCCTTATCATTTTCATTATATTTTATTATGTTCTTGAACCTTATAATGCAAATAATGTTGAAAGTTTAATATAGAATAATGTATTTTTGAAAGAGTGGTATTATTGACTATTCGGAAGAGCGAAAATATCGTTTGGTGGTTGTTAATCAGGATAGTTAAAATATGGATAATTATGATACTAACAATGATGATGATGATAATAATAATAATAGTAAAATAATAATAATAGTAATAGTAATAATAGTAATAGTAATAATGATAATATAATAATAATAATAATAATCATAATCATAATAAATAATAATATTCATAGTTATAATCATAATAATATAATAAAAATATAAACATAATTATAATCATAATCATAATAATATAATAATAAATAATCATAATTCTAACAATATAAGAATAATATAATAATACAATATTGTTGTACTAAATACTTTCTTGGATTTGATGATTTGCAAAACAAATTATAATTTAAGATGACAAAATAATGGAAGAAGATGACAAAATAGAAGATTCAAGACATTATTAGATTATCTTCAAATAGTCCTAAATCAGTAGTTTGATGAATTGAAATTTGTGAGATTGAGGCTAAACAGTTTAAAATGCAAAAATGAACCAAACCGTTACACAATGGTTTGTAAACGTCGCACAAAGGTTTGGTCCATTTCAGAATAGAACCTCTGGTTCAACTCCGTTATGTAACAGTACAAAATATTACGTAATGGTTATGTGAATATAGACAAAAATAATGGGCAAACGATAATGTCAAATCAGTTGTATAACTGTTACATAACGGTTGCAAACTATTATGTAATGATTTGTGCACAGAATTTCAAAATTAGATTTTCACCTCTATAAATATAGGGGCCGCTCCCTTCTTTGTCAAAGACTCTAGGTCTCAAACCACTAACAATGTGTTGATTTATTAAGACATATATTATTAATTATAAGGTTGGGTTTGGCTCCTTTACAAGTAACAACTCAAGTAAAGAGGGGACTTGAGCCAAAGAAACTAAAATAAAGCAATTGTGATCACTCAACGCTCAAAAGAAGAGTCTCATTTGAATCACACTTAATCCTAGAACTTGAATGATCTTGAGTTTTCTAGATTGATCTTGCAAGGAAAGTATTTTCTCTCTATTGAAAGTAGGTCGCTCTATTTGTAAGTATTTTATTGAGAATTTTTTATTGATTGAGAAGTAGGGAGCAACCCCTTTAAATAGAGCTCAAGAAAAAAAGCTGAAAAACTTTCGATCTAAACTATTATAACAACTAGAGTGAATATAGTGGTTATTTTGCTAAGAATGCCTTTAACTAACTCAATTTTTTTTATGTGAGGCATTGTAACGACTCACAACAAGTTTTGAAATGTTATATAACAATTGATTTTGATAACTTTATTTTCTTTCAAATATTGACTTTAAAGTCAATCCTTCTTTAGAGTCGTTGTGACGTCTCCTGAGCCGTTGTAACCGCTCCAAAGCAATTACAATTCTTCTAAAGGTGTTACATAATGATTCATTTTGTTAACTTTTAAGTTTTTGTGATTTCTTTATTCATTCTCCATTCATCCTGACCCATTAAAATGACTCCCGAGCCGTTATTACAATGTATATTGCATAACTAATTTTCCTTGATGTTTTACTGGTATAACTCAAGTTTACCATTTGAAGTTGTACATTTTGTAATCCAAGTCATGTAAGGATTTTTCTAGCAGTTTCTTAATATCCATCTTGAAATGTATAAGCCTTCAAATGATCTTACAAAATATCTCATAAAAAATTATAAATTTAAATTTATTATTTTATAAATGATAAATTAAAGAAATTATTTAGTATAATAATTATATTATATTATATTATATTCACAAATATTATTCCTAACTATGTACAAAACAATAAAACATTGTTACTTTATATAAATATTGATAATCTTAACATAAAATGTACAATTATGGTAAATTAAACAATTATTGATCATTTTCTAAAATCAACCTTTTAAAATAAAAAATAAAATTATTTGATACGCTAAATGTACTTAAAGTCGTTCCAAATTTTGATAGACGATCCTTTTAAATAATTGAAACACATTTATGTTTGTAGTTTTTTTTTTAATTTGAATAGCATCTTTAAATTAAATTTACCGTGAAGTTTTTATTGTCCACTATTTTTTAGTGGTATTGATGGTTGCTATTTGTTGGTAATCCGGAAATGGATATTTTTAATTGTTAATGAAATTAATTAGCATAATTTTCACTACATCATAATTTTTTATGGTTGCTCGAATAAAAAATAAAAAAGATTGACCCATATAACATTGGGCAGCTGGCTACTTGGTCAAAACAATATTTTCAAGTACATCTTAATTAAATTAGAGTTGTAACTTGGGTTTCGCCGATAATATAGACTTTAGATAAATAATTAATAATATATGAATTTAAATATATTTAATAAAAATTCAAATCAAAAATTTAAATACTAATATTTTTAAATACTAAGTAATGATAAATAATATAATTAAATATATAATAATTTATAAATGATCATATAAAAAGTTGGATCATCTTAAGAATTAAGTTCAATTTAAGTATATTACACACATTATTTTAAATGAGGAGAAAAACTATTTTATATGAACCATTGGATTCAAGAATATTAAAATATTTAAACAAAATCAATGGTAGAGAAACGTGATGATGTGGCATGCTTGAAAGTTTAACCCTCTTTATGTATTATTAGGGTTGTAACTCGAGTTTTGCCCCAACAATAAAGTCTTCAAATAAATAACTAAAAATTTAAAATTTAAAATATATTTAATAAAATTTAGACACAATATTTTTAAATGCTAAATAATAACAATAATAAATAAATAAACACATAAGTTATGTTTCACCTTAAATATATTACACACATTAATTTAAATGATGAAAGAGAATCTATTTTATATGAATATTTAAATTCAAGAAGATGAAAATACTTAAACAAAATTAATGATGGAGAGAAATGATGATGTGATATGTTTGAAAAATTTAAAAGATTAATCTATTTATGTATTAAGAATTATGAATTAAAGAGAGAAGTAGAATGCGCATTAAAATGGAGTGAGCAATGAAGATTAAAATTTTAATACTTGAAATCTAACGATTGTATGTGAGTGGATTTTTTTTTTTTTTGAGGAAAAGCCAGTAGGTATGTAGTGGACGATTATTGGCAATTGTCATTTTGGTTTCAGAAATGTAGAGAATAAATAAAATTTGACAATTTATTTGGTAAGTCATGTCAGAAGTGGAAAGGAAATTTTAATTACTTTGTTGTTGTAATTAATTACTGAAATGTCATTTTAAAAGTCTGGAAGGAATTTCAGAGATGCAGCGCTTGAATTTCTTTCATGGGAATCTGACGTGGCATGCAAATATGAGTGAAAATATTATCTAGGATACAAATGCTCTCATTGGTGGTGTACCCACTCAGACCCCTTGAAAAGTTGTGAGAAAAATAATTCCAACGGTTGTTCCAAGTCGCGCACGAAGCGGGCACACGGTTCCAACGGCTATTTCGAGCCGCTGTTAGCACTATTCCGCCGGAACACATAAAAGAAGCAAAACCCCCTACCTGGCGGCTTTTTTCGGTGCTTTATGAGGGTAAAACAATTCTAAATATCCTGTATCGCGGGGTATAGAACGCGTGCCCTTTTATTTGAATCGAATTGAATTATAGGGCTCCCTGTTTTTTCTCCAATTCAAATTCCGCGACACGCTCCCAAATCTGATTCTCTCTTCCACTTATCTTCTTCGTCTAAAGAGTAAACCAGTCAGATCTGAGCAATCAAAGAAAATGGAGGTGCTGAGAACACTTAGCCCGGTGTCGGCTGCTAAGAGGTCGGGGCCCAAGGCCAAATCTCTCTCCATAGAGGCATCTCGATCCAACGACCAAGAGAACACCCCTCCTCTCCATCCGAACCTCAAATTAAGCACCACTAATTCGCCTAGAAAAGCCACTACACCTAGCCATTTTATCTCAAAATCCATCCAGAAATCACACGCTATTCAGAACCAAGAAGCCTCCAGAGATCTACTCGTCTCTGACACTGATGCTTCTGTCAAGGTTATTTCCACTTCATTCTTCTTCTTTTTTTTTTCAAAGTGAAGCTTCATTCTAATTTCTTACACGTCTAAATTCTAATTCTGTACTTCTTAGATCTCTTAGTATCTAGAGACAGTTAAAAGACAGTAAAATTGTCCTAATTGTCTGTTTAATTTTGTTTTCAGACTTTAGTGGAGGTGAAGTTACTTAACTGTCCAGCACGTGAAGAAAGAGTACTGATTTAGCATAAAATGTCTAATAGTTTTTAGAGTCCTATCTCAAACATTTGTTGTGCATACTGGTTGCATAATTAAATTTACATTTTTTTTGCTTGTTTGGTCAGATGGCTTATTGGTTCTAACAACTATAATTGTTTTTTTTTGTGATTGGACTCATTCAGTGGCCTGTTCTGCTAGTGCTCAATAGATTGTAGAGGAATTGCCTTTTTTATTAGTCTCAGCTACAAAACTGGGTCCTTGAATTTTTACTACCTTCCAGCGTGCCCTTACCACCTGGATGTTCAAAATGAAATGATGCAAATTGTTGTTTGTTTATATAATGCAAAGTTGGTGCATAATCTTATAAGTTATCGACCATGATAATTGAAATTTTTTACTTTTCAGGTCGCTGTAAGATTAAGACCAGGAAATGAGAAAGACAGAATAGTGCAGAAATTATCGAGTACATCCATAGCAATCAGTGACCGTGTATTTTCTTTTGATTCTGTTCTTGGCACTCAAGATAGCCAGGTTATAATATAATACTTGTATTACTTCCCCCGATGATATATCTTTTGTAATTAAATAAATTGACTTAAAGTTGCTATATTCCAGGAGGAGGTTTTCAAGTCGGTTGGCATTCCTCTAGTGCAGAATGCTTTGGCAGGATACAACACCTCCTTGATGTGTTATGGCCAGGTGCTACTTATAGTATCTCCTATAACTGCTTGTAATTTTCTCTTTGTTTCTTTTCTTTCTTTTTTACTTACATGCTTGCTGCAGACTGGAAGCGGTAAAACATACACGATGTGGGGACCTCCTAGTGCCATGATTAACAGTGGTGGAACTCTTAATGCCAATCTTGGTGTGGGGCCTCGTTTCTTTAACATGTTATTCTCTGAAATTAAAAGGGTTCGTTCTTTCTTTTCTCGGCATCCTTTATGTGCTTCAAAAAATCTGGTACTCCAGTTCAAGATAATCATAAGGTTATAAGGACCCAATACTCCAGTTCAAGATAACTTATGTTGCTTCTTCATTCAGAGGCAAGATGGTACAGAAGATAAGAAGATGAACTATCAATGCAGGTGCTCCTTTCTTGAGGTCAGTATCTTTTAAAGTTAAATGCCAGTACTAATACCAGTTAATAGGCTCATTTTTTTGCTGAGCATTCAGAACTCCAGATATTTTTTTTGGTTACTTTGGATCTTTTTTTCCTTTTTGTACAATTTTGTTATCTATTAATTCATCTCTTGTAATGCTTTGTTATGTTTTGTTTTGTAGATATATAATGAACAAATAAATGACTTACTAGACCCAACTCAGAGGGACCTTCAGGTAAAATCAGATGCGTGGTTGTCCTTTTGATGAGTTGGTTTGATTTCATAACAATTATACTGAATTTAAAACAACCAATTTACAATTCTACTGTAGATAAGAGAGGATAATGTGAATGGCATACATGTGGAGAACCTTACTGAAGAATATGTGAACAATGAGGAGGATGTTGCCCAAATTTTGATTAAGGTACTGGTTGTTGAATGCCCTTGATGCTTCTTTGGTGTTATTGCATATATTTGTTTACTATCCTTGTTTATTGGTCAACATTGGTAATTCAAGTCAAAAAGTAGCCTGATAATCATATCCCCATGTCTTATAGCACTATAATATATTTATTGTAATGTTTTATATTTTCTTAACTCGACAGTCATATGTTTCATGAGTATTTTGTTCCCTCAGTTTGTTTTGTTTTTTGTTGACACACAGGGCCTCGCAAACAGGAAAGTCGGTGCAACAAGCATGAACTCAAAAAGTTCACGTTCGCATGTCATCTTTACTTTCATACTTGAATCTTGGTGCAAGGTACATCCATTTATTTGGTATGCAGGGTTAGAGTCAGTGCAGGTTTACCAACACAACAATACCAGTAAGGTCCAGTGATACAATATTATATTATATATAAAAACGTTCCTTATTGTATCCAAGGTATTTGGTTAAAGTCAAAGTTGTTGCAACTGATTGATCTGATGTTTTGGTGCAATGTGATGATTGAATATTTTTCAGGTCCATTACTGGTATGTATTGGTATTCAGGATGTATATCAAATTTTGCATGCCTTACATTGTTTACTTTTAAGTTAATACGTCATCTTTCAGTAAAATAACTTGGATTCTTATTTAGATTCATTCTAATTAAAATTTATTTAATCATGCTACAGGAAGAATCAATCAAGTGCTTTAGCAGTTCAAAAAGTAGCAAAATAACATTTGTTGATCTTGCGGGGCTAGATAGGGATGAGTTCGATGGTGCTAACAAGCATTACACCAGAGAAGAAAGATATGTGAAAAAATCACTCTCAAGGCTTGGGTATGAAATTTGAAATTTACAGATATTCTTAATTCTTTTTATTTCCTCCCCTCTACTTCAGGATCTATTAGATAGGAGACAATAATACAACAACAACAACAACAAAAAAAAAAAAACCTTTAATTCCAAATAAATTGGGGTAGACTAGAAATGAAATCCAATCCAAAAGCATAGAGATCATAGGTCTCAAATAGAAAAAAAAATGATAATGATGATGATAATAATGAAAATAATGATGATGATGATGATGATAATGAAAATAATAATATAAACATTCATAATAGTAATAATAATAATAATAATAATAATAATAGTCCCATTCTCTACTGTTTAACTCTCTAGAATCTAAAAATAGAAAATTTAAGAACCTAAAGTCTGTACTGTTAGATTGTAACTATAAAATAATGATGTAATAATATTAAAAATAAAAGGAGAAAAAGATGGCAATCATCATGCTGATCACTAGAGCAATAATGATGTGAAAATGATCAGAATGGAAATTTCAGGATCTTGTGTTCATAGGAGCAGATCTATAAAAGTAAAATTAACTATTTGAAAATTTTGTTCAGAAATCATATTTAGTTCTGAAAGTTCAATAATGGTGGTTTTACCTTCCCCCTTGAAAATTTACAGTAGAAATGTGATTGAATTATAAGATAATTTGTTGCAGGAAATTAGTCAATATTCTTTCAGAATCTGCGATATCTGGAACACCCCCGAAAGTGTCATACCTGGGTTCCTCCCTGACATACCTATTGCAAGATACACTTGGTGGCAATTCCAAAGTTTCATTTCTTTGCCTCATTTCTTCAGATGAAAGGTGCTTCTTCTGTGAACCTAATTATTTCTCTCATTCTAGAATATTCTTTGAATAACCATTTTGTTCACGCTAAATGCAGGTGTAAAGCTGCCACTCTAAGCACACTTAGGTTTGGAGAGCGAGTGAAGAACATACAAAACAAGCCAGTCATTAATGAAATAACAGAAGATGATGTTAATGGTTTAAGCGATCAGATTCGTCAACTTAAGGTATTATAAACATTTATAATAAAAAATCAACCCCCTTTTTTCTTTTGTAAATCATTGCTAACATTAATTTTATCTGATACATGTAGGAAGAACTAATAAAAGCGAAGACAGGCAGCAGCTGTGCTGCTGAGAATTTTAAAGGAAGGAATGCTAGGGGAAGCTTGAATCTGTTGAGAGTAAGTCTGAACCGCTCTCTTATCCTTCCTCAAATTGATCTAGAGTCTGATGATGAGATGCAAGCTGATGAAGAGGATGTCAGTGAACTGTGTGCCCAAATAAATAATCTTCACTCTTCATCTGATAATGCTACTCTCAAGGACGTATTGGAGTCTGGTGATGATGAACCTGTGGATGAATTGTCAGACATGGAAGAAAACGATGCCACTCCTAGGCTTACCATGGATTTGTGTCATCAAGATTCTTCACCAAGAGAAGAACCTGAACCCACAATGTGTTCTTCTCCGAAAATCCAACACAAACTGAGGAAAAGCATCTTCTCCTCATTGGGCCTTTCTGTCAGCAAGGGCGAAGGTGCGAGTGTGAGGACCTCCTTGCAATCCACCAAGCTCAGTGCTACTGAGTCCTTGGCTGCCAGTCTTCACCATGGTTTGCATGTAATTGAAGAGCAAGAGAATAATGACAGCAGTACAAATCCTAGGAGATCTTTCGTTGATCTTTCTTTTGATCATTTGGCATTGAAAAATCAACATTCTCCTCAAAAGGTTGTTGGTCTATCGCAAAGTCAAGGTGGTGATGGTGCTGCTACTGTCCTGTGCTCTTCTTGCAAGAAGTTGGTAGATGGTAACAGGTCTGACCCAGAAGGTAACAACTTGTTGGGTTCTCAGCTTAAAAAGCAGCAGGAGAGTGGTGTGTCCAAGCAGGCAGAATCTTCTCTAAAGGTATGATGATCAACATTTTTCACTTGAGAAAGAAAAAAAACTTGGCATAACTTATTCAGCATTTCCATATTTCAGGATACAAATAAAGATAGCAGCACTATATCTAAAAGAGAGGCGGATCTTGAGGCCCTCTGTGCAGAGCAGGAAGCTAAAATTAAGCATCTTACCACCTTGGTATGTTTTGCATTATAAACTTTCAAGTTAGGTTTGTTTTAAAAAAATTCTCGTGTAATGTAATGTAATTGTTTTCTGTTGACCTATGCAGGTGGAACAACACAGAAAAGACGAAGTTCTTGACAGCAGCACTAATGTTGTCAAGCCACATGAAAATGGAGAAAGTATCTCTTCAGAATCAGAGCACATGGTTGTTTGCAAAAGCTTTTGAAACAACTTTCCTTTCCTTGGTATATAATTATGAGCCATATTTTCTTAACTTGGGTTATTTTTAACAGGCATTGAATGAAAAATCAAAGCAAAGCAGTGAGAAGTTGTTTCACAAAGAGGAGGAAGGAGATTGCCTTCTTGAGAAAATACGAAATGGGGAGTTAACAGACGCAGAAAAATACATGGAGGAGGTAGAAAGGGAGAGACAAAAGTGGACCGAGTCAGAAAGCCGATGGATATCTCTGACTGAGGAGCTGAGGCTGGAACTAGAATCGAATCGTTACTTCGCAGAGAAGAAGGAGATGGAACTGGAAGATGAGAAGAACTGCACAGCAGAGCTAGACGATGCACTTCAGCGTGCTGTTCTTGGCCATGGCAAAATGGTGGAGCACTATGCAGAACTTCAGGAGGCATACAGTGACCTTTTGGAGAAACACCGAAGAATGATGGAAGGAATTGCAGAGGTGAAGAAAGCAGCCACAAAAGCGGGAAGGAAAGGCTGTGGCGGCACTGCTTTTGCAGCAGCTCTGGCGGCTGAGCTGTCAACAGTCAGGATTGACCGTGAGAAAGAGCGGGCCCAGTTGAAGGAGCAGAATAGGAGGCTTAGAATCCAGCTACGTGATACTGCAGAAGCTGTGCATGCTGCCGGTGAGCTTCTTGTTCGCCTTAGGGAAGCAGAAGAGGCTCTTGCCCAAGCACAGGTCAGAGTTTGATCAAACCATTCTGTTTTTCTTCTTTTTTTTTTATTTTTTGAAACTGGGCTTATCAACATCTGGTATTTATACTGGTATCTCATTGAATAGTTCTGACAAATTTGATTTGGTGTCTATAATTGGTGCAGAACAATTATGCAGGGGCACAACAAGAGAATGAGAAACTGAAGAAACAGATTGAGAAGGTAAAGAAGAAGCACGTGCTGGAGATGGCAACCATGAAGAATTATCTCGCGGAGAGCCGGCTTCCAGAATCAGCACTGGAACCTTACTACAGTGCAGAAACTGAGATAGTAGAGTCAGCTGCTCCAATAAATGAAAGTCAATCGTGGCGAACTGCCTTTGCACCAGCATATGAATAAAAAGTTTGGTAAACTAATTTCTGTCAGGCAAACCGGTGTTTGCAAACAGAGAGCAGAAATTTCAGTTTGTATGTAATGCATTGTTGATTTCATATACATGAAGGGGGAAAGGGTGGTGCTGTTTGTGCTGTTGCAAAGTTTGTGTATTGTTGACATAATTTTTCTTTTACTTTGGTTCTCTGTGCTTAGTCCCACGTATTATTCTCAAGGGGGAAGGGGTGGTGCCGTTTCAGTTCTGTATTTCATTTTGCAATTTAGTTCATGAAGCTTTCAAAATCTAAACCTGGATGGGAAGAGAACAACACGTTGGCTACCTAAAGTTTGTTTGAACAAAAGGGGCACCAAAACTATCATGTCCGTGCAGTTGCTAGTTTGTTAGCGCAAAGAAGAGAGGTGATTTGAATAAAATTAATATTAGTTTCTATCTTTTTATATACTCATAATAGAATTATAATAAAAATAAATAAAAATAAAAATAAGAAATTATTAATTAGAGAATCATTAATTGATTTTTCTTTTTATGTTCAACATTCCCTCTATTGATCATCCTTATTTTATTATAAAAAAAAATTCATACTTTGTAAAATTCAATCCTTTTGTCAGATAATCTGTTAATTGTTTTTCAAATTTATATAGTTCAAATTTAAAATTCTTGAATTCAATTGCTTCTTGAGAAAGAACCGATCAATTTTCATATGCTTGATGTGATCATGCTAGACTAAATTATTTGTAATGTTGATTGCAGATTAATTATCACACTACAATTGCAATAATTCTTCGCTAAACAAACACAACTCAGATAACAAACTTTTCACTCGTATCATCTCACACAGACTCAATGTCATAACTCTATGCTCAGCCTCAGCTAAAGATCTAGCAATTATATCTTGTTTCTTTCTCTTCCAAGTCACAAGATAACCTCCAATACGTACACAATATCTGATAGTAGACCTGTGATCGTCCATACAACCAGTCCAATTAGCATCACAATAGCCTTCAATTCTCAAATGCTCATTGCTCTTAAACTATAACTTCTTTTCTGGACTCCCATTAATATACCTGAGGATCCTACGAATAGTTTCTATGTGTTGTTCTCTAGGATCATGCATGTATCTATTCACCACACTTACAATATGAGCAATATCAGGTCTCGTGTGACATAAATAAATGAGTCGACCCACCAATCTCTGATCCTGCTCTTTGTCCACTAGATCACCTGTGTCGGCATATAATTTATGATTTTGTTTAATTGACGTCCTGACAACCCTGCAACCTAACATCCTTGTCTTTGAGAGAAGATCTAGAGCATACTTCCGCTGTGATAGCACTATGCTCTTTATCGACCTTATAATTTCAATTTCGATAAAGTATTTTCATTGTCTCAGATCTTTAACCTCAAATTTCTCTCTAAGTCTCCTTTTTAACTACTGGATCTCATCATCATCATATCCAGTAATCTCAATATTATCAACATAGACTGTAAAAATTGTGATATGATGCCCATAATGCTTGTAAAATAAAGTATGATCCCCATTAAACTGCTTGTATCCCATACTACAAACAATCATTCTGAACCTGCCAAACCATACTCTCGGGACTATTTCAATCCGTACAATGGCTTCTTCAATTTGCACATTTTCTCAATTAATTGTGGTGCGAAAAATCCCAACGGAACCTCTATGTACACCTCCTCTTTGAGATCTCCATGTAAAAAGACATTCTTAACATCTAACTAATGGCCAGTTGAAGTTGACAGCACACAACCAACATTCTCACAGTACTTATTTTCACTACTGGAGCAAAGTCTCATCATAGTCGATACCATAAGTCTGACTATATTATTTTGCCATCAGTCTCGCTTTGTACTTTTCACCTTGCATTTTGGAGTCTACTTGATATTATACACCCATTTGCAGCCAACAACATGTTTTTCAGCTGGTAGATTTACCAACTCCCATGTGTCGTTCTTCTTCAAAGCTTGGAGTTCATCCTGCATAGCACACAACCATCTAAGATTTTATTTCGCTGCCTGCCAACTGTTAGGTACAAGCACTAAATACAATGATGCAAGAAAAAACTTATATGCAGCTGAAATGGATGCATATGACATAAAATTTGAGATGTTAGTTTTCCAACCAAGCCTACTTGGAGGTATACCCGCATTGACTCTAGTATTCCTTTGAGATAATACATGAGAATCAAGAATGTTACATATTATTTGCGAGGAAGAGGCCAGAGAAAGTTCTAGGGAGGATTCAACTGGGACATCAACAGTAGTGGTGACTAACGGGTGTAAAGAAGCTGGTTGTTCATGCTACTGTTGTTTGTGTCTTCGCTCATATACCTTCAACTCACTTAAATACAACGCCGGACACCGGCGGGCTAACTCCATCGGAATGGGTAGCAAAATCTCTCAAATAAAGCCCAAAGAAAGAAACAAAAACCCGATGCCCGATAAGCCCTAATCATCTACCCGCCTCACTGTGCTGATGCGGCGAAGCACCTCTGATATCACGCAGGACTGCTGCACCTAGCACTCTCATCAAAACTCGAACCCATACCTGTAAACCTGGATCCCACAACCACCGTGGAAACGTGAGTAATTTTAAAAATTACTCGGTACGGATTTAGATCCAGCCTTAAGATTTGATCTTCTTTCCTAGACTGGACCCAAATACCGATACCGAATTTTAAATGCAAAGAAAATATTTTAATATATGTTAATGTATTATTATTTTATATACATTTTGAGAACACCTCTACATGAATGACATGAAATGACAAAAACCCCGAAATAGAAAATCTGTGGAAATAGTAATATAATATAAAATATGAGGTACGAGAATCAAACACCCGAAATAAATATCCCAATTTGCAAATCACCAGATCTATCCCAAGCGGGCGCCACCAGCGTCCCAACTTACGAACTTGGGACTTGCCTAAGCGGGCGCCACCAATGCGACCAACTTACGAACTTAGGACTTTATGTTTATGCGGCGCCAATGCCGCATAAACGTCAATCGGGCTCCCGAGGCGATAACGCCCTAGGAGAGTGAGCGTGCATAAGCACGTACTCTGGTCTGCTAAATCTGGTAATTCAACTTACAAAATAAAAACAAACGGATAAATATGTCTTCAGTTGCCATATCGCCAAAAGGGGATAACTACTCGTGAATTAAACAAATCGAAATCAAATGGGAGCCTACACTGTACCAACCAAGGGTCAGAGGATCGCATCCCGTAAATGTATCAAAACGAAATATAACAAAGGGGAGCCTACACTGTACCCACTAAGGCCAGTGGACCGCATCCCGACTTCCTCTGTACCAACTATGGGCCAAAGGAGAAAGCCCTTCGGACAATATTAGGATACTAAATAAGCCGGATAAATATAATAATATAGTATCACGAACTAGATTCCAGTCTCGAATATGGCCGCCCACACTAAACACTGAAGTACACGGTATCCTAAAACGCTCAAATTTGGATTAAAAATTTAATCATATTAAGAATAATAAAAAATATAATATTGATCAAAGAAAAACACTCCGACACAGCCGAACCCGCCAAATGACGGGATCGGTGAATAATCCGACAGCCACATATGCGCAGTACATATACAGACCGGTGGGTCCCACGGGCCTATGGGTCACCGTACGTAACCACAACGATCTGGTTATGCAAGGCAACTCTGACTGGGAATTATCCGGTCCGCCTCTCAGCACTCCCATGCATTTAATGCATGATTAACTATCTGACTTAATTAATAATTAGTGTTAGTAATAATATTTTCCTAATAATTATAATCTACAACTTGAATTATTTAATTTTATCTGCTCCTATCTCGGGACTATTTCCCGGATCCTACTCCTATCATGTCTACGTGCAATCATGACATGACATGACATGCGAATGCGGGTATGTCTCGAATATGCTGGTCAATTTACCGGATGCAAATGACAGGTCAGATTTAAGTCTCTAATTGTTTTTGGTCAAAAACACCGTAATTCAGGTTTATTTTAAAAACAGATTTATTTTTCGGTTTGGGTTCCTAAATCTGAAGAAAGAAAATCAAATCCCAGGAAACCGTACCTGGGAGTGCTGGTGAGGATCGCGGAGTCGCTCTACTCCGGAGGTAGAACACCGGCCTCGGGGTCGGTGTCCGCGTACGTCGGGTCGGGAATGACCTCGTACTCCGCGAGGGGATCCGAGTCGACTGTATCACCTATTTTAATTTAAATTAAATGTTTATTAGTTTTAACTGGATTTACTTCACAATTAATAATTAAATTTGATTGATAATTTAATTAAGCGTTTGTTCGGGTTTGTCGTCTTTTCTTGAAAATTTCGGCAACATTTCTGCTGCATTTACGCGGTGTCGGAAATTTTAGTCGCCCAATTTAGGGATCCGTTAAATGGTGTCTATCGTTCGTGATTGCTTTCATACGTCCATTCTTTATTTTTAAATTCGAGTTCATGTATTTAATTTCTAAACCAATTAATTTAAAATAGAGAAATTGATTAATATATATAATTTAAAAATCTAAATTGTTATTATAATTTAAGTTATTATTTTATAACTCTTAATTATTTATAATCTATTATTAATTATGTTTTATTTTAGTTGTTCTAGTATTATGTTTATAATCTAGAGATTATGTTTATTTTGAGTAACGTAACTAATTTAATTTACTTAAATTAAATAAGTTAACTTAATGTTATTCCTTAATTGACTTAATTATACTTATAATAATTAATTTGTTAAAAATAGAGAAATTGATTAATAGATTTTATAAGTTAGAAAAATAATTTTAAAATCAAAAGTAAAATAAAAAGGATTAAAAAGAAATAAATAAAATAAGGAAAAATGAATAAAACAAAAGCAAAATAAAGAAAAAGTATTTATATTAATATGTGTTGGTGTTTTAATGTTCGGGATCATACGCTGACTACCAAATCATTGGTGCCAATGCACCGATATCCCGAAATCGGGGGCAGTCAGGGAATATAATCATTTCCCGATGTTTAAGTTTACGTTCTAGTCCATGGATACCGCCAAACCTTTCGGGCCGGCTTCCAATTAATTAGTCATATTTTAGTTTAGTCACTTTTCATCTTGGGACTTTTAATTATTGGGCTTTAATTATTCATTACTAATCCTAATTAGCATTTATCCAAAGTTAGGTCAATTTATCGGCCCAATATACTCTACTTAATATTGATTATAAATTGTGGGTCCATTTTACTACATTACAGATTTTGTCCCTTAAATTCTAAAGCCCATATTAATCCAACTGCCACTATCTAGTTTCCATCAATGGTAACAAATCGATTAAGGCAACAATCACAAGAAATTACTACCAACAACAGAGTAACGCATACGTATACAAGGGCAGACAACAAAATGAATAGGCGGAAAGCCACAAGTCAGCCCAACATACCAGCAAAAATAAAGGCAGTAAGTGGTCAACTTAGCAAACGAACAAGGTATAGTAAAGAGTCAGGCCGAACAACAACAAGGACAGAAATTTTCATGGCATACCAGAACTCCCAAGACCCCACAACATCACAACCCAACAAGCAATGAAAAGAATTGATAACCAACAATTATCCCAGTACCAGCACTCAGAAAGCCACAACAAAAAGGGGCAGGCATCAACATCAGTACCAAATATCAGAAAACAACACAGCCCGGAGGATTAATTAACATAAGAGGCAACACTGTAACATACCCAAGGCATATCAAAATTGGGTCGTTAACCAGAAAATTTTAGAACTAATCAACTCACCAGTCGAGAATCAAAAAGGCACACAACAGTTCAAGTAGTTACCAGCCAAAAGCAAAAGGGTTGGTACACACCTGCATCACTGGTACCAGTAGGTACCAGAGTACCAGGGACTATACCCACCCCAACACCAGCCCCAAAACGGCCAACAACACAAATTAGAAATTCAACGAGCACAGTTAAAAAGGGGGCAGTGTACCAGCATATATCCCACAATGGGTTTGGCCATCCACCGCGTCACTGATACCCTAGGTCCCAGTGTACCAGTGTTTGTACCAGTATCGTTAATAACCCAGTAAGCAAACCAGAAACCATGGAGGAAAACAAACAATCCAGAAATCAACCCAAACAGTGCATGCATTTCATGGGCACAGCAAAGAAAACAGGGTTAGGCTAGGGTTTTCACCGAAATATAAGAGTGTAACGAAGCGGCGCAAGAGGCACAAACCGAGGCAACGAGGGTCTAAGGTCACCACCTCCACTCCGGTCCTCCTCTTTTCTCAAATAACGAACCAAAGTGCCTTTACAAGTATCAATTGTTCTTATCGAATTAGAGGCTAAGTCTCGGCGACATGAGAAAACAAAATGCCCGAGGGGGAGAGAGCCTCAGATGCATTAAATGGGGAAAGAGAGAGAAGTAAGAGGGAGAGAGAGAGAGAGAGAGAGAGAAAAATGTTAGGCGGTATAGGATTCTTTGTGGCAAGGGTTTTGTGGCCTTTGGTGTGAAAATTCTGATTTCTACTCATTTTCTGGATTATTAATTTGGGAATTTTGACTATTTTGTTATTGTAATCATTTATTTATTTATTTATTATTATTTTTTTTTGTCAAATCAAAATTGGGTTGAATCCAGAAACCGTTAATAATATTACGATTATATTTGTTTAATAACTTAAATTCTTTAATTTAATTTATCTTAAGCGATTACTTATTCGATCCTTGGATAAAGTAGTAATTAAGATTTATCTTTATTTATTTATTTATAAGTCATAAAATACTTAATTTAGATTATTATATTTAAATTTTGTCAACTATTGCGTTACGTTATTTCTTAATTGTAATTAAGATTGGTAATTACTATTTTAATCGTTATTACTATTTAATAAATTTTCCCTGGTTTAACATTTCTTCCCCCCTAAAAATAAGTTTCGTCCTCGAAACGAAAACTCACGTCGTGAACAGCTCGGGGTGGCTCTCGCGCATCTCGCTCTCGAGCTCCCAAGTAGCCTCCCGAGGCGAGTGATGCTCCCACTACACGAGAACTCGAGGAATGGATCGTCTCCGGAGCTGGGTCACCTGGGTGTCTAATATGCGTAATGGTCGCTCTCGGTAGGATAAGTCCGGCTCCACATGAAGAGGCTCGACCTCCAAGACGTGAGAAGGATCGGATACGTAACGTCTCAACTGTGACACGTGGAAGACGTTGTGCACTCCAGCGAGCGAAGGAGGTAGGGCGAGTCGATATGCCGAAGGTCCAACTCGCTCGAGGATCAGGAATGGTCCAATGTATCGTGGTGCGAGCTTCCCCTTGACTCCGAACCTCATAACGCCCTTGGTGGGCGAGACTCTCAACAACGCGTGCTCGCCCACGGTCAGCTGGAAATCGCGTCTCTTGGGGTCCGCGTAGCGTCTCTGTCGGTCCTGGGCTGCGCGTAGACGCTCGTGGATCAACTTGACGGTGGCATGACTCTCGTTGATCATCTCGGATGTCGTAGGCTCGTACGTGCCGGCGGGTCCCCAGCATACGGGTGTACGCACTGGCTGTCCATAGAGTGCCTCGAAGGGGGACATGCCGATGGAAGCGTGATAACTGCGGTTGTACGCGAACTCCGATAAGCTGAGGTGCAGCTCCCAATCTCCACTCATCGTGAGTGCGCAGGCGCGTAGCATATCCTCGAGAGTCTGGATCGTACGCTCGGACTGTCCGTCGGTCTGTGGATGGAAAGCGGTGCTGAAACTGAGCGTCGTCCCGAGGGCCTCCTGGAATCTCCCCCAAAATCGAGACGTAAAGCGTGGGTCACGATCAGAGACGATCCGCGTCGGCACTCCGTGATGTCGGTACTGCCATGCTAAGTACAATCTCCCCATGTCCTCGGCCGATGTCCCTAATCGAAAGGGAATGAAGTGTGCGACCTTGGTAAGCGTGTCGACTATAACCCAAACTGCGTTGTGCCCCAGTCGCGTCCGGGGTAGTCCCGTCACAAAATCCATCGTGATGATATCGAACTTGCGCTGTGACTTTGGTAGGGGGCGTATCGACCAGCCGCGGGCCTCTTGCGGTCGGCCTTAACCTTCGACATACGAGACACCTAGCCACGTCCTGGGCTATCTCCCGGTGCATCTTCTTCCACCAGAAATGTCTCTTGAGGGTCTGATACATCTTGGTCTCGCCCGGATGAATAGCGTATCCTGAATCGTGGGCCTCTGTCAAGATCTTGCTCTTGAGATCTGGGTCCTTAGGTACGCACAGGCGATCGTCGAACAAGAGAGCTCCATCGTCAGTGATATGGAAACGCGGTGCGGTGCCCTGGGGCACACTAGCTATGTACTTCGCCAAAAGCGGATCGGAAGGCTGTGCGAGTCGTATCTCGTCCCGTAACGTGGGTCGGATGGTCAAGGGTGCTGCCGTGGCGATATCGATCGAGGTGGAGGTGGATGGCGCGTCCGCAATGGTCATGACGAGATCCAGTCGTCGCATGTCCTCAATCAATCGGTCTTTGCTCGGTGATCAGAGTCGCAAGGTTCGCGCTACTCTTGCGACTCAAAGCGTCGGCCACTACATTGGCCTTGCCGGGGTGATAAAGGATCTCCAGCTCATAATCCTTCATCAACTCCAGCCACCGCCTCTGCCTCAAGTTGAGCTCCTTCTGCGTAAAAACATACTTGAGGCTCTTGTGGTCGGTGAAGATCTTGCACTTCGCTCCATAGAGGTAATGACGCCATATCTTCAATGCGAAGATCACGGCGGCCAACTCCAAATCGTGAGTCGGATAGTTCCTCTCATGGGTCTTAAGCTGTCGTGATGCGTAGGCAATGACGTGCCCTTCCTGCATCAAGACGCACCCGAGTCCAAGCCGGGATGCATCGGTATAGACCGAATACTCCGTGTCGGGCACCGACATGGCTAGAATGGGCGCGAGAGACGAGACGTCTCTTGAGCTCCTCGAAGCTCTCTTTGTCGCTCGGAGAGTCCACTCAAACTTGACTCCCTTCGCAACAACCGGGGTCAATGGTGCGGCGAGTACGGAGAATCCTCTACGAATCGCCGGTAGTACCCGGCGAGTCCTAAGAAACTACGCACCTCGGTCGAGTCGTAGGGGTCTCCACTCGTGATCGCCGAAATCTTCTGCGGGTCCACCGCAAGTCCATCCCTGGATATGATGTGTCCAAGGAATCCGACCTGCTCGAGCCAAAACTCGCACTTCGAGAGCTTGGCATATAGCTTATGCTCTCTCAACCGCTGCAGAGTCAGTCTCAGATGGCGCGCGTGCTCGTCCCGACTACGCGAATAGACGAGTATATCGTCAATAAAAACTACTACGAACTGGTCTAGATAGTCTGAGAACACCCTATGCATAAGGCTCATGAAATACGCGGGGGCGTTCGTCAAACCAAATGACATAACTAAAAACTCGTAGTGACCGTATCGCGTACGGAAAGCAGTCTTCGGGACGTCACTGGCCCTAATGGTCAGCTGATGGTATCCAGATCGTAGGTCGATCTTGGAATATACCTGTGAACCCTGTAGCTGATCGAACAGGTCATCGATACGAGGTATCGGATACCTGTTGGGCACTGTGACCTTGTTGAGCTCCCTATAGTCTATGCACAGACGTAGGGTGTCGTCCTTCTTGCGGACGAACAAGGCCGGGAGCACCCCGAGGGGAGGTGCTCGGGCGTATAAATCCCTTCTCCGTAACTCCTCCAACCGAATCTTCAACTCTCGTAGCTCCGGGGTGCCATCCGGTGCGGGGCGCGTGCGACGGGCGTCGTGCCGGCCGAAGCTCGATGCGAAACTCCACGTCACGTGGTGGCGGTAAGCGGGGTAGCTCGTCCGGAAAGACGTCGGGATACTCTCTCGCAACGGGAACGATCGATATATCCACCTCCTTGGCGTCCGTAATCGCAATGGACGCCGGGTAATACTCGCATCCCGCCGACATGAGATGCTTTGCACGAAGGGCGGATATAATTGGCACTCTCGTACCGGCTTCTTCCCTCGGAAATAAAAAGGCTCTGACGTCTCGTCACCGAACCTCACACTGCGTCGCTCACAGTCGACTACGGCGCGGTGTCGCGTCAACCAATCGAGTCCTAGAAGTACGTCGAAGTCTCGCATGTCGAGGACGGTAAGGTCTACTACTAGGTCCCTACCCGCAATCCTAACCAAACGTCCACGACAGATCCGGTCGACGATGGTGGTCCTCCCGAGTGGCGTCTGTACCTCCATGGCTCGCGTCCTAATCTCGGTGGGCCACTCGCGTGACGCGATAAATAGTGATGAAACGAATGAATGACTAGCCCCCGTATCTATAAGTACAAAAGCAGGGCTGTCAGAGATGTACACCATACCTGCAATAAGCTCGGCATCGACGGGATCCTCATAGCATGGCTGCTCCACATCCACCTCTGGTGCGGCCTCGTCAGCAACGACGGCATGAACCCGAGCAACAGGGCGAGCCGTCTGTCCTCGTCCTCCGCCTCGAGGCGGGGTAGATGCTCCACGTCCTCCTGCTGGTCGAGGAGGCGCCGATATGGCTCCCGGGGTCGGTCGGGAACCCCTGAATGGGCAGTCGGGTGCCCAGTGTCCCGGCTGCTGGCACGAATGACATACTCCGGGGCGAGGTCTCGGCGGAGCATGCTGGGGTCTCGGTGGGTACTGCGGGGACCTCTGAGGGTACGGCTGATATCTCTGTGGGTGCGCGGGGGCCTACGGGGTGGTACGGGTGTAGGGGGTCGCGGCGGAGGGAGCGAGGTGGAGGCTCCCTCGAAACGGGGTCGGATGTTGCGGGCCGCAGCCCGCGCTCCAATAAGGCTCTCCTGGTACTCGGCCTTATCCATCAGAAACTCCACCGAAGTACCAGGGTAGATGTCGAGGACACTAGCCAGAGCCGGCTGAAGTCCTCGAATAAATCGGGCTCGGCGTCGCGCTGGATCCGCGACTAGCTCGGGTGCGTAACGAGAGAGTCGAATGAATAACTCTCCATACTGACGAGCTGTCCGAGAACCCTGTGTCAGCGTCTCGAACCTGTATCGGAGCACAGATAACTGGTGCTCTCCCATGAAGCGAGCCCTAAATATGTCGGAGAAACGCTCCCACGACATGGCTCGAACTCCACCCTCAAACTGAGGCTCCTGGGAGGTCCACCAGTGGCGAGCGTCGCGATCCAATAGGGTGGTCGCTAGCTCGACCATGTAGGCCTCGGGAGTACGCGAGAGACGAAAAGTGACCTGCACTGCTGCAAGCCACTCCTCAGCAGCGTCGTACCCGCCGCTGCCATCATACCGGGGTGTATGATGGCGCTCAAACTCCCGTAACGCAGAGACAAACGGATCCTGTGTCGTCGTCCCCGCGCCGCTCGCCTCGAGTGGTAAATCGCGCCCGGCCCGAAAAGAAAGCTCGCATGAGTGGGGCGGGTCGATCCGGGGGTGAATACAATAGGCTGCGGCGGGTCCGCAGGCTGTGGCGGATCCACAGGTGACGGGGTACTGCGAGCCGCTCTGCGCGTATGGGTACCGGGAGAAGTGATCGGGGGAGACAACGGAGACGGGGTACCACGCTCATCAGAGGCGTGCGGACGGTGCGTGGAACTGGCGGTATCGTGGGCCACATGACCCTCACTCGTACGTGGGCGTGAGGGCTGTGGGTCTGGTGGAGGTAGCCCTAAACGGGCCTGAGCACGGGTGCGAGGGGGATCGCGTCCCCCGGTGAAGGAACGGGTCATGACTGTAGAAAGGAATGTCTGCAAGGAAAATAACACAAGGACAGTAAGTAAATCGCTCTAACACTATCATTCCTTTTATTCTAAATGATGTATAAACTTGGTTTATTATTTAGTTCATGTGTCACGTTCGGGTGATGGGATCCATGGGACAGCGAAATTTCGCCCCTTAGTGCGTATCGCGTGCCCCGTCTTTCCTAGACCTACCCCTCACAAACCTATGTCAAGTACATATTATTATTTGTTTATTTATTCGTCTTCACGGGATTTTTGGATGTTACCATAGCATGATTTATATGAAATCGAATTATAAATTCACGCTCTGATACCAGCGAAGGATGTCACACCCCAAAATAATTAAACCGGATTAGGGGTGCTTAATCCCGCCACGTACGCACGACGAGACGTGCGTACGAAAGGCTAAGTGAATAAAAATAAAGTAAATCCCAGAATAAACAAAACAATAATAATAATACAAAACAAAACAGTTCAGAATATACAAATAAATACAACGCCAGACACCGACGGGGCTAACTCCATCGGAATGGGTAGCAAAATCTCTCAAATAAAGCCCAAAGAAAGAAACAAAAACCCGATGCCCGATAAGCCCTAATCATCTACCCGCCTCACTGTGCTGATGCGGCGAAGCACCTCTGATATCACGCAGATCTGTTGCACCTAGCACTCTCATCAAAACTCGAACCCATACCTGTAAACCTGGATCCCACAACCACCGTGGAAACGTGAGTAATTTTAAAAATTACTCGGTACGGTTTAGATCCACCCTAAGATTTGATCTTCTTTCCTAGATCGGATCCAAATACCGATACCGAATTTTAAATGCAAAGAAAATATTTTAATATATGTTAATGTATTATTATTTTATATACATTTTGAGAACACCTCTACATGAATGACATGAAATGACAAAAACCCCGAAATAGAAAATCTGTGGAAATAGTAATATAATATAAAATATGAGGTACGAGAATCAAACACCCGAAATAAATATCCCAATTTGCAAATCACCAGATCTATCCCAAGCGGGCGCCACCAGCGTCCCAACTTACGAACTTGGGACTTGCCTAAGCGGGCGCCACCAGCGACCCAACTTACGAACTTAGGACTTTATGTTTATGCGACGCCAATGCCGCATAAACGTCAATTCGGGCTCCCGAGGCGATAACGCCCTAGGAGAGTAAGCGTGCATAAGCACGTACTCTGGTCTGCTAAATCTGGTAATTCACCTTACAAAATAAAAACAAACGGATAAATATGTCTTCGGTTGCCATATCGCAAAAGGGGATAACTACTCGTGAATTAAACAAATCGAAATCAAATGAGAGCCTACACTCGTACCAACCAAGGGTCGAGGACCGCATCCCGTAAAAGTATCAAAGCGAAATATAACAAAGGGGAGCCTACACCGTACCCACTAAGGCCGGTGGTCCGCATCCCGACTTCCTCCATACCAACTACGGGCCAAAGGAGAAAGCCCTTCGGACAATATTAGGATCCTAAATAAGCCGATAAATATAATAATATAGTATCACGAACTAGATTCCAATCTCGGATATGGCCGCCCACACTAAACACCGAAGTACACGGTATCCTAAAACGCTCAAATTTGGATTAAAAATTTAATCATATTAAGAATAATAAAAAATATAATATTGATCAAAGAAAAACACTCGACACGGTAAAACCGCCAAATGACGGGATCGGTGAATAATCCGACACCACGTATATGCGCGATACATATACGGACCGGGTGGGTCCCACGGCCTATGGGTCACCGTACGTAACCACAACGGTGCACGGTTATGCAAGGCAACTCGACGGGAATTACCCGGTCCGCCTCTCGAAGCACTCCCATGCATTTAATGCATGATTAACTATTAGACTTAATTAATAATTAGTAATAGTAATAATATTTTCCTAATAAATATAATCTACAACTTGAATTATTTAATTTTATCTCGCTCCTATCTCGACTACTATTTCCGAATCCTACTCCTATCATGTCTACGTGCAATATGACATGATATGACATGCGAATGCGGGTATGTCTCGAATATGCTTTGGTCAATTTACTGGATGCAATGACGGTCGATTTAAGTCTCTAGTTATTTTTGGACAAAAACACCGTATTCGATTTATTTTAAAAACAGTTTATTTTTCGGTTTGGGTTCCTAATTCGAAGAAAGAAAATCAAATCCCAAGAAACCGTATCACTGGGAGTCTTGGTGAGGATCGCGAGTCGCTACTACTCCGAGGTAGAACACCGGCCTCGGGGTCGGTGTCCGCGTACGTCGGGTCGGGAATGACCTCGTACTCACGCGAGTGGATCCGAGTCGATGTATCACCTATTTTAATTTAAATTAGATGTTTATTAGTTTTACTTGATTTACTAATTAATAATAGGATTAGATTGATAATTTAATTAAACGTTTGTTCGGGTTTGTCGTCTTTTCTTGAAAATTTCGGCAACATTTCTGCTACATTTACGCGGTGTCGGAAATTTTAGTTGCGCCCAATTTAGGGATCCGTTAAATGGTGTCTATCGTTCGTGATTGCTTTCATACGTCCATTCTTTATTTTTAAATTCGAGTTCATGTATTTAATTTCTAAACCAATTAATTTAAAATAGAGAAATTGATTAATATATATAATTTAAAAATCTAAATTGTTATTATAATTTAAGTTATTATTTTATAACTCTTAATTATCTATAATCTATTATTTAATTATGTTTTATTTTAGTTGTTCTAGTATTATTTCTATAATCTAGAGATTATGTTTATTTTGAGTAACGTAACTAATTTAATTTACTTAAATTAAATAAGTTAACTTAATGTTATTCCTTAATTGACTTAATTATACTTATAATAATTAATTTGTTAAAAATAGAGAAATTGATTAATAGATTTTATAAGTTAGAAAAATAATTTTAAAATCAAAAGTAAAATAAAAAGGATTAAAAAGAAATAAATAAAATAAAGAAAAATGAATAAAACAAAAGCAAAATAAAGAAAAAGTTATTATATTAATATGTGTTGGTGTTTTAATGTTCGGGATCATACGCTGACTACCAAATCGTTGGTGCCAATGCACCGATATCCCGAAATCGGGGGCAGTCAGGGAATATAATCATTTCCCGATGTCTTAAGTTTACGTTCTAGTCCATGGATACCGCCAAACCTTTCGGGCGGCTTCCAATTAATTAGTCATATTTTAGTTTAGTCACTTTAATTTTCTTGGGACTTTTAATTATTGGGCTTTAATTATTCATTACTAATCCTAATTAGATTATAAATTGTGGGTCCATTTTACTACATTACGATTTTGTCCCTTAAATTCTAAAGCCCATATTAATCCAACTGCCACTATCTAGTTTCCATCAATGGTAACAAATCGATTAAGGCAACAATCACAGCAGCCGCCACTCAACAACAGGAGTAACAGACACAGATACAAGGGCAGACAACAGAAACAGAATAGGCAGGCCACAAGTCAGCCCAACATACCAACAAAAATAAAGGCAGTAAGTGGTCAACTTAGCAAACGAACAAGGTATAGTAAAGAGTCAGGCCGAACAGCAACAAGGACAGAAATTTTCATGGCATACCAGAACTCCCAAGACCCCACAACATCACAACCCAACAAGCAATGAAAAGAATTGATAACCAACAATTATCCCAGTACCAGCACTCAGAAAGCCACAACAAAAAGGGGAGGCATCAACATCGATACCAAATATCGAAAAACAACACAAATTTCGGCCTGATTAATTAACATAAGAGGCAACACCGTAACATACCCAAGGCATATCAAAATTGGGTCGTTAACCAGAAAATTTTAGAACTAATCAACTCACCAGTCGAGAATCAAAAAGGCACACAACAGTTCAAGTAGTTACCAGCCAAAAGCAAAAGGGTTGGTACACACCTGCATCACTGGTACCAGTAGGTACCAGCGTACCAGGGACTATACCCACCCCAACACCAGCCCCAAAACGGCCAACAACACAAATTAGAAATTCAACGAGCACAGTTAAAAAGGGCAACAGATGTACCGATATATCCCACAATAGGTTTGGCCATCCACCGCGTCATCGATACCCTAGGTCCCAAAGTGTACCGATCGTTAATAACCCGGTAAGCAAACCGAAAACCATGGAGGAAAACAAACAATCCGTAAATCAACCCAAACGGTGCATGCATTTCATGGGCACAAAGAAAGAAAACGAGGGTTAGGCTAGGGTTTTCACCGAGAATATAAGAGTGTAACGGGCGGCGCAAGAGGCACAAACACCGAGGCAACGAGGTCTAAGGTCACCACCTCCACTCCGGTCTCCTCCCTCTTTCTCAAATAACGAACCAAAGTGCCTTTACAAGTATCAATTCGTTCTTATCGAATTAGAGGCTAAGTCTCGGCACATGAGAAAACCGGCGAACCTGAGAGGAGAGGAGTCACCCAGGAGCGAGGTCTTATAGCAGGAGGGGTAGGGTGCGAGGCGACACATTTCGAACAACGGTCAGATAGGGGAAAGTGACAGGGAATAGGGTAGCTAGCGCGGCGGAAGGGGTAGGCCCCTATGGTTCGGGCGACAAGACCACTTGCGGGGAAGTGGGTGCGAGTTAGCCTCGGAGAAGGGTTTCCCGAGAGGCGAAATGATGGTGTGGGGAAGAAAACCGGGTGGAGAAGAACCGGCCAAGGCGGTGTCGTGGAAAACCGGGAAAAGGGGAGAGGCGACGGCGGAAGGGGCGGAGGAAAATAGGGCGAAGATAGGGCGCGGGGGCAATATTTTAGTCTCTTAAGCGATTACTTATACACCTTCATCATCACCATTAGATACCTAAATAGGGAAAATGATCAAACTAACCACAACTCCATTCACATTCTCCCCCTCTTTACTAGCACTAGTAGAGACATTTTCAAATACCTAATTCAATTCTAAGATTTTCCCATAAAATGGCTCATATTCTCAAAAAATCACATCCATACTAATAAATAATCTCCGCTCAGTAGGACACCAATACTTATATTTATTCTGACATGATGAATAACCTACAAAGATATATTTAATTACTTATAGATCTAACTTACCCACCGTCGGTCTATGATCTCTCACAAAATATGTACATCCAAATATCTTAGGCGGTACAACAAAAATATTAGATCCTAACAAAATCTCACACGATGCTTTCATTCCCAAAATCCTTGATGGCATCCTATTGATTAAGTAGACGGCTATCATAATTGCTTCACTCTACAAGAACTTAGGTACATTCATCGTCAGCATCAAGGAATGTGCCACATCCAATAGATGTATGTTTTTACATTCAGCCACACCATTCTGAGCTGGGGTGTCTGGACAGGTAGTATGATGCATAATTTCTTGACTTGAAGTGAGAGCCGCAAATTCCTTATTGACGTACTCAGTCCCATTATCCGTCCGAATGACCTTCATATGTACTCCAATTTGAGTCTTCACATACGGTAAGAAATCTTAATAACACTTATATACTTTGAACTTTTATTTCATCATATATATCCAGATCATGCGAGAGTGACAATCAATAAAAGTAGCAAACCATCAAGATCCACTAACAGAACTCGTAGGACATGGTCTTTAAACATCAGAATGAATAAGTGCAAATGACTCAATACTTCATAAATCACTTATTTTATAAGTAGAACGTGTATGTTTTCTAAGTTCACAAACATCACAAAATAACTTCTCCCTATCTACATTGTTCATTAATTTGGGTTCAACCTTATTCAAATTGTCAAATGACAAATGCCTTAATCTACGGTGCTACAACATTATTTTTTTGCCCCCATTCATAGCAAAAGTAAACATAACAACCTCATTGTCCACATACCATAGACCATCATGTCTGACTTCAATCCCAATCTTCCTCTCTGTTTCCCTTTCTTTAAAGACACATTTTATCGAAAATAACAGTGTAATTTAATTTATCAACAAGGCAACTAACAGATAGTAGATTGACTGAGAATGAAAGAACATACAATACTGATGACAGTGCGATAGATGAACTACACCTAACCAAACCAGTATCACTGATAGGTTACGATGTTCCATCAGCAGTCTGAACATTTCAGGACACACATGCTTGTTTGGGTGGTATTCTACAAACTCACTAAATATTTTTATGACATGCCTAGATGCACCTGAGTATGTGATCTAATCAAGATGAGTCTTAGTTGATGTAAGTGTCTGAATATCTTTATTGACATGAGCATAATCAGTAATATTATCAAAATAGGCGAAGTTGTCATCTAGACTTGGAGTGACTTGACTTCCTTTAGATCTCTCAACTTATCATTTGAACATTCTCAGCCCCTCTAGCTCTGTCATTTCAACTGCATTAGACTCAATGGTGTTGTAAGAATCCTCTGCTAATGTTAGATGAGTAACTCCTCATCCACCACATCATCTGCCTCCTCGGCCACTACGTCCACCCCCTTTGTCCTCTATATCCTCGACTTCCTCCAGTGTTGCGTGGTTGGGGACAGTTGTAGCTGAGATACCCTTTCTTTCCACAATTATAACATTCTCGATTTTCTCTAGTAGGTATGGTCGGGACCACTAAGGCGTACAACTGGTGTAGTCTCGTCCGTCATAACATTATATTTGATATCCTCTTGCTCCATCGACGTAATGGTCTCATCTGGAGATGGAAGATAAGGTAAATAACACATTGTAGCTCTTCTCGTTTTGAATCGTGGATTCATCCCCTTTAGAAAATGAGTTACATGCTGGCGCTACGAGATTGTCTTCCCAAGAGAACATCAGTGGGATTCTACAAACATAGCGGATCATAGTGATCCAAATCCGCCCACAAGCTATGTAATTCGGTTGCATATTGATGCACCGACTTTTCTCCCTATGTTGTGTCATTAATCTTCTCTTCCACCTCCATTATCATCATCATCACACTCCCAGCTCCAGAGTACATTCTAGTCAATACTCTTCAAACTTGCGCAACACTACTAATTGACTCTACCATCCCAGCTATATTGGGAAAGACATATAGTAACAATCAAGACACTATCAGCGAATTAGTATTGCTCCACATTCTTCATTTTGCACTCTTCCTATTCTTAGGCTCGGTGTATTCTTCAGTTACATATTTATCAAGTCTTTTGATCCGAAAGTTTAATAGTGTCCTTCGAGACCTACTCACATAGTTTTTCATTCCTTCGAGACCTACTAAGTGCTAAATCCACCAGCCGAGAACACACTCACGCTCACACTCACACTCACACTCGCACCGTCTGCCTGTTCCTCCAGCAGTCTCCAGCAGCAACAGTTCTCGGTGGGCCCACCATGTGAAGGCCGTTCAAGGGGTCTCCTTCGGGGTCACGATTCCTTTCGTACTTTGTACTCTTTGCACATATCAGCCTGGCAGATCAGCAACTGCTGTCTACACCATACCTGTTACATTACATTACAAGTAGCTCCGACTTCGTCCTATGCTGAATCAATTTGGATATGTGTTAGTGCCAGGTCAGATCACTTGATAAGCGTACCTATAGGCTGTGGCCAAGTGATAAACGGATGAAAAGCTGATGAGGAGATACTAACTGCAAAATAACATGCACTTTACTTAGAATCCAATCATAGGTAACTTATCAGAAAAATATATATATACACACAACAAGGAGAGCTACATAATAGCCCGAAGAATAAAGCACGGTCACGTGCACGTACATCAAGGGCGTACCCAAACGAAACTAACAAGAACAACTGTCAATGCTATATGACACATAATGATTTGCCAAAAAAATCAATTTTACAAATAGTAAAAAAATTAATTAAATAAATACACAAAGAAGTATGAAACAAAATGTGGGGGTGTGATAGAATTGAAGAAGGGAAGCTCTGGCTTCCGTGGCTATAAAATAGGCATCACCAGAACCATGTTGATCGGCTATCAACAGCCTTCACGCTAGTTGGTACCAGCGGCATGGTGCCATAAAGGGCAGCAAAGTCATTTACACACTTTGATCTCCTGGCATTGTGACCTCCTAGGCTGCTAATCCCGGTCGATCCTATCTCATGTATTTTTCCTGTTTGATGTCATGATTGCAAATACAAGCAATTCCTTCAAAATTTCAACGTAAAATTCACAATGAAATTCCTTCCTTTCACAATTTTCACCAGCAAAAGTAAAAGGGAACACCAAATTAATATACATAGGTTTCACTTTTATATCATATAGTGCAACGGCTTTTCATTTGATTCACTTCTTTCAAGCCCAAACGAAATCTAATGAATTATCTGAAAGAATTGCAGGGAAAATAACACATCTAAAAGAATCAGCACAATTCTTTCAGATCACAATTTTTGCCTCTCATATGATAAATGGCAGGGAGGTACTACAGTAAAAGTAAGAAAATGAAAGAGAATCACCTTGAACCCAGATGGGAGGAGAACCAGAGACATTTGCAACAAGAAAGGACATTGCAATATCTTCGCAATTCCTACAGAGGAAAATTTAAATAAAAGATTTTTTTTTTTTTAAACAAACCATGCTATGAAAAATGTATTAATTGTGTGCAGGGATGCAATATAATTATGGCAATTTTAGATGCTCTAGGTTCTTTATGTAAGGCATGGAGCTTCGCAATTGTAATTCCACATTCATGTAAATACTTCTTTCTTTTCCTATCAAAGTTTCTAAGATATCTCCTAGTACCCTTAAATTAAAAGACAGGTAATAAACAGAAACCTGATAACTAGTTCCTGATTGAACTGATGTACATCACTGCTAAATTGTTTTTTTTTTATATGAAATTACTTAATGCAGGCATGGCACTTGAAAGAACTAAAAATTAGGCAAGTAAAATTGCTATATAAGGAATATGCGATGACCTGTTCCTGGTAATATAATCACGGATCGATGGTAGCATTTGGTTGGTATATATAGTGAGATATTGTTTGTGGAAGAAAGCAGCCTTAGAAAGAACCATACTGTATGTACCACTCCACCATACAGACCACCAGCCACCATAGATATATTGTTGATCCATGCAGTTTTCCTGCATAGATAAACATATATCCTTCAATAATTAATTAGAGGCAGCTTCTCACTTTCTCCTAAAACCATACTTCTGTAACCTTTAGGGGTTTCTAAGAATTACCAATTACAATCAATTTTCACTTCTTTACTTTATCAATCAAATTTCAAAATATGTTGTTTTATTAATAGAAGTAATATGTCATCATGACTAAGTTAGCAAGATGCTATCATGTGCTGAAAAACAAAAAGTGAAAAGGCTGGTACCATCTCACATGTACCAGAAGAAAACAAAAGAGAAGGATATAAGCTAATGCCACAGACCTGTGACTGAAATATATGCTTGTTTATATTACTTTTGCTACTTCATCGAACCTAACAGAACAACCCTTTTGATCTCACTAAACATTAAGAAAATAGTAATCAAGCTTGTACTTTTCTGTACAGATCAGCATTATCAAGATCCAGTTGTTATGGCATTTTCTGTTCAGATTGATTGAAAGAACTAAAAATGAAATAAAAAGGTCACAAAAGCAAAAATAAAGTAATTCATATGTAAGCCAAGGATATACCGTTGGATCCCGCAACAAGTGCATACGAGGTACAAATCCAACCATCGATGAAGGGGCACTATTCCATACAGTATAAGCAAATTCTAAGGATGAACAAGGAGTTATGACATCATCATCAATAGAATAAATAGCATCTGTTCTCAAATCATTTATTTCCTTGAATCTATTGTTCAGGCTGTCTTCTTGATTGATGTCAAATTTTATTTCAATTTCTCTACGGCCCCTCAACTCTGATCTTACTACTCTCTTTAAGTTGTCAATCAAGGAATTTTGTGGGAGATCAGGCTCACTCCACACTACGTGAATTGAATCAACACCAGCACAAGAGGCATAGTGAGCTACAGATCGCCTCAGGAGGTCATTTCTCTTCCATGTATTAATCAATACTGTATAACCTTTCCTGCACAAACATGGAACTAACAAATAAGCAAATAAGATGGCTATTATTAACAGCTAAATTAGTACTTTGGATGATCTAAGGTCATTGACCAAACACACACACAAGTATACATATACCGAAAATATTTAGAACTGAAATAGAAAGCTCCATACATTTAATTCATTATTTCCAGAGCACGCTTTCAATTTGGGACCATATTGGCGTAAATTTATTTCCTTTGATGGAATATCAATCGAGAAAAGAAGGTAGCTTTCTTTGTACTCCTCTCTAGAACTCATGTGCAGTGAATTGCATACGGAACGAAAGAATAGAATACAACAATGCTCAATTAGGTTGCAAACAAAAGAGACAAGCTAAAAGAACGAGCTGAATAAATTAAATTGTAAGATAATGAATTGAAAAGAAAAGGGGAAAAAAGAGATGTAGTAAGTTACCCCGGGAGAGGGGAAAGGGGAGGGGAAAATGAGGAGAAGGTCCTGGTCGCGAGGAAGACGAGAAACAAGGAGAAAGAGACGCTGAGAGAGCGGAGGAGGAGGAGCCTCATCTTGCTCCCTCCAGATTTGTTAGATCCCGCCGCGAGCAGCCTCATCATCCGTCCGATTGAATTCAGCTTGCATCTGTGCTGCTGCTGCTGCTTCCCCTCAATTGACATTGACACTGGCATCGCCTATGCTAAAGCGACCTCCTCCTCAGTCCTCACCTCTCCCAGCTCAAACCTCCAAATTATGATTTTATTAGGTACCGTTCTTTTGGGATGTGTCGTATTCTATAGTTTCGTGTTTTGCATTTGCGAGAGAGGGGGGGGGGGGATGTGCTGTGTTTTTGTCAGATGGCGAGAGGGAGAGAGAGGAGGGGGAAGAGAAGGATGAAATGATTAGGTACTTCGGTGCGCTAATGTGGCGACGTGTAAATTTAGGTGAGGTGGGAGAAGAAAGGAGGTAGGCTCAGCCGCTCAGACGGCGACTCAATTTTGTGACCGTATCGTATAGTATTGTACCGTACCGATATTTGTGCGTGTTTTTTATAAAAATCTGGAAAACAGGAAGGAAATTAAGTATCGATATACGCGTCCAAACTGTGTATTCCTCTATTATATATTTATATGAGATGATAAGATGAGGAAATAGGGAAAATTATCAGTTCATATTTGAGTATTACAGTGGGATGTACTCATTAAAAATTCCTCTCTGAATTTAATTTAAACTGTTAAAACTAATTCGACGGCTATGGTGAAGTCTTATTTACTAATAGACTAGTTTAATGAAAAAAATATTTTATTTATCTCAAACTCTTCTGACAAAGAGAGAATGTTTTACTATCATAAAAAATATGATAGCGAATCCGAATATGAGAAAATAGAGATGAAGAATTTCTGATTCTCTACTGTATAATATTGTGCGGCACATTACGTGATCCGTTGATTTACTTTAAAATTCATGCTGATTTGAATTACAAAAAAATTTAATGATTCACATGTTATATTGCATGATACTGCATAACAGAGATGATCTTGTACAGTAGAGGATATGAGAATTCGGACGAAAAGGTGTTTTCCTTTCTAGATCATAAGATGAGAAACTTTGCTCCCCGAATTGTAATGATCAACTTGGGATCAATTACTAATTTTTATGTATAAAATGTTTTTATTGGATAATTGCTAGAATTTGAGATAACACATAAGAGTTTCTATGAGAGAGTTTATCAGATTCATGACAATAAGAGTCTTTTTTAGGATTGAGTAGTTACATTGCTACGGTGAGTTGTTTGTTTGATATTTAGTGGTAGTGTAACTTAACAATTTTAGTAATGAAATGGATAATATTGCCTTTTATTCAATATATATATATATATATGAGTAAAGATACTTACGGAGGTCTTCCGTGAACTTAACTCAAAAAGTATATTAAATCATCTTTAAAATTTAATTTATCATTCTCATTAAATTCTTTATATGAAAATCTTGTGGGATGCAAAAATTTAGAGTGTTTTGAGTTTTTTATATCACCGTTTTTTATTTTTAAAAATAATGTTCAAACATTAATTATTTTATTATTATTTTTAGAGCTAATTTTTAAAAATTAAAAATTATAATTTAAAAAGCTCAAAACACTCCAAAATTTTACATCCTATAAGATTTTCATATAAATAATTTAATGAGCATGATAAATTAAAATTTGGAGATGATTTATTATATTTTTTGGGTTAAGCTCACAGAAAGCCTCTGTGAGCTTAAACTCACGCTATCTTTACTCATATACATATATATGAAAATCTTGTGGGATGCAAATATTTGGAGTGTTTTGAGCTTTTTAAGTCATGATTTTTAATTTTTAAAAATCAGCTCTGAAAATAATAATAATAATATATTAAATATTTGAACATCATTTTAAAAAATTAAAAATGGTGAATTAAAAAGCTCAAAACACTCCAAATTTTTGCATCCCATAAGATTTTCATATAAAAAATTTAATGAGGATGAATAAATTAAAATTTAGAGATGATTTAATATACTTTTTGAGTTAAGCTTACGTAAGGCCTCTGTGAGGTTAAGCTCACGGTATCTTTACTATATATATAGAGTTTGGCTACGGTGATTCCATAAGCACTTCGGTCAAGTACTTATGGCTTGAATTTTAAAATCTCACGCCCGAAATTTTAATTTAAATAGCTCAAAAAATTCTTCATATCATAATCTTGTAAACTATAAATTTTCATCACGTTTGGAGTTAGTTTACTATACTTAATGATTTTTGAAAGATAGCAAAATTTGACCTACAAAAATTAGTATTTTTAATTATTTTTAGAGCCATATTTTAAAAATTATTAAGTATAGTAAACTAACTCAAAATTTGATGAAAATTGATAATCTATAAGATTATGATATGAAGAATCTTTCGAGATATTTAAATTGAAATTTTGAGCACGAAATTTTAAAATTTGAGTCGTAAGCATTTCGGCTCGAAATGCCTATGGAATCAACGTAGTCAATCCCATTATATATATATAATAGTAAAGATACCGTGAGTTTTAGCTCATGAAGGTTTTCTGTAAGTTTAACTCAAAAAATATATCAAATAATCTCTAAATTTTAATTTATCATGCTCATTAAATTCTTTATATGAAATTCTTGCGGGATGCAAAAATTTATAGTGTTTTGAGTTTTTTAAATCACCATTTTTAATTTTTAAAAATGATGTTCAAATATTGAATATATTATTATTTTTGGAGCTTAGTTTCAAAAATAAAAAATCATGACTTAAAAGGCTCAAAACACTCCAAATTTTTGCATCCCATAAGATTTGCATATAAATAATTTAATAAGCAGTATAAATTAAAATTTAAAAATGATTTGATATATTTTTTAAGTTAACCTCACGAAAATCATCCATAAGCTTAAGCTCACGATATCTTTACTATATATATATATATTAACTGATTCTTATACAGATAGAAGTTCCCAGCCAACTCGACAGCGGTTGAGAACCTGCTATAGGTACAACAAAGATGGATACAATCTCCTTAATTATGGATTATCAAACATATCAGGAAAATTATAAGATTGGTTTTTATCGGAATTGAGTATAAATTCACAGCATACAAGTGTCATGGCCATATTTCGACCTGTAATATGTCCATAGAAACCAAAGAACAAGTAAACTCTAAAAAGCAAAGGAGAAGAAAGAAAGAAGAAACGTGCGTTCACACATTATTGATGGATCTCTTGTTTTTAATAAATAAAATTTATGTTTTTCAGTTAATCCTTCTTGTTCAAAGTTCATATTTATTACTTTCATAGGCCCTGTTAAACTTGATTTAATTTTCAACATGGGAAAAACAGCTAAGTTCTGTCTGGCTAGAGTTTCTAACATTATTTTAACCTTTTATCCTTGTTTTACATAATCAACATACGATAGCCTCTATATAATGTTGTTTGGCAAATCGCAGAATAGTACCAATTTGTGTGAACCATTTTTTTGTATAAATTTTAATTATTTTACTATTTTTTAATTGAAATCAATTAATGCTATTGGACACTACCAACTTCTTAAAAATCAATGTTTTTTATGATACTAAATATTTAAAAATATATAAAAGTTGCATATTCGATTTGCTATATAATTTACATGTATAGATCATGTTAATTAATTGATTCCAGCTGGGAACTCAAATTTTAAAAAAATAGCTGAATTATGTATAGCATCGTAATTTTAGTAAACCCTCACCTTAAATAACTAATATAACTTTATGTTGGATTACAACCATTAAGGACTGTTTTAACGACCACGGATTTAGCCTTCTTGTCATTTAATTTGCTTTATTTTTTTTTTGTCAAAACACAAACTCCTTACACTTACAGTGAACTAGAACTTTCGAATACCTGGAGTGATCACTTGACATTGGTTATCCTCATTTGATAGTGGGACATCAAATAATTTAATAAATCTTAAAAATAGAAAATTAGTTTATAAATATATCTTAATCTTATAGATTATATATTGATAATATTTCAAACTTTATGCAATTTAATATTCCATCAAATATCCTTAAAATTTTATGCAATTTACAATATTATAATTTAATGAGTTTTAATGGACAAATAGATAAAACTTATATTACATAAAATTTGAAACATAATCAATCTACAAGTATAATAATATTTCCATAAATGTTTTTCTATTTTTGCAACTTTATAAAGATTTTTTTTCAAATTTATTAAAAAAAATCACATTGTCGAGACTGTTCAAGTGATCCTTTTTTAATTAAATGACAATCTAAATCATTCACACCGATCTCTTGATGGGCAATGCATTTACATGTCCGTTTTGTAGAACAGTAAATTCATTTATTACCGAATCAAATGGTTGAAAAGCCCTTGGGTCATTGGGTGAGGGGAGGCACCGATTGATCTCCTCCCGCCATTTTTTTCAATTCTCTATTTTTTTTTCCGCGGATTGTTTTCTTAAGTTCATCCCTTCGTTCACTTCATCTATCCTTTCTTAATTTTTCATCACTCCTTTTGTCCTGCAATAAATTGTTAGTGTTTCTTCACTTTGAGATGTTGTACTAAGTGCAGGGCCTCTTCACCAAAATATATTAAAAAAATAATATTAATTAAATATGAATATATTCATAATAACAAAAATAATAATAATTAAATATTAATATATTCAACATAATCATTTTTTCATAAGGTAAATATTCATAATTTAACTATTTTAATTTTATATTGAAACATATATGTTTAAAAATACAAGTGCCCCGGATAAAAAATTGGTTGGGGAGTAGATACATTTTAAAATCCTCATTTAGATTTTTTTTGTCTTTCTATATCTATTTGCGGTAAAAAAGATATGTTAGAATTAGATTATGAATATACTAACTTATCAATGAATAATCTTAACAAGAACAAAATTTAAGTTTAAAATGACATAACATATCAAAGATAACTGAATTATCGTACAATTATAATTAGCTCTATTTATCTAAAAATAAATAAGTGTTATTTATAATCTTTCTTGTTTATTCACATGAATTTTTTTTCCTTGTTCCAGTTGATAGCAAAAAAAATATAGCAGCAATTATAAAAGAAAATAGTTATGATGTATTTTTTTGTTCCTAATTTAAATGAGAAGTCAAGTAAAAACTAAAATAATTTTACTATACTTTAACCTTTGTTAGTGCCAACATTTTTAAATTACTTTTAAATGATATAAATCTTCTAGATTATACACATGATATTATAGTTAATTTTTTTAAAAAAAAAACTATGAGGGTCAACCTTATAAAAGTTTTACCAAAAAAATGGGGATCAAATTTCAGTACATGTAAAGTTCTTTTTTCTAAATTACAAGTAAAATCAAAATAATGGAAAATAAATGAGGTCAATTGACCCCCATTTAATGAAGGTAGCTCTGCCTCTGACTATGAAATGCTAGAGAAGACGAGTTTTATTTCGACTATATTATTTTAACAACTAATTTGATCTAGTAATGTAATATTTAACGGATAAAACTTACAAGTTGCTCGTTAATCTTCGTGCGAAGCGGTTCGACCAATACGGCACTATCATGACTTTTAATTCTACAAGAAATCACGAGCGAAATATTTAACGGAAGCCTTGCGTTTTCCACAACCTAAATTCTTCAAGTCTTAACAGAGTATCTTTTCTCTTTCTCTCTCTCTTTGATAATAGTGACAGATTCGTTTTTCTGATGATCTGTGAGAGAGAGTATACTAGTGTATATTTATAAGCCAACGCATCTGCTCAATACACTTGTTCAATGCACCTCTCCAGTGCACCTGTTCAATGCACCTTTCCAGTGCATCTGTTCAATCTTATAACGGGTTGGGTTTGGATTCGGGTTTCCCATAATGGGCGTACTGATAATTAAATCCAACATCTCCCACTCGCACAAAATGGAAGACCCGATATAAACTAAGAGAATATATAATTTCTTATCTCTGTTAAAATTCATACAAGAAAATAGGCCGTGACCAGCATATTTGAATTTGAGAGCATATGTTATTATCCAAGCTTGTTAGGTATGTATAACAACATCTAAGTAGAGTAAATATACGGTACCCCGGATCATCTAATCATATTTTAAGTATAATATGATCTCTTTTATTTATTGATACATCCATACTTATATATTCACAATCATGTCACATAAACATAATTGGTGCACCGGTGAATATAAATAAATATGATACTATAATGATCTTTTTCTTTTATCTAAAATCTCTTCATTCCAAAACAATTGTTATCCGAGATATGTTTCATTAGACCGCATCAATCATGATCATTGATAACATTCCAAAATAACTAATTGAAATGAAACTTCAAGTATTTAGTAAAAAATCAAAGAGTACTATGAGATTCTTTTTATCTCACGGGTCTCACACAACAAAGAAGCGAGAGATCATATCTTACATTTACCCTATTGGTCAATTGCACATATGGTATGAAACATATGCTATGGTATTATTCTCCATTTTCTTATGGAGCGTATGTCTAAACTAAAATTTAATACCATACAAGTGATAGTTCAGATATATATAAAATATCTAACTTGAGTCCACAACTCTACTTACTTTTAAATACAATAACAAGACTCCCACTTGGCATAAGACAGTTAAGGTAAATAGTGGGTATTTCACCTTCGATCATAATTTAAATTCATATGACCTCATCTTGATTCTTTATCAAGGCGATATTATTTTAAGCACTTTGCTCTCACGTTTTGTATCATATTTAGCTTAAAACTAATCTCATTTCTATGTACTACAAAGACATAGAAGCGATTGCCTGTGTGAGAAGGCCAATCAAGCTGTATCGACATACCTTTTATTTTATATCTCATCTCATGTGTTATGCTAAATATCTTGATATTAAATAATTTATAACAATCATCACATAAATGAATTAAGAAAATAGCTTCCATTGCATTTATCCCACAAATATAAATATACATGATATATTGTTCAATAAAATATAAAATCATAATCTACGTAACCACTAGAGATTTGACATGACCAACAAACATATCTCTAGGTATTGCCTTTGTAAAAGGATCTGCCACCATTTTGTGTGTAGATATATACTGCATGCAAACTTGCTTTTTCGCCACCATGTCTCTAACGAAGTTATACTTAGTATCAATGTGTTTGGTTTTTGAATGATACTTGGGATCTTTTGTATAAGCGATTTGTTGCACGACTATCACTATGTACTAACAACTTGGGTCGGTTTCATTCTCACGAAACCCAGTGATTTAAAAATCTTCTAAGCCAAACTTGCTTCTTGTCTTCTTCTTGAAAATGCCACAAATTCGGCTTCCATTGTGGATAAGGATATACAACTACTGTTTCTTACTACTCCAAGAGATGACTCCATTATTAAGTAAGAAAACATAACCGAGAGGTAGATTTTCTTTCATCTAAATCTCCTCCCGATCGACATCTGCATAACCCATGAGTTGTAGATTTTCTCCTTGAAAACATAATGAATAATCTGCGGTACCTTTCGGATACCTAAGTATTCTTTTCTTTGCTTTCCAATGGAATCATCTGGATTAGCTTGATATCTACTCACCATTCCAACGGCGAAAGCGATATCCGGTCTAGTACACATCATAGCATACATGAGGCCCTACTGACACTTGAGTAAGGAATTTTTTCATTTGTGCTTTTTCATCTGAGTCTTTGGACACATTCTTAAGCTAAGACCTTCGCCTTTTGCTATAGGAGTATCAATGGATTTACTGATCTTGCATATGAAACTTTTCAAGTACTTTTCGATGTAATGCTCTTGTGATAGAGCTAACATCTTCTTGGAACGATCTCTTTCAATCTTCACTCCAAGAATATATGCTTTGCTTCACCCATATCTTTCATATCAAAATTGGAGGATAACCATTCTTTGATAGTTTTCACATACTCCTTATTGTTACTAGCCAACAGTATGTCATCCACATAAAGTGATAGTATCACAAATTTATTTTTGGATCTCTTAACATACACGCGTGATCTTCATCAATCATTTTAAAATCGAATGATATGATAGCTTGATGAAATCGAATGTACCATTGTCGGAAGATTGTTTGAGACCATAAATAGATCTCGATAATTTGCACACTTTGTGCTCTTGACCTTCAACAACAAAGCTTGCGGGTTGTTCCATATATATCTCTTCTTCCAGGATTGCCATTTAGAAATGCGGTTTTGACATCCATTTGATGCAACTCCAAATCTAAGCCGGCAACAATAGCTAGTATCAATCGTATAGAAGTAAATCTCACAACGGGAGAGAAAGTTTCTTCATAGTCTATCCCTTCTTGTTGTGTATACCCCTTAGCAACAAGGCGTGCCTTATACACATCAATTGAGCGTCGGCTAGACGTTTAATCTTGAGAACCCATTTGTTCCCAATTGCCTTACGTCCTTCTAGGAGATCAACTAATTCCCAAACATTATTTGATCTCATTGACTCCATTTCTTCTTCCATTGCTTTCATCCATTTCTCTTTAGCGGGACAAGTGAGAGCCTCTCGAATATTTGTTGGCTCTTCTTCATCTTGCATGACAATCATGTAAGATTCATTCTCAATTGGAAAATGACGTTTAGGAACTCTAGCACGGTTGCTCTGCCTAATTTGTGATTGTGCTGAGCTTGGCTCGGCATCATCTGCTAATTTTCTCCCACTTGGATGAGATACTGTTGGAGGTTCAGGAATATGCACTAAACGATTTGCAACAATCAAATCATTTTGTTCATCTACCTCATATAGAGAAAAATCCTGAACTATCTCACCCTTTCTTGGAAATTCATTTTCTAAAAAAATGACATCTCGTGACTCAAATTCTGTTACACTCCCACTTGATTGTTCACCAATGAACACATAACCTTTGGAATGTTCAGAGTATCGTATAAATATACTCTTTTTACCTCGTGGACCTAATTTACCATGCTGATGAGACATATCATGAACAAAAGCGACACATCCCCAGGTCTCGGATTACTAAGATCTGGTTTTCTATTATTCCAAAGTTCGTAAGGAGTAGAAGAAACAGATTTAGAGGGTACACGGTTTAGAATATAAACGACGATCAACAATGCATCACCCCAAAAAGTGATTGGCGATTTGCTTGAACCATCATTGACCTAACCATTTCTAAAAGAGTTCGATTTCTCCTTTCGGCTACTCCATTTTGTTGTGGAGTATATGGTATGGTCAATTGCCTAAGTATTCCTTTTTCTTCGCACATTTGTTTGAATTCATCGGATAAATATTCGCGACCACGATCCGTTCTTAAGGCCTTAACCTTTACGTCTAATTGATTTTCAACAAAAATAATAAATTTCTTAAAGCATGCAAGAGCTTGATTTATGAGATATCAAATAGACATAACAGTATCGTGTATAATCATCGATGAAGGTGATAAAATATCTACCTCCATGTCGTGCCCTCACATTCATTGGTCCACAAATGTCGAATGAATTAATTGCAATGGAAATTTAGATCTAGTTCTGTTAGAATGGTTTTCTTGCCATTTTTCCTTTTAAACAATTTTCACATGTTGGTAGACTAACTTGTTCAAGATGGCCTAGTAAGCCTTCTTTGGCTAATCTATCCATCCTTTGTTGTCCATATGACCTAATCTCATATGCCATACATTCACATCGGTATTATCATTAGCATATGTAATTAAAGAAAAATGAGTATTATAAGAAGTCATTATATTAACAACATCTAAAATAATAAAACCATTCGATACATATCCATAACCATAACATACATCATCCGAGATACAACTTAATACTAGTCTTGCACATGTTCAAACTAAATCCAAATCTAAGAAGAACAACAACGAGATACAAGATTTCGTCGAATTTCGGTGCAAAGAGAACATCATGTAAGAGAAGGGTTCGACCATCACGCATATCCAACTTGCATGTGCCTATACCCTTGGCCATGGGTACACGAGAATTATTTCCTACATAAAGCCATTTTGATCCTTGAGGAATTCGACGAAAATCCACAAACAAGTCACGATCTTTGGCTACATGGTGCATTTGCCCACAGAGTCTACGATCCACAAAGGATAAGAATCGACCATAAAAACGAGCTGAAACATATGAAAAATATGAAATATTTTCTATTATCTGTACCTTGCGGGGCTCATTGCATTCACGAGCATAGTGACCTTTCTTGCCACAATTGAAACATTTGATCTTGGCCTTGTTATGCTTCTTAGAAGCGTTACGAGAAGCCTTTCCCTTGCCATGATACTTGCCCTTATACTTTTTCTCTTGCTTTCCCTTTCCCTTGCCATAATTTGACTTACGTTTCGACCTTGTCCTCCATGAGAACTTGAGCCGGCCAAATGCACGGTAGTTTCGGTTTCTGAGGTTTTGATGCCTCGATACGATCTTCCTCAAGTTCTAAATGCTGACGATCGTTGAGAGTTTTAATACCCTCATTATGAGTTAAATTCACTTTCATGTGTTCCCATGTATAAGGAAGTGAACGAATCAACTTTGCTTGAACTTGTTGTTCATCGGTCAAAATATGGCGACATCCTTGACTCACTAATCATATTCGACATCTCTCACGAGATGTTGACGCATCTTGTGATTAGGACGCTTCTTGTAAGTGTCAAATTTGATGGTGAGTTGTCTCGGTTTGGTAACGAGAGTTCCACCAAACTTACGCTTCAAAGCAAACCACATCTCTTTGGCAACTTCATATTGCACGAACTCACGCATCACATCATTTTCCATCTTGCTCAACAACGTAATGCGAGCAATGGAGTTCTTCTTTTTCCATGATTCAAATGCGGCCATTTGTCACTAATATGCTTGGGAGTTGTACCTTTCTCGGTTCGGTTAGAATATGATCCGGAGACCGTAAGAACCTCTTGTTCTTCCGGGACATCTTGAATTTTCATGGCCCAAATTTCATAATTTTCGCCATTCGGTTTTTCACCCTTATTAAGTTACTGCCACAATATTTCTAGATGCGAGATGCCATTTTGCTAAGAAATTTAAAAAAAATTAAACTAAGTCGGGACATCACACAATTCTGATGACTTAAAATAAATTATTTAATACTTAGCATAACACATATAGTTTTGTAACAAACTCAAAATAATTTAATAATAATAATATTTATAGATTAAAATCGAAAGATCATCAAATTTCACAATCATCTTTTAATTCTATAAATTTTATTAATATTAATTATTTTAAAGTACAAAACTCCCACAAAAAAATTGATAAACAACAAATATATAAATAATAAAAAAAATTGAACAATAAAAAAAAATTCGAACTTAAAATAATTATTCAGAAAAAAAATTCCGAATTTAACAGATGTATATATATAAATGAATCACTATTCTAACACAAGTTGTAGTATGGTGTAGTGGTAAGACCATTCTTACTTTAGAGGTCATGGGTTCAAGCCCAGTGAAAGCAATATTTCCTTTATTTTGCGCGGTTCACTGGATTTATATAGACCAAGTTCATTTAAAAAACAATTAAATGAATACAACCAAATGGTCCCTCTTCCTCTCTCTCCAGAAAAAATAAGAAAAGAGACTTGGGATTTGGTACAATTCGGAAGTATAGAAAAATATCATTCCCAATCAAGAACCCTCACCCAAAAATAAAAATTTGGAGCAAAAAAAATTTTTTTCTTTGTATGGTTTGATTTATTTGGATTATAAATTTGTCCAACCCAGTTGTACAAGATCCGAAATAAAAGTGTATGTTGATTTCTTTTCACTATTTTGCTATGGATCTCCAAGAAATGCACTTATAAAATCTCCAAAAACAGTGAATTTTATAAATATCTTAAAATAACTAAGATTTCACTGAAAAATTTTCAGATTTATAAAAAATTTGCGATTTAAATCTGAAATTTATATTTATTTAATTCTGGAATTAAAAAAAATAAAATAATTATTTTTATCAAAAATTATCTTATGTAAAACTAATTTTACATATACATAAAACTCACTAAAAATAGTGATTTAATAAACCAGAATATATGCTATAAAAGCTTTGATACCAATGTAATATTTAACGGATAAAACTTACAAGTTGCTCAGTTAATCTTAAATGCGGAAGCGGTTCGACCAATACGGCACTATCAACGGGTTCTACAAGAAATCACGAGCGAAGCGAAGCCTTGCGTTTTCCACAACCTAAATTCTTCAAGTCTTAACAGTATCTTTTCTCTTTCTCTCTCTTTGATAATAGTGATAGATTCGTTTTTCGATGATCGTGAGAGAGAGTATACTAGTGTATATTTATAAGCCAACGCATCTGCTCAATACACTTGTTCAATGCACCTCTCCAGATGCACTGTTCAATGCACCTTTCCGGTGCATCTTTCTTATAACGGGTCTTATAACGGGTTTTCCATTTGGATTCGGGTTTTACATAATGGGTCGTCTTGATAATTAAATCCAACTTATTTCAGTATACATTTATGAGTCTAATAACGTCATCAACAGTTATTAGTCAAGCTAACTCCCCTTTCAATTATTTATTTATCTACTTAGTTACGTCTCTTGATTGTGTGTGTCAAATAAGAAATGAAATTGTTTACAACAACAATAAGAATATTTTAGAAGTTATGATTAAATATAAAGTAAAATAGTACTCATTTATGCTGTTTACATGCTATATTATTAATGATATGAACTATTATTAAAAAAATAATAATTTTAAATAAAAATAAGGGGTAATTTTTGATTTTTTAAATTCTAATGATTAAATAAAGGAAAAAAATATATATAAATATTTTAGAAAGGAGTTGAGCTATGGTACCATGTGCATGAATCGCTCATGTGCTATAGACCAGTTCTTCATTTTTAAAGTCTAAATGATTGATATCAACCGCTTAAATTGATATCATATGAATATTAGTTGTAGATCAAATTTTATATATTTTAGATTTTTTTACTATTTTTTAGACAACAAAAATTCACTTAATTTAATTATTTTGAGCCATCCAAAAGAAATAATTTTCTAACTATCTAATAATTACTAAAAAAATAAAAATAATAATAAAATTTAGTCTGTAACTAGATATTTATATAAAAATCATTTTGAATGGTTCGGATTAACCATTTTAATTTTAAAAATGAAGATCCGATTCATACATATTCCAACTCTTTAGAAAATGCAAGTGATTTTTGTTTCATTTGAAATGTGGAGAGTTATTTGAAACTGATAGAGGGTGTTTAGACTTTACTCTTTATTTTTTTAATAGAAAAGGGCATCAGTTTTGACGGACGAGGAGTTTCAAGTGTACCAATTGAACAGGAACAAAGAAAAAAAAAGAGAAGAATATTTCCTTTTATTTTGTCTGCTCGTCATTTTTTCCGTACGCAAGGAGACGAAACTTTGAGCGGAAAAAAATCAAAACAAAGAATCAGACATTAGTATAATAATTGTATAATTAATACAACTGGCAGATAAAAACAAAAGTTACGAAACAGGTTCATGTGCAGCACGCATGAACATTATTATTTAATTGGATCTTGTGCGCCTTCCCCCACATGCTTAACCGACGACCTGCTTGATTCTTTCTTCTTCTATTTAATCTTTTTCATTTTCTTTCTTTTTTTTTTTGCCCGGCATCTATCCTACGTAGAGGTGCTAAATAATATTTTTTTTACTCATTTATCTCATTATGTCATATTTGATAAAATAAATATGAATAAAAAATATTAATTTATTTAATATCGATAAGGACTTTTTCATTAAATAAATGGGTAAGAGTATGGATAAGATCATTTCGTACTCTTTACCCTATAAGATAAATTATTAAAAAAATAAATTAATTTATTTCAAATAATTATCAATTTAATTCATTTCTAATGGTTGTTGCTAGTTATTTTTGTTGAACTTCATACTACACAATATCTACGTATTATCGCTGACTAAATATTTATATAAAATAATATAAAAAAGCAACAGAAAATAATTATTTATTTTTTATCTGTTCTTTTTCATCTCTCTGGTCTCTTTGACACTTCTCTTCTTTCATTTAAAGGGAACTTTTTGGTTCAATAGCATTTATTTTCAAAATAAAGAAATTCATTGCTATATTTTTTTGAATGAATATTATACTGCAATATTTAAAATTTAGAATTATTGAATTGCATATTTTATTTGAAAATATATACCTCACAAAAATATTTAAATTATTTTTGCCCCATCTTGATAAATTTTCTGACCGCATCAACACTTTTTGGTGGCAAATTACCAAGCAGCAAGGAGATAGGTTGTAACTTGTACCTTAAATTTTCTTTTTTCATCGCGTAATTTATTTTATTTTTCATTTTGATGAATACCGCGTCTATAATAATTATCTCGAGCGTTAACCTGCGTAAAACATAGTAAGATCGAATTTCGCTATTTACATTGACACACTTTGAATATAAATAAATATTTTAGTCGCCGATTTGGCAGCATCAATTCTTGACAACAAATTTTCATCTATTAGAACAAAGCTTTAGTTATCGAATATTTAAACTATTCGAATACTTTTAAAAAGAGAAAGCAATTTCGTCAATAATTAAATTTGAGAGGTACCACTCGAAGCAATTGGGTTGACTAAGCTCGGAACAGTTGAGAAAAAAATTCCATGGCAATCCATCTTTCCCCGTCGTTTTTCATATCCTGACAAAGAGAAAACGATTTTCATATCCCCGTCGTTTTTCATATCCTGACAAAGAGAAAACTTTATTGAATATATCAAAGCAAAATGTTTTACCTTGTAATTCTTCTAAATTTTTAGTTTGTCTGGACTGTTGGACTGTTGTGTCGTAAAGGCTCATAGGCTTCATTTTCCTCTATCTTCTTCTACTACTTCATATCCTTTAGAATTAGTCCACTCAAATGTATGAGGACCCTCTCCTATCACTTCTTATAATGGATTCATATATTATATCACATTTATAGATGACTTCTCTCGATTCACATGGATTTATTTCTTGCAAAATAAGAGTGACGTACTTAACATATTTTCTTTATTCAAAGCTCAGATAGAAAATCTTCTGAGTACCGTATAAAGGTCTTACGAACAGACGGTGGCACTGAATTTAAACCAATTTCTACACATTTTCCTGAGATAGTGCATCAAACATCTTGTCCCTATACTCCTCAACAAAATGGACTTGCAGAGAGAAAACATAGACACATAATTGAGCTCTCTTTGACCATTATCTCACATGCTGCTATTCCAATGGAATTTTAGGATGAGATCTTCTCTTTTACTGTTTATTTGCTTAACATATTACCTTCTACATTGAACTCAATACCCTTTACAACTCTTTTTTCATAAATCACCCAATTATCAACTTCTAAGAGTACTAGGTTGTTTGTGTTTCCCTTATACAAGACCTACTAATGATCATAAGTAGTAAATGAGAGTCAAGCCTTGCATATTTCTTGGTTATGCTTTATCACAAAAGGGTTACAAATGCTTGGACATGGAGACAAGAACAGTTTGTGTTTCAAAACATGTGCAATTTGATGAAACATGCTTCCCCTTTAAACATAAGCTCTTCCCTGCTATTGAACCAGCTCAATCACCAGATCATGTCCCACACCTCTCTATACTTACCTCTATTTCAAATCAACCTATACCAACCTCCTCTAACCTTGGAGCACATATTTCCTCTTATGATCAAGTTGTGAATTCTACTCAAAATCCTCATGCGATTTTTCATTCAACTCAACAGCAGCTCTCTAACCCTAACTAGCAACAACCCTTACCTAATCAACCATCTATATTTTTTGAACAGTTATATTATCATACTACAACTGCACCTTTTTTTTCTGGTTCCACTCATTCTATGGTTATCAGAACAAAAGATAATACCAAAAAATCAAAGATAATTCCTTATCACTATGTCATTTCCACTGTTATGACCTCTGAGCCTTCTACCTTTCAACAAGCTAACATGAGTCCTCACTGGAGACAGGCTATGGCATAAGAGATTTCTGCTCTGGCACAAAATAATACTTGGACTCTTGTTCCTCCTCATCCGCAACAAAATATTATTAGTTGTAAATGGGTTTTTAAGATCAAACGACGATCTGATGGTTCTATTGAAAGATACAAGGCAAGATTAGTTGCCAAGGGTTTCAATCAGCAGGAAGGTATTGATTATCAGGAGACTTTTAGCCCAGTTGTTAGACCTACCACAATCAGATTAATTCTAACGATAGTAGTTTCACGAAGTTGGCCTATCAAATAGTTGGATGTACAAAATATTTTTCTTCATGGTGATCTCAATGAACAAGTATTCATGACTCAACCATCCTGGATTTACTGATGACTCAAAACCAGACCATGTGTGTCTCTTGAACAAGTCTCTATATGGATTAAAGCAATCTCCTCGAGTCTGATTCCAAAAACTTAGTGAGTCCCTTCTCTCCTTTGGTTTTTCTGCTTCCAGTTATGACCCATCATTGTTTGTTGCCAAAATCAAGGAAAAAACAGTAATTTTATTGGTATATATTGATGATATCATCATTACATCCGATGATCACGACTATCTGAACTCCTGCATATCACATCTCCAACAATGTTTTGCTCTGAAGGATCTTGGTCTCTTAGTTATTTTTTAGGCATAGAAGTCAATTAATCTTCTCAAAGTCTTCACTTATCACAAGGCAAATATGTGTATGATTTACTCCAGCGCAACAACATGCTCCAGGCAAATCCTTTTCCAACTCCTATGGCATCCAGCAATTCTCTTTCTTTACATGATGATGATCCCTATTCTGATCCAAAACAGTACAGAAGTGTTGTTGGTGCTTTGCAATACGCTACCATTACGAGACCTGACATCTCTTTTGCAGTCAATAAAATTTCTCAATTCATGCATGCTCCTACCACTACTCATTGGACAGCGGTCAAACGGATTCTGTGATATTTGGTTGGAACTATTACACATGGTCTTCTCATCAAACCAGCAAATTCCCTCACAATTAATGCTTATAGTGACTCTGATTGGGCTGGCTCAGTTGATGATCGTAAATCTACTTCATGTTTTTACATTTTCTTTGGATCAAATCCTTATTTCGTGGAGTGCCAAAAAGCAAGCCATTGTTTCTCGCTCAAGCACTGAAGCTGAGTACAGATGCCTTGCACTAACTTGTGCTGAAATTCTTTGGCTCCAACATCTTCTTCGAGAACTTCATATTGTCATTGATTCTCCTCTTATTTTATGGTGTGATAATATCGGAGCTACCTTTTTAGCATCTCAACCCATGTTCCATGCAAGAACCAAGCATGTTGAAATAGATTATCACTTTGTTCGGGAACAAATTGCTTCCAAGGATCTCATTGTTCAATACATTTGCTCTAAGGATCAGCTCGGGGACATCATGACCAAACCGCTAGGATCGCCACGATTTCTATTTCTCAAATACAAGCTAACTGTTACTGCCGCACCACTCAGCTTGAGGGGGCTGATAGAACACACAATCTAGCCACAAAAGATCCAGGAGATCGGAAGACTGTGTAACGGATTCAGTTGGGACATTTATTGTTCTCTGATTTATTTATTACTATGTATAGAAAATCAACGGTTGTAATTCATTTAGATGATCTTGATTATTTAGTTCATTATATTATAAATAGAGCAATGCTCTTATCTATTGTAATTGATAAAAAATATAATACATATATAATATACATTTGATCTTCTTTCTCTTCTCTATTATTTTCAATATCTTGTTACCTACACGAAAGCTAATTTTTTAGGTCAACAACTTCAGCCCTTTTAAGTTATCAAAACAATTAATGATATAATGTTGAATCCGTCAACGGAGTATTAACATCAAATGAAGTACAACGGGATTAATCGGGGAAAAAAATCGACTTAAATTAGAAAGTTTACTAAAATATAAGGATTCAGAGGTACTGATAACCTAGCAACGAAATAATTTATCAGACAAATGATCACTGAGAACCTGATGGTTGTAATACCAATTTACTACATCAAGTCAGACGATAGCGCTCAAAAAGCTAAACAAAGGAAGAAAATGAAAAAAAAAAAAGAGTAAAGAAACCTAAGGTTTAGTTGTTTCCAATTCAAATCGGCTCCACGAACTCAACACTTCGATTCAAAAGAGAATCGATTCTCCAAAAGAGATGCATCTCTACCTTAAAACGAATTTCGGTCTAATGATGGGGCGTGGCGTGCAGCATGTTGCTTTAAAAGTAAGCGCGCAGAAAAGAGGGAGGCGGAGAAGGGAGTGGTGGAGAGCTAAGGTGTAGAAAAGAGGGAGGGAGAAGGGACGGAGAATGAGGTGCAGATAAAAGAGGGAGGGAGGAGGGACATAGAAAGAGGAGACGGAAATTGGGATCAGTTTTCTTTCTGCGCGAGCAGAGATTTTTTTTTGTCAGTCGCTGCCTACTTGACAAAATATATTGTCAAATTTAGATAATTATCTAATTTTATTTAAATTCTACATCTCTGAAATTAAAATGATAATTATCATATCTCATTTGACAGTGAAATGCGAATGCTCTTAAAATTGTTTTACATGGTACATGCATGTGAAAAATTGTCGTTGTTTGGGAGGCAATTACAATAAAAACAGATCAATAAAAAAAATGCCCAACTAACGAAAATTTCCCTGAATTTAGTAAGGTGCTCCATGTTTGTTGAAAATATCGACTTCCCCTAGTGTTTCATAAAGGACATCTTGATCTGCACACCAAAACATATAGACCAACAATAAAGAATCTGTCATTGGTTGCAAGATGCTAATGATAAGAAAGAATGTAACGCAACTCGTGGTGCATGAGACTGGCAGCTAAAACAAATGAATACACGACATAATTGTCACTAGTTTTTTTCTCAAAAATTTGGCGTTAGTTCAAAGATTCTATATAGCAGAAACTAGAAATACCTGCTCCAAAGTCAAAAACATGATGACATTCCATGATCCTAGCCTAATAAAATTTGAGAGGAAGCCCTTGTAAAATGCAAATATTCCCTGCAATTGATCATACATATTTTTCCCAGTTAGCTAACAATGCATTTTTCTAAAGATTTTTAGTCTACTAGTTAAACTAGAATTCTCTTACAAGTATACTGTGCTTATTTTCCTGCCCATGTTGAAGACTGTCCGCAAATTTTTTACTTTTATTTTTTATCACCTACTAAAATTTAATAAATACAGCATCAACTATCATGTGTTTGTCTGCGGAATGACAAATCAATGGTGTGGTGTTCAGAGCCTACTATTATAGAATGCACGAAACAAAATTAGGCGATGCCTTTCTGAGACATACTACTACAACAGAGAAAAGGAAAGGACGGAGAGCAGTACATCATTCTTCAAAGTTCTGATGAAGCAATCAAAGGTACTGTTATATGATGGATCCCCCATCATTCTTGATTTCACCTGTAGAATGCAACACCCATAGAAGAGGTTTTCATCAATAGTATAACAGTGGAGTAATAGCTAATGGCAGCATAGGCATATAGTAATACCACATCAATAGGAGAACCTATGCAGACAGCAAAAAACCCAGCACCTAATCCAGCCAAAAGATGAGTCCAAACATTATCAGAGAACCCTGGAAGCTTCAATATTGTCTACAATCGACATAGCAAAGTAAATTTCTAGAACAATGGTGGGCAAACAGTTAATAATTAATAACAGGGTGGAGTTAACGATTAATCAGAATCAATAATTAACTTCTTTCTTTTAAGACCTGTTTCACTTGATCATAGCTGGCCAATTCTGCAGCATTTACTATGGCATTCCGAGCAATGTTTGGTCCAAGCCCAGTCCACAAAGCCCCCAATCCTTCCTGAAAGCAATAATATCAAAATTCAAACAAAAGCAACAAACTTGAAATACATTCCATGAATTATGAAAATGACAAACCTGTTTGATTATAGTGGCATAAGCATTGAGTGCTCCAGAGTACCGTTTCTTTGAACCTGAGGAGAGCTTTCCTTCAGATTGAAGCCTTACTTTGACCAGATCAGTTGGATTTGCTACCGTAATTGCTATTGCTCCTGTTTGTAGAATTAAAAGATATATAAAAAAAAAAAAAATCAGAACTGGCCTGCTGCAATGCTTTGTGCAGTGCACAGTTGGACACGGCACGATATGCTCATAGCTATCATAAAAAACTTAATGACGACCTGCTGCAATGTTTTGTATAGTGCACAATTGCACACAATATGCTTGTAAATGATTATAAAACCATATAAAATACAGTAAGAAGATCACAATGACAAAATTACATACCAGTTGTCAGTGCAGCTAATATTTTCGTTGACAAAGGAACATTGCCGAAATGGTTCCCACCGACATAGAAGGATTTAACCTTAATAGTAGGATGAAGAGCCGACGAGTTTAAAGCAGATATATAGACGAACTACCCCCAAAAAAAGGATAGAAGGTTGTTAGAAAGGAAATAAAGAGACAAACAGGATCATAGAGGCTGATTCGAAGACTGCCAAAGAGGCATTGGCGGTGGAGACCAGGTATAATGCCTTTCCAAAGAGCAGCTAATCCTTCCTCCCTTGTGATTGTAGTGATGGTGTCAAGCAATCCCTTGTATTTGGCTGCTGTCGCATCTCCTGCTGCTGCTTTTTTCTGTAGCTGAAGCCGTACCTTGGCTGTGTCTATTGGAAGCGTTGTTGCCTACACACCCATCACTAACCCTGTTACTTCCCAATTCCCTTTTTGTCTTGAGAGGAGTTTACAGATATATTCACTGCTATTGTTTACTGTTACTGATGCAAGGCATGCTGGTTATCAGGACCAAATGCACTTAAAAATTACTGGATAACTGGTTTGACTACACAGATCTTTTGACAAGTTAGTGCATTACTCGGAATTAGATAGATTAATGAAATTAAGAGTGTGTGCAAAGTAAATTGAAAATCAATTGATCGGAGGAGGGATTTGAGAGAAGAGGAGTACCTCAGCGAAACAGGCGGCGATGGCACTGCTGACGAATAAAGCGGCAAAGGACAGCTCTTGATCGCTCATGCTGTCCACTGCCGAGTTATCTAAATGAAGCTCAAAATATGCCTAAGCGCCTCGTCAATAAAAAAAGCGCAGAGAGAAGAGAGTCAATGCCAGAATGCAAATGTCAAATTGGCCTCTCTAGATGTTGTAATATCAAAGATCTCTCTTGCGATTGAGAGAGAGAGAGAGGGAGAGATATTATGAAATAGATCTGTGACCGCGCCGATGGCGTTGAAGTTCAAGTTGTATTCGCACCGAGAGATGAGGAGAAATAGACAACGAAGAGCTAGTTTAGTTGTATCAATTAATTAATTATTCAAGAGCGATGCTGTCATGGATCAGATTTTTTTTTTTGAAATTTATTCGGATTAATCAGAACCCTTTATTTCTAAAAGGGCAAAACTGGTATAGTGTTTCTCTGTTAAGTCTCTGTTAGTGACTGAGTGTTATCGCTATAGTTTCTTTCCCCTTTCAAACTCCCTGTGAACGAACGTGAAGAAACCTTCATCGAAAAAACATCAGCGCGGTGGTGGCGAATTCGCGCGAAGGAAACGCGAAAAAGAATTCGCACGACGGTGAATTTCGCAATCGAAAGTACCTGGCGCCAAGTGCTCAATTTTGGATTTCCTTCTCAGAAATAGTTTGAACTCGAACTGTCTCCTCTAAAGCGAAAGGTTTTGGATAGCTTACAAGGAGTCTTTCTGCAGCACCAAACAACAAGCGAACTCTCAATCTCAAGAGTGAAAAAAAGTCTAATCTAGCGGTAAGGTTACTTCCCTTTTTGGTTTTCTCTTGTTCGCCAAGGGGAGCAAGTGGATTGAATCCTTAGAATTTGGATTGGAAAATTGTATTTAGTGAATTTGCTAGTGAGGGAATCAAATCTTCTTGCTTGAGGGCACTGATTTATGAATCGTGACAACATAAAAATTCGGACAAATATGTCTCAGAAAAATATTATGATTGGTGATAACTTTCAAATCTTAATCAGTTTTGGCCAATAACGCATCATTTAATATATGCAGGTTTGATCTCACTGAGGTATCAAGTACTGAAATTGGTATAAAAAAAACGCTTCTTGCATTATTATCTTCTCAACCCCAAAATATTCAAACTCTGAAGTTCTTGCCCTCAAAGGTCTGCCCAAACTGCCAGTTGTGGGGGTGGTGGTGCCATGAAGTCGACTTGCGGTGGTCACTGTTGACAACCCTGAAGGTCATCTTGATTGGTCTGGTCAGCATTGGTCAACCAGATTTGACCCCAGTTACGTGTCAGTAAATTAAAGTCTATATTGAGTGAAAATTATAGTAAATGGAGACAAAGTTATTATATTATTGTGAACCAGTATCAATGAATCTTATTTTGAAAATAAAAAAAATAAAAAATGGATCTAAAACTGAACCAGTAACCTCCAAGTTCTAAAACTGCATGCAAAAACTTCTGCTCAAAAAATAAATATGCAAAATATCTACTTTGTCTCATAATTAATGTTCTGCATTTGCTTTGCACGGGTGACCTAAATGCTTTGCATATGTTATTTTTATTGATTATTACATTAATTTTTTATCCAAGTCTTATTTTACTGTGATGGCTTAGCATCTTTCTTTCCTTTTTTCCATTATGGTTTTTCTTTTGTTGTATTTTTTATATGTATTACTTTTTCATGTCACCTGTTTCCTAGATCTTACCAAAAGCAGAACTTAATTATGAAGTACGAAATTGAACTGACCACCCAATAGGTATAATCTGACAATTGTGTGTTATTTTGACAATCTCCCCTCTCTTTCTCACCTGTCGCCGCACTCTATCAATCTATAGGCAAATAATCATACCAATTGTGGTTTAATAATTTTTGTGTAGGCTAACAAGGTAGACATGGCATCATTGAGGGAGTATCAACATATTGTCAGCATGACTTTCACGAGTCAACAAGAAGTTTATGAGTTTTACAATGATTATGCAAAGAAAAAGGGGTTTAGCATAAGGAAGAGCATAGTTAGAAAAGATCCAAATGATAATACCATCATATTTCGTCGGTTTTGCTGCAGCAGATCCGGCTTTCGAGAGAAGAAGTATTTAGATAAGCCTGATCGAAAAAGACCAGCCTCTGCACTCTCTCGTTGTGGCTGTCCTGTTGAGCTTTGTGTCAAACTTCATCCAAAAACCGGTAGGTGGTGGGTGCATAATTATATAGATGTGCACAACCATAGTTTTGCAGCTAGTGATACTACTCCATTTCTCCGATCCCACTGTTCAATTAACGAAGCTCAGAAGTTTGAGATAATCTCTTTTCAAGACTCAGGCGTCCACAATTTTCAGATATTAGATTACACGGAAAGGAGGAGTGGCGGATATGAATATCGTGGTTTTCAATCGAAGAACTTGTATAACTTTAGTGCTGAGCACGAGCAGTCTGCGATGCTTGCGGATGATGCAGATTCAATAATAAAGTACTTCAAGGAGAGGAAGAAAAAGGATTCTGACTTCTATTTCAATTATGAAGCAACTGACGGGCATTTAACAAGTCTTTTCTGGGCAGATGCTCAATCTATAATTGATTATTCTCACTTTGGGGATGTAGTTATTTTTGATAGCACATATAAGCTGAATCGGTATAACATGATTGTTATTCCTTTTCTAGGCTGCAATCATCATCGGAGCACTATTATATTTGCATGTGGCATTGTTTCTCGTGAGGATAAGAAATCATATTTGTGGCTTCTTAAATCACTAATGGAGGCAATGTATCAGGTACGACCAGAATCTATCATTACGGATGGCGATCTTGCTATGCGTGAAGCAATTAAATCTATATTACAAGGTACAAAACATAGGACATGTGCATGGCATATGAGTGAAAAGGCGAAAAAGCATCTTCGCGGGTCCAAACTCAGGCAAATGTTCTACAAGTTGATGAACAAGGCATACAGTCCTGAAAAATTTGAGAACAAGTGGCATGACTTTGAGGAAAAAGCTAGCAAAAGGTTAGCTACTAGGCAATGGTTGCAGAAGATATATGAGTCGAAACATTTATGGGCCGGGGCTTTTGTAAAGAAGAAGATGTTCCTAGGAATGTCAACTAATCAGAGAAGTGAGAGTATTAATTCCAAACTACACAAGTATCATTATCAATATTCCTATCACTTTTTTTTTATATTTGAGATCTCTAATATCTATGATTTAGATTGGGTTTCTTTTCTAGTCTACCCTAATTTATTTGGGATTAAAAGATTTGTTGTTATTTACACAGGTACATGAACAGTAAAATGTCCTTGTGTAAGGCTGTCCAGCAGTTGGAGCGGTGCCTTACACGCATGCGCACGAAGGAGGCTGAGCTGGATTGCAGAGCACTTCAAACAGAACCAGTTCTAACAACCCCTTTCTACAACCTTGAGAAATCTGCTGCTAGCAATTACACACCACGTATCTTTGCAATTGTTCGTGAGGAAATTGAAAAATCAATCGAATTTATGGTCATCCAACAGACGGGGAGCGTCGCATCCTCAAAGTATGAAGTAGCTTCTAAAGGAAAAGTGAGACTTTAGCAATTGTCCAATGCTTCTTCTTCGAGAGCACTATTGGAAAACTTGTGTGTACTTGCTCTAAAATTGAATGTGAGAAATTACCATGCAGTCACATATTTTCTGTGTTGATACACTTGGATTTCACATTCATCCCTCGATGTTGCATTAGTGATAGGTGGACCAAAAATGCTAAGTCGGTGTTTCCTTCAGATAGAAAGGGTGGGGTTTTCAAGGTTTCTGAGCAGCAACAAAGATATCATGAGCTGACAGTGTTAGCCAACAAAGTATGCTATGAAGCATCCAAATCCAGTCTAGAATATTTAAAAATAAATGAGTTATTAAATGGAGAATGGAGGCGGCTTAAGGATAATGGAGAAGAAATTGAGAATTCCAAGGTTGAAAAAGATGCGATTTTCAGCAATATCGAATCATCACATAAGATTGAAAACCCAAAGCTCGTCGTGACCAAGGGCGCACCGAGAAAGAAAAAGTATGAGAGGATGAAGTCTTCAATTGAGGACGGAAGGAAAAATAAATGTGGCAATTGCGGCAAGCTAGGGCATAATAGACAAACATGCACACTCCTTAGTCAGGTAAATTATAGTGATAATATATTATTAAATTAGATTTCATAATCTTAATAATATTTTTTTATTTAATTTTTCTCATTTTTATAGGAAAATGACTCCGACGGAAGCTATTTTGAAGAACATAGTGAGAATAATATTTGACAAATTCAAGTGAGGTCAGTGATTGAAGTGAGGGAGTGCACAGAAATTTACATGTTAATTCATGAACTCACCAATTTTCTATTATTTTTCATGGTTTGCTAGAGCTTGAGTGAGTTTCATGCATAAACATGGATAGGTTGAGTTCAAAGTGCAGTTGAAGTATGAGGCTCTGATAAATAAAATTTTGCGAGAGAATTATTTTCGAAGGAAAAGGAAATCAAGCAATTACAGGAGGAGGTAGCATTGCTAGTGAGGAGTGAAATTTGCCGACATTGGCATTGCCATGGGTATTATTGGTGCTGAGGTATTTCCTTTTTGTCTTTATTGTTGTGTTATGGCTTCAATGAGTGCATATGAATTTATATTTGTTTATTTTTTATATAATTTATTCTCACTTCATTCCTTCATTCATGTTACTTTATAGTTTATGCAGATTTATAATTTTCTTCGTTAGTGAATAATTTTCTCTGCCATAGCTATACCAGTTGTACTATCAGCCACAATTATTAGCATTGAATATCACTTAACTGTATTAGTTTTTAATCTAAATAATCTCATATGCAATCCACTATCTTGCAACAAGTGAGGAGTTATCTCGACATTTGGTAAGTTGCTTCTTTAGACTATTATACCCATGGTATTGGCCCTCGGCATGTTGGAACTATTTATGTAATTAAGGTATTTCGTTTACTGATTTTTCTTTGATAAGCAAATTTAAAATCAAGAACTACAATTAGGTCGGTTGTCTTGATTATTTCATTGGCTCCATGTCCTCGGTATATCCAAGTAGGCAACCATTATATGTGCGGCATAGTGTATATGGCAATTATCGAAGAAAAATTTTTGAGCGAGGTTATCGGGTGCGCTTAAAATGTCACCAAAGACTGATGGGCGATGGTGTGGGGAAGAAAAAAGTTGGATTGGTTGTGGCGGGTATGCCTAAGGTGTCAAATGCAATCCTAGGCTCGGTAAAATTGGTATGCAATAGCTGGGATGACTCATCCGTTGGCTCAGTTATTTCTCAGCCCTGGACTTAGCTCCTTGTGTTATGGAGAAGGAACAAATTTGCTTTACAAGTTTTTTTCTTTTTTTTCTTTTGATGTGAAAATTGGTGCCGAGCTCTCATTAAATGAGTCGCACCACCTCAGAGAATGCCTTCTCACAGTTCTTAACACACATCTTCAGTAGCAACAATGCTAGACATTGCACCATGGGATGTTTCAGCCGCAACATCCCAAGATTTTGGAAGTTACTAAAATTTGGTGAAATATTCACAAATTTAATCAGAAGAATAAAACACATATCTATATAGAGTCAAAATGCTTCATCTGATACTGATTCATGTATATTAGTAGTTCTTTTCTCTAAACATTCATTTCAAAGTGGTCATTTGAAGGAAAATCATAACAAAATCTCTCTTTAGCATATTTCTCTTTGCTGTTTTATCCTGATGCCTTTCTGGTGCAACTTTTCTGGTGCAGCTGGCATCATCCAAATTCCTCCTCTCAGTACGGTTGAGTACGAGAGGTCAAGAACGACTTAGCCTCTTTTAAGGGGATATCTTTGTCGAATTGCACAAATTGCAAATATCCAGTTTTGAGGGACTAAAGTGCATAAATATTAAATTTTCAGATCCAATACTCAATACCAAATTGTGTCAAGTATAATAAAAAGGCTACTTTGTAGTAAATGAAAATCATTTAGATCATTCTTATAACAAAAACATTAGAACTGATGACAAGAACAGTAAATAAACATCATAAATCATTAGGAAAATGAAAAACACGTAAATACTTATCTAATCTATCTCAAACTTATACAGCACATAGAAAACACCAAAATATATTTGTTTGCAAAGTTTCATATTTTTCTTAAAGTTCTGTGACTTTCTGTGAATAATCTACTCTCAGCTTTTGAAAATTCACTCATGATTGGTGTGGAGGAGATCTGCTTGTGAAATAGTGAAAGTTGACGGTTATCATCTTTGTTGTCCATGCATAGATCAGCAAATATTATGGTCAGATTCACCTTTTATTAGTTATGTTTTTCGTCTCTTTTTTTTTTTAATAAACTTGTGAAGATATTATTTCAAATAAATTATTCTTTCTTGCCATCTTATTCTCTTCAGTCATCCAATTAACATTTTTTTCCTTGAAAATTATATCATATTTTCATTTGGATATAGTAATAAGAGAAATGTGAAGTGGGAAGTTTTTCCTGCCTACAAGAATGAATATCTTAGTGCTGCTACAACGAATGAAATATTTTAACAAATTCTCGCCTCACCATGAGTGTTGTACAATAAAGAACTGCGGGGGTTTCATGTTTCAAACCACTTATAACTCGCCGCCCGCAGAGAGGTTACTAATAAAAATCATTGTTTAGAAAAAGGTACAATTTATATCCACCTAATGGTAGTCATGTCGCTCATTGAGACAAGACTGAATCATGCATGGGTCGTAAGGTAATCCACTTCTAGGATCCATATTGGTCATGGGGCGATTGAATCATGAAAAGAAGGTTTCGTATTTTGTGAATTTTGTAGAATGCGATCTTAATATTAATTTATTAATTAGTATTAACCTATGCAGGTAGTAGGCCGTGTTCTTGCCAAATTCGTGCTCATGCTAGATGCACTAAATGCGATCAACGACGAAAAATTTCAGATTTAGGGCTTGGTTGTCTTTTTAAATTGCATCCCATATTGGTCGATCGTTCACTAATCGATATGTTAGCCAAAAAGTATGAACTGATACACAAACATTTAAATTTGGTACGAACAATATCTCTCTCACCAATCAAGATGCATTTTTAATAATGGGGTTGAGAAATAAAGGCACTAAAGTTAATTTTGATAAGAAGTGTCCGAACGAAGATCTAATTGATATATTCGAGAATTCTATAACTCGAAATATATCTTTTAATGATCTTAAATCCCGCATATTAAATATGAGTGCGGATGATGAAGATTTTGTGAGAGTATTTGTATTGTTGATGGTGGTGGACTTCTAGCACAACCAATTAATGATCGCATTCCTCATGTGTATGTCAATATCGTGGAAGATGTGACGCAAATCTCTAAATTCAATTGGGCGGATTTCACGGTATCATTTTTACACCGTAGTCTCAAGCAACAAAAGATAAAAAATATGTGTCTTGAGGGTAATTTCATCTTACTTCAGGTAATTTTACGCCTTGAGATTTTTATTTAATAGTGTATAATTTAATTCACTAATTTGATTTTAAACATTTGTATTTCCCAATAAAAGTTGTGGTATTATGAGCATGTACAAGAAATTCCATCTAACAATGATTTGGGACGTCGATATCCGTGATGTCCAATTGGACCGTGAAAAAATAGCATGGAGGGACCATTACGAGCGTCGGAATGGACGGTTCTTTGGAATTATAGTGCAACACATTCCGAAGAAAAAATCAATTTAGTGCAGAAATTCTAGTAAGTGGTTAAACCAAATTTACAATATCATTCTTCTTGAATTATTTTGTGCATGAGTTTATTTAAATAGATAATATAATTCCTCATATTTTTTATAGAGTGAAAATTCAGGTGGGCAGCTACCAACCAAAACTCCTGAGAAAAAGGAGTACAAAAGGCGACAAGAGTACAAAAATATGACATTAATTATTTTATCTGATGATGATGCCGATAACAAAGACCAAAGGGGCAAGCATACACCAAAAACGAAGCGAATCAAAGTCTTCAGTACTAGAGGAGTTAAGTCATCCTCTAACATTCCACGTGCCAATAAATTAAAAAATAAAAATGGTATTCAATTTCAAAATGTTATCACTGTCACGCATTTATTATAGCTACTTGATACTAAAAGAAATATGATAATGTTATACTCTTGTATTATTTGTTTAGATATATCAAGTATTGGTCTAACAAATGAAGAGATGACTACAGTAGAGTATGTGAGAAATATCGTTCCTAGCGCTAAAGTTGTAGAAATGAGTAGTTTGGGTGGAGAATTGATATTGACGGGCAATGATATGGACTGTCTCATACGACCTCCAAATGAGAGTGGCAGATCCAAATGGATCAATGATCAGGTACACATTCATTTTTATTACTTTTTTCATTTAATTCTTTTTTTTCTAAAATGAATGGTTGGTACAATCATAATATTATTCAAAACAGGTTATTAATTGTTGCATCAATATTATGGACCCTACAAGACATGGCTACCTCAAAGTAATGACACTTGATACCTGCAACACCAGAATTTATGCCCGACCTGACATAGAGAAAACCACATATCATGTAGATTTGGAGAGATGGACAAATGTAGGAATACAATTTTTTGATCATGATCTGGTACGTATATAATAATTTCTTTCAAAATTTATAATTTTGATAAAAACATGGATTAGTTCAATGATGATGTTTATATGTAGGTATTCTTCCCTATCAACGACCAAGATGTGCATTGGTATGTCGGCGTCTTAGACCTCGAATCTAAACAATTTCAAATATTGGACTCACGGTCTAAGAATTTGCAATACTATGTTAAGTCAACACTCCAATTGGTATGTAATTGTCTTTTTTTCATATAAGATTATTTCTGTTTGCAACTTCTAATATATTTATAAATTTTCAGCGCAGAGGAATACAATTTTCGATATCTCTTGCCCTCGGAGCTGATCTTCTGCTCCGGAACATTTACAAGTCAGTAGATATAATAAAATGGCTTTGTTGTTGTGATTAAGACCCCACAACAACCGGATGATCATTCTTGCGGACTATTTGCACTGAAATTTATTGAATCATGGCGCGGTGTCTATTTTAAGAGTGACCAACCTTTAGAGGTATCTCTTTTTAATAAAATTTGATATATTCAGAAACTTCATCTACTTCTCCTAATTTGATTGTATATACTAAACCTGTAGATACAAGCTGAATTATTTAGAAAACAATTGGTGTACCGTCTAATTTTTTCTGAGAAGAATAAACTAAAAAAGGTGCAAGACGACGTTAAGAAAAAGTTTCATTCAAAGTAAGACATTCACGCATACTTGTCTGTATTTCTTACTTAATTTAGTTGTACTAATTAATTTAAATTGATTTATTTGATTGAGTTATGTTTTCATCATTTTTTTGACCTCTCAGCTGAAATAGAAGTCAAAAACTCAAGTATGTTCGAAGGAGTGAAAAAACCATCATCTCTAGGATAATAAGTCTTAGTATTTGTCTTTTTCTTTTCTTATTTTTCTTTCTAACGCTCAAGTAGGACAAAGCTGAAATCATGTTGGTAGCCATAAGATGAGTGTTCTGTTGCTTTTTGTATACACCGCATTGTATTTTCATTTGTTTTTCTTTCACTGTGGTGTTGATTTCATTTGGCCATTTATTATACCTTGCTGGTAAATCCATGATGTTTTCAAAATGGAAAGATATGGAATGTTAAGTTTTTTTTCATTTGGCCATTTTTTTTTTGCTATTAGATTGTTCCTATACATTATAGCTTCTGTAGTACCACATAGCTAGCTGCTAAAACAACGATCAGGTATTCGAGACAAACATGAATTTCACACATCGGCCTAGAAAAAAATTGTTTCTTCATCACGCTTAATTTGTGTAGAGTATAATGTTGGCAATATTTCTTCTGACCTTTATTAGCACTTAGCAAAAACCTTTAATTAATTTTGACGACAAACTAACACTCCGTTTATGGGAACGTGGTGTACTCATGCCGACAGCTCATCTTCGAATATTTATTCGTATCATGCCATTCTTTGTTCTTAATAGCAAAACATACAAATGAGTTCAGATTACAGAAAACACAATTTACGAGAGAATCAACCCGTACGTTCGGATAATATTGAAGTACGAATAATTTTATTTTTGAGGAACAATTCAATGCGCTTATGCAAGCACGATTTCAATTTGAATATGCACATGGTCGCATTCTCTCGAACCTTCTTCCTTTCAAGTAGAAAACTAAAACAAAGAATTTTCAAAAACAAATCACAAGGGCTGCATTTCAAATGTCATGTTCACCGATATTGCCAAACAAAAGTGCAAATTGTCCAATACATAATTCACAAAGCTTGGTTCATTGGAAAAACGGATATTACAAAAAGCTGCACAAAAAGATGAAAAACACCCGATTCATCTTTACCTAACTACCATGAGGCTTCCCGAACAACGATTATAACGATCTAGAATGCAAGTTCACACGATTAATTACCGAAGCTACTCTTTATCAATGGCGGCTCTTGCGATTTCGACATCTTCATCTAAAAATATGTCCCGGTGGCCATCCCAACAAATGAAGAATTCAGTATCAGTGAAATACTTTACACGATGCACGTCCCCAGAACCTGTTATGAGACTTTCATTAGTGTCAGATATGATTTTCTTTTATCTTACCTCTTTTCACAATATATATGGTATAGAATAAGTAGCAGTATGGAATGTGATTTGAACGAAAAAAATCCATGAAGATTCCATCATTAAAATATAAAATATAATCATGAAGATGCATTATTGAAGCACTTTCAATTGTAGAAGATCATATATCAGGAATGGAGCTGTTCCTTTTGAATTATACTTCAGCTAATATAGAGTTAGTTTGCAATCATCTACTTATTCTAGAAAACTTGAAACTAAAAAAAAAATTGAACCTGAAACACATATACTGTAGCAAGGCGAGGTAAGTACATATACTAACACCGAGGTAATTTTTTTAAGTTGGTCCCTCAAACTTGAGTACAAACAGACGAATGGGGGCTAACAGTTACTGCATGAAAAAGAAAAAAAATCATCTAAAGTCTACAAAATCTGAACATAAAATTATCCCCTAAACATTATGTGACAGCATGCGTGTGCTGTTGAACACAGGTTGATAATTGGGACTTTTCTTGATAATTTGAGTTAAAAAAATATTTTCATCATTTCTTTGATAGTTAGATTGAAATGTAATAGACAAGAAAAAGACGCACCTTCTTTGCTTTCTTTATTTCCATTGACTGCACCAATTGCCTCGCCAAAGACTTTTTGCCTGATTCACCAATATCCCTGCACAATAAGCATGCATTCTTAATAGTAAGCAATACACACTTGAAGAGGCATGAGAATGTGTAAAAGAAACCTGATAAAAAAACAATGAATAATCTTTTTATGCCCCACTAGCTGATGAAGAACTGATGCTGGTTCTGAAACTTGACCATTTATCAGACTGCCATCAGATGCACCATTGGCAAGTAGATCTGAGCTCATATGCCCAGATTTCACTATTATCACTGCAAATACACATCAGCGTGACCCTAAATATTTTTTCTATTATGAAATGTGGAGCAATAATAACATTATATACAATCATTGAAAGCATATAAAATAAGACGGGCATTAACATCCACAATCTTTATATACCTTTCACTGTCCTGTTTCAAGTAAAAAAAAAATGTTAAACCAGAGTTAAGAAGGTTAGTACAGAAGATAACCTGAGAATTAGCAGTTGTAAAAAATGAAATGCATTCCAACAAATTAATAAGTAAGTTCCCTTAATTGAAACTGACGTTCAGAATCACTCGTTATTGAGCTGAAGATGATCTGGTGGCTCACTACTAAATTATTAGTCCTTAAATCCTACAATATTTCACTGAAGTCAAAATTCATGTGCACATGGCACATATATATTATTACCCTATTTGACTGGTATACTATACATCTACCTTCAGTACACCAGTAGTCGGTTTCATTTTTTATTCTAACATTTGATTTTTCTTCTGATATATGAAAAGTAGCAAAATAGATACCAACAAAAGAGGTACATTGAAATTACAAAATAGGATAGTAGAATGTATAGTCAAGAATTATGAACCCGGCTAGAACCAAAGCTGTCTCAAATAGGTTTCGACTTCTACTGCGTTAACATTGTAGATCTCCAAGAAAAATGAAATATATGAAATAAATAAAAATGGGACCGAATAAACTTACAATTTCTATATTTTGGCAATCATTACAGTTTGAATAAATTTTCGTCTATAGTCTTACTTAAGGTATCAGATTCCAGACCCCAACACATACTCTTCAAGATCTTGATTTCACCATGAACAAACCGTCAGTCGTTTTTCAATAAATCTCCAATCGGGGGTGCAAGAGAAATTGAAGTCTAGTATTACCTTACTTGTGGGAGACTTCACAAACAACATAGTAAATTTACAGATTTCGTACATTATACATTGCCCATGACAGACAAGAAGTTTCAGTCTGATTTCTTGGTCTGATCTCCAAGTTTGAAAGTCATTGCAAAAGAGAAACTTGTGGCAAAAAGCATGTGTTGTGCAATACATGCATTATAGAAAAAATTAAAAAGGAAAGATACCCTTTTGACATGGCTGATTTCAAAAAAATCAAACTTATTCTTTAGTTCTTTACCTTTCTTCAATAGGTCCAGGAGATACTCCTTCCTAACTTTCCACCGACCATTTACCTGTTTCAAATCAGCTCGTTATTGCAACATTTGAACATATAATAATTTTTTTGACTGATTGATTGAGAGACCAGGATAAAAGCAAGCATGAATTTTTATGCGTATCCAACTATGCTCTTTCCTTAAGTATTAACTTATGCAAATGGCGATGTATCTCTTCTTCTTATTATACCATATCTCAATACTTCCCAATGAGTTCGACAAAAGTTCATACCTCTTAACCTCATCGCAAAAGGGACGATCGATGCGATACAAGACCTTTTCCTTAGGCAAGGATCCGTAAGCGGTCGCACTTTTGTGCCTCGGCGGCGCAGAACAAACCTCAAGAGACACCGCTCCTACGCCATTGATAAGAAGCGTTTCCCAATATTCGCATTTGGAGGAGACCACCATCAAATTCGTCGCTCCGCCGCCAGTGCCGTCATGGATGCTCCGACGAGAAACAAAGAGAAACCTAAACGAGGCAAAGCGCGCGCAAGATGATACTCAGCGTTGCTCTTGCTGTCACTTTTCCTCTCAATTTCTCCTCGTTGAGTTGGTAGACGCAAAGGAAAGTTGGAGAATAATCGAAAATTGAAAAGGGAGGATCGAAGAGTGAATGACGATTTTGTCCTTTTAGACAAAAACATCTGTTAGATTTAACGGAGAATAGAAAATACGCTATGTCATCTCTGTCGTCCGATATGTAATAAATGAACGGTCTCTATTTGATCTGATCCATAGCAGAATTTGCCATTATTCAATAATGCGTCGCGTTTCTGGTTCTGAAAAACAGAAAAAAGCAACATTGTAGGAATAGGTAATTACAAAATTTACCCTAAAAAAAAGGTAATTGCAAAATTGTACCATTCGATCTTACCCGTTAGATCCCAAATCAACACATCCATTGTACACTTGCACGAACTCAAGACTGCGATCCGATCTGCTTGTTTTAAATCGGATAAAAATAAACTTTATTTCTTTGTACAATCAATCAGAATTATCAAAGGTGAACTTTTTAAATTGTAATGTTTTATCTATTTATTTTTCCAGAAAAAATGAAAGATATACGTGCGATAATAAAATTACTATAATTTGTAGCACTAAAAGGACTAGTTGGTTAATGTTAAATTCTTTTTGGAGGAATGATCCTCGTACAGTTGGGGATGTAAAAGGAGAGTTACTCGGCTTTTTTGTATGTTGTCAATCTAAATTGTTGCATTTTGGTCAAAAACGGTTGTCTTTTGTCCCCTTTTTCTGTTATTTCTTTATTTTCTTTTATTTTGTTAATCTGTATAGCAAGCAGAAGCGTTTCATTGAATTAAATATGACATCCTAACAGATGATTCTTCTCAGTGGCGGACTTATTCACATACAAGCTCAGATATGCCTGAGTTTTATTTTTAGAAAATAACATTATATTGTATTCAGGGATTTAGTTAAGCTCATTTTATTCTCTTTTGGATGGTGCCAATTTGATTTTTTTAAGTGTATACAAATCAAATAAAAGATTATAGCTTTTATTTTTTGAAAATGCAACTTAAGAATTTATTGAGATCAACTTAGCTTATTGATAAGTTTTACAAAAATATACTTTTATTAGGGTTAATGTCATAAATCTACTAACTTTTAGAGCATTTTAATTTTTTTAATTGTATTTATTTTTCGAGTTCGAGATACTGCTATGTTTTGTTTATAGTTTTAGAAATCATACAATTTGGATGTTTTAAATTATACTAATAGGTGACAATTTTAAATTATACTATTTTGTGAACTTAAATTATACTAGTACCAGTTTTGTCTTATGAATTCAGTCAATCTTGCTCAAATTATATTAGTGTTTAAATTACTTTGTATGATTAAGACAAATTTCTCTTCAATATTGAGTATTTGTTTTAAATTTATTTTTTTAAATCCATTTAAGGAATCAAATGGAAATGAATGGATAAATGTTAATTTGGTTATTTATATAGAAAAAATGTGATAAAGAAAATTCTAATGAGATAATTATGTAACGGTTTCAAACTATGAAAATATGTAAAGAATTGTTGATTGCATTAGATAAATAGAATGATTTTACTTTTTTGTATCTTCTTTGTGGTAGATACAGAAACAAATATCAAAACAAACAATCTGATAAAATGATGTATTTTGTAATAGTATAATTATGTTAAATTTATTTTTTCTTATAATTTTTCATTCAATATTATATTTAGTTATTTTATTATTGTGCTTATACATAAAATATATCTAAATCTGCCTCTATTCTTCTTCTTCTTCTTCTTCTTGTACACAAAAATTTGCTATTATGTTAAGGCCATGACGGTAGTTTATATCATCACAAGATTAATTGTGTACGATAGATCCATAGGTCATATTAATAATCAGAGGTGGAGGAGATAGAGCTTAGGGTTTATTAATAATCAGAGGACCGGAGGGGGCTACGCTCCCTCTTATAATTTTTATAGTTAATATATTATTAAAGATTTATGATATTTAATAGTATAATTATGATATTTTTTGACATTTAACTTAAAATTTAAGATGCAATGTCTTAAAGTATATATAAATTTTTTCAGCTTCATGATTTTGGATCAAGCTCCACTACTACTAATGATTGACATAATTATTGGGTACTTATTATTATTATTATTATTATTATTATTTTGAGTAAATATGAAAATCTAAGCTACCCATTTTTTAATAATCCATAAGGACTCTCTATCTAAGTTTCTAACTTGCGAGCTACGATCTTTCACATAGACAATATTATCTTTACCACTATACTAAATTAGTTTCTTGTTTAAATGTATTAATAAATTTATCTTTCTTTTCAGAAAGTTTTATCTTGAATTCGTCCATCAATAAAATTAATCATTTTGATGCACTACTATGAAATTCAACGGTTATCATTATTAAATGTTGACATTATTTACATCAAGCAAATAATTTACTAACATATACTAAATGCTATTTAACAACTTGATATGAAGCTATTTAAAGTGTGCTATCACATTATCTATATTTTGAACAAATTACATTTTGCTATTTATACTTAATATAATAATTCATTTTAAATGGCTCAGGGTGTTTGATGTATAGGGCGTAATTTTCGTTGTTGTTAGTAACTATATAAAAATATTATTTATATTTATGCAGTAAGTTATTAATATATATTTTCACAATCTATTTATGATGAATCTAGACCACAATCCATAATTAAAGCCTTAAGTATTTATGACCTAATAGTTATTTAGAGTAATTGCTTTTGTTGTTTATAATAAAGTGAAAAGGTATGAAGGTATTGGTGAAAAGACATAAAGCACATACTTTTTATTATTATTTATACTAATTCATCTAATTATTAATAGTTAGTATGCATGCATGTTTAAATATCATTAACTTTATACTCTCTTTTAACATTATACTCTTACCTTTAACTATTTAAAATTATTATTTTTATTATTTATATTCCATGTGATATCTCTTAATGTTCAATGTTGAATGAATTTTAGCGACTTGTTGGAAATAATTTGTTAAAACTAAAGAAATGATCGATGTTAGGATTTGAACTATTTATACATATTGAACATGTTATTTATATAATTTTAACCGTTTCTTTAGATATATTATAACATTTTTTTTCTAAATGATGTACAACATCATTTGAGCTACCAAACACTCTATTTATACTAATTTAATTAGTTATTGGTAGCAATGAGTGAACCAAACAGTTCTATCATTTATGTAATCTTTATGTATAAATTAGATCTAACTAGTCAGACAAAAAAAGAATTTAATTTGAACTAATTTTTTAAATAATATTTGTTCGAAAAAAAGAACATCATGGAAAAATAATTTCATACTAGAATTTTGTTTTAAATTTAGTTAACTGATCACCCAGTCACACTCAGTCAATAACACAAGACTGTAAATGATTTTTTTCATTAAATAAGAGTGACGGTTAATCAACTCCAGAACTAACAATCACGTTTTCGCATTGGTAAGCTAATTCGAAACAAATTGAACCGCAAACAATTATCCATCAATCCTACTTTATATCCCCAAAAATACATTTGTTTTAAATTTCGGATTTAGAGTTGACAATCAGTCATACATGCATGTATGATCCTTGTGTTTGAAAAATTATCGTGCAAGCAGAAATATTTATCCGGAGGGCAACATAAAATACTATTTTTATTATTATATTTTTTCTTCAAATTATATAAATGAAATGTAATTATATTTTTTATAAATTTGTTTATTCCTGAACAACTATCTGTATTAGGCTCAATGCATCTAATTAATAAACCAAAGAAATACAAATTGGTTTCAAGCAGCGGATTCAAAACAAGTTCAAATCTGAGAGTTCGTACACATATATCAAAATATATACGGAATTAATGATGCATTGTAGATGGGGACTGAGCGGACGGACCGGATCCTCTGCCGCGCAGCACGTAGTCCGTTCGATCACTTTGAGATTTGATTTAGTACTTTGAGATTTAAGTTAGCACAAATCTCAAAGTGATCGAACAGATCACGTGCTGCGCTGCTGGCGACAGTGGATCTAATTCCCTGACGAGATGACAGGGGCGGATCTAAATATAGGCAGTCTAGGCTTAAATTTGTGAAAGTAAGGCCTATTAATTTAACTGCTCATGCTTTGAAAAAAATACAGTGCAAAGTTATTTTGTGCCTTGACTTGTCTAGTGTATTGAACCATTGGAGTAATCAAATATTCTTTGTTGGTCTAATGGGTTAGAGAAAAAAATAGTAAAAAATTATTAAGAAAGATAGAATTTAATTTTCTAAAGTAGACTTATAAATTGTGTCTAACTTGTTTACTATTTTAGATCTGAGTACATATTCTTTATAGTATTATAAAATTTATAGTGAGTAGTTCTCTGAAGGGAACAATATTATGATCAGGAAAATAACATCATATATATTATTTAGATTTAGAAAAATAATTTACCGTTCAAATTCAAACATTACTATAAAATTTACAATATTGTGGGCTGAGATGATGACACACTTCAATTTGATTGATTTGATTCAAATTTGTCAATTTTACAAGATGACAAACTTCTAATTTTCCATCATTTCATCAATTACATAGTATCGGCATACAGATACCCTCCCTCCAATTTTTCTTTTTGTCAGAATACCCTTGTGGGCTCATAGACTCAATATATTCCGTTACTCTCTCCTCTTCTCCTTTTCTTTGCAAGTTAATTATGTTCATTTCAATAATTACATTCTGAATTTTTATAATCATTCTACAAGTTCAAAATTGAAACAAGTGTTTTGTAGACACACAAAAATTAGGTTAGATCTTTATTGAAAACACAAAAAATAAACAAAAAAAAATATTAGTAAAATTAGTCACATTCAATTAAAGGTGGCAACCGGACGGATCGATTCGGATAAGTTTGTTCAAAAAATTATCGGGCCACTGGTTGGGTTTGGATCGACCCAATCCAGGTCGGGCTTCGGGTCGAACACTTCTATCTATTCTGATCGTGGAGTTGAAATTAATGATTCATGATATATCATTAAATAAAGTTTTTATTGTTGGATTATCTACCACTAATACGCACAGCTGCAGCTACATTGCTATGGGATACACATTTTAAATCGTTGTTCTTACCCAAAAAAAGAAGAAGAAAGATAATACGTTCATCTACTTGTGTTCGGAAAATAAAGTGAAGTTAAATATGAGTACATATTAAGTCAGTTTAAGCTATTGGTATCTCGAAGTAATAAAATAACTATGAGTAAATATATCAAAAATGATACTTAAATTTCATACAAGTTTTAGTGATGATACTAAGTTCAGAATTGTTAGAACTACCATTGTCAAACGCCATCTCTTTTATATCATTAATTCATTTTATCTCTGTACAAAACAGTTTGACAGAAAGTTATTAGAATTTTAGTTACTAATTTTTCCAACTAACCAATGGCTGGCTTACTCTCTTCTTTTTCCATATGGATGCACGGAAAACACATTTCTTTAAGGAATGAAATAGAAATAATAAAATCGCCAATTTTTTAAAATTTAAATTAGTTCAATTAAAACTAAATTCATTTTCTTTTGAATAAAGATGGGGCTCATGCTCCTTTTCTCTTTCTGCGTCAATAAAAATTTGTACTCGTGATTTTTTTATGGACATTTTAGTAAGCTGCCGTTGCAATTAGCCAAAATTAGAGGTGGTAGAAGCCGGCCTGACATGAGAAACTCGTTTGATCCGATCTGATTTAAAAAAAATCAAACTGATCTGAACCCGACCCGACTCGATCCGATCCGAGATCAAATGACCTTCAATCCAATCGAAATCTATAACAAAAAAAACATAATATGTAAATTGATCCGACCCTGACCAACCTAATTTCTTTCAAAAGGTCAAACTGACCCGACCCGTCCGACTCGAATCCGAACCCAACCCGACCCGTCCGATTGCCACCTCTAGCCAAAACTAAACTCAATCTTATATAAAAACTTATATTTTAATTTGTAAACATAAAATATATAACAGATAATGTTGAATTATAAATTTAAACTTTATTTTGAAAATTGTCAAAATTATCACACACAATTTGATTATCAAATGGGAATTCAACGATAAAACATTAGATCTCTAATCATTTCTGTCCACCGAGTGTCAACTCTCTTATTTATCATCTATAATTATTTATTTATTGACGAAAAATATATTATGAATTAACAAAGTTTAATAATTTTATATACAAAGTGTATACAAAAATACTTAAATTTCATTAGATAATAATTATATTGTTTTAGTTGACATATATAATAATAAGTAATAAATAGAAGGGTAAATAGATGAATGAAGAACAAAGAGAGCACTAACGCAAATAAAAAGAATAATCAACAACCCAAACAACACATCTCTCCTAAGAACAGCTCACCTTTTGCTCTTATTCGGTATTTGGTTATTTCTTTTTCCATGCAGTTGCTTGTGGTCCATGACCATCAGTCATCGGGACAACTGTTTTTTTCTAAAATTTTCAAAATTGTCATTTTACACAACCAATTTTCCAGATTTATCTTGAAAATATCTTTCGACGTGCGCTTTAACTTTTTGAAATTCTAAAATCTGTAACAAACAGTTAACAGCTGTTACAAATTTTGAATTTTGAATTCTAAAATCAGCAGAACGCACTTGCATTTTTTTATTTTACCGTTGTTATTTCCAACAGTTTCGGGCACCGATCCTGCGCTCCAGCTGGCATCCATGGCAAATTCCAATTAACCCTATCACCTCAGCTGGCAGCTGCCATTATTTAATTTGGTAAAACTGGAAAAGAAAACAAACCCTCGTCGAAAACGCCGACTAGCCGTTAATTCTCCCGTTTATTTATAGAATTATAGCAGTTTTATACTCATAACTCCTCTTTGCTCTTCGATTCTTTATCGTGTCTCGTTCTTGCTCTCTTAGTTCCCTTAAAACACCTTTTTTTTTCTTCCCAATCTCCGCCAGAAACAAAGATGCGTGAGATTCTTCACATCCAGGGAGGGCAGTGTGGCAACCAAATCGGTGCCAAGTTTTGGGAAGTAGTTTGTGCCGAGCATGGCATTGATGCCACCGGCCGGTACACTGGTGATTCCGATCTGCAGCTCGAGCGAATCAATGTGTATTACAACGAGGCGAGTTGTGGCCGCTATGTGCCACGAGCCGTGCTGATGGATCTAGAGCCTGGGACCATGGACAGCATCAGATCTGGGCCCTATGGTCAGATCTTCAGGCCAGACAACTTCGTGTTCGGCCAATCGGGTGCGGGCAACAACTGGGCCAAAGGGCACTACACCGAGGGTGCCGAGTTGATTGACTCGGTGCTCGATGTTGTTCGCAAGGAAGCTGAGAACTGCGATTGCTTGCAAGGTAGATTTACTGATTAGCCATTTCATCCAGCAATTGGTGGGTCTCATTTATTCTTTAGGGAATTTTAACAAACATATGTTATTATTGATCTAAATGCAGGGTTTCAGGTGTGCCACTCTCTGGGAGGTGGGACCGGGTCAGGCATGGGTACGCTGCTGATATCAAAGATAAGAGAGGAGTACCCCGATAGGATGATGCTGACCTTCTCTGTCTTTCCTTCGCCCAAGGTGTCTGACACTGTCGTAGAGCCGTACAATGCTACTCTTTCCGTGCACCAGTTGGTTGAGAACGCCGATGAGTGTATGGTTCTTGATAACGAGGCCCTTTATGATATCTGCTTCAGAACCCTCAAGCTCACCACACCCAGCTGTAATATTTCTTCTTTCTTACATATTACTCTTTCTGTTAATGCCAATTTCATCACATCTTGGCTACAGTTGAAATTGAAGTAAATATGGCAGGAGACCCTAAAATACCTAGTTTGATAATTTCTTCCTTTTCCTTTCAGTTTCATCTTGTTCAATTGTGAATAGCTTGATATTTATGTGCAAACAAAAGCGTCTTGTATTGTTAATTATCTGATTGTCTGGTCCTCTTGTTAATTATCTGATTGTCTGACATTAAATTTGGGTACCTGTATGAATATATGTGAAGCCGTAGCATGCAAAGGCAATTTAATTTAATCCCTCAAGTGGGTTATGGTCATTTGGGCAGGGAAATTTGGTTCGACCAAGAAAATGAATGGTCCATCTTGTATTGTTAATTATTTGATTGTTTGGTCCTCTTTTCAAAGTTTTATAATGAATGGCATTAAATTTATGTGCCTGTATATTTGTGAAGCCTTGGTTTGCAAAGGAAATTTAATTAATTCCTCATGTGACTTGTGTTCATTTAGGCAGGGAAGTTTGTTTTGGAACCAGAAAATGAATTATGCCTGTAATATGACTAAACCTCATCCTTTTGTTTCAGTTGGTGATTTGAACCATTTGATATCGGCAACAATGAGTGGAGTGACATGCTGTCTCCGCTTCCCTGGTCAGTTGAACTCTGACTTACGAAAGCTGGCAGTAAACCTCATCCCATTCCCCCGTCTGCACTTTTTCATGGTTGGTTTTGCTCCTTTGACGTCCCGTGGTTCTCAGCAATACAGTGCACTAACTGTCCCTGAGTTGACCCAGCAAATGTGGGATTCCAAGAACATGATGTGTGCGGCTGATCCTCGCCATGGTCGGTACCTAACTGCCTCAGCCATGTTCCGTGGGAAGATGAGCACAAAGGAGGTTGATGAACAAATGCTGAATGTACAAAACAAGAACTCATCTTACTTTGTTGAGTGGATTCCCAACAACGTGAAATCAACTGTATGTGATATCCCGCCGACAGGTCTAAAAATGGCATCAACTTTCATTGGCAACTCAACGTCCATTCAGGAGATGTTTAGAAGAGTGAGCGAGCAGTTCACTGCCATGTTTAGGAGAAAGGCTTTCTTGCACTGGTACACAGGAGAAGGGATGGATGAGATGGAGTTTACCGAGGCTGAGAGCAATATGAATGATCTGGTGGCCGAGTACCAACAATACCAAGATGCTACAGCTGATGAGGAGTTGGATTATGAAGATGATGAAGAAGAGGTGCAAGAGGATATGTGAGCAGGAAATTGACAGGAGCGGCAAGTGAATCTGTACTTTATGTTGTTGTTTTGACTTTTATAATAGTTCTCTTGCTGCAACTTCCAGTTGCTGCTCCTACGGAAGCTGGTTTTGTGACAGCAACAAGAACTATATTTCTTCTGGTTTTGTGACAGCAACAGGAGCTGCAATTCTGTTTTTGAACATTATATTGGTTTCTTCATTTCTTCTGCTATGTAGGCTTTTACTTCATATGTTAGTCACATTACAAGCTACTAATGAATTACGATGCTGTTGTATGTGCAAAACCAAAGCAATTTTTAGTCTTCTCACTCGATCCTTTAATAGGAATCAGAAGTTCCTATTTCTAATTGGATACCCATCAAATTTGTGCTATTAGATACCCATCAAAGCTTAGATTTAGATTTAGATTTTTTTACCCTCTAAATTGGACAGTTTGCCCTTCCAGTTTCTCCTCTTTAACCACTGACTAACTTTGCCTAAGAAAACTAATTTACTAACTCTTTTAAAAACAAAAAGAAGAGAAATGGATGTATCCGAAACTGAACTAAATTTCTATTAAATTCTTGCTTCATTTTAATTAACATTAAGAAGGTACGGCTCAATTTCTAGGTATATAGGGAATCACGTTACAACAAGTATGCTCAAGAAGTATATATCGACAATTCGACATTGATCTATCTGTTTGTGCAGTGTTGGGTAGCTGGAGTGATGCCAGTGCTAGAATGAGATTCTAACAGTGTGACTGGTGCTGCCGATGTGATAGTTTTAGGGTGGTGGTGCTAAAACTGTGTTACCCTCTTCCATTATCTACAATATATTATAATCATCTCGACTGGTGGAGACGCAACAAACCTGAATGAATTGCGTGCATTGAAAAAAATATATATAATATGTATGATCATGTCGTATATCAGGCTTAGATTACCTGGATACAAATTTGATAATGTAATTAGATACTTTAGATCAGCTTGTATGTTTAAGAATCTACAGCAAACTCCTCTTGATCCTTTGCTCCATGATTACGTGAGTTTTCAGTGTGACCAATCGCCAATCAAGTCTTCATATGCTACACTTGTTTAATTTTCTTTTGTTAAACTCTGGACTTTACAACTCGTTTTGCATTATTTTTTAATGATATATAATATTTTCATTTGATATCTGAAATATATCCGTATTCAAATCTATATTTGTCCGATATCCGATCTGTATTTGTATATTGGATATTCGTCGAATATCCGATCTATATTCATATTTGGACTATTTGTATTTAAAAAATTATAACATTTACGGATATGATAAAATCATTATTTTTCCAATGTGTTTATACTTTACGTCCTTAGGAAGAGTTCTCTGCGGAGTTGTGCAGTTTTTTTGTTTTGAACCATCCGATCACCGATCAACGATCCTTAATTTAATAATAATAAACTCTCGTACATCAAAATTTATATTTAGATTTCTCCCAACCGTCCAAATTAAAATAAATCGTCCAAATCTCCGCACCACAAACTCTCCCGAGAACGCGATTCTTAGGTACCGACTCGCTCAAAAAGCTTGAACGCGTGACTCAGCTCGAACTCGAATCAATTTGGCTCGAGCAAATCTAACTCGAGCTAATTTAGCTAGAGCTATTTCAGCTCAATAGGTTTTGACCTAAGTTCGAGTTAGTACCGACTCGCTCGAAACTCGACTCGGTAATATCAAACTATAAAAAACTTTTTTCTCCGCCTCCAGCGATAAACCTAACCTAACCCTAAATCCTTCTCTCCCCCGCTGCTTGAGCTCCTGTTCGGTTGTTCTCTCCTCAGTCCTCACTCGGTCGGTCCTCACTCCTCACACAATCTCCTCTCCGTAACCCTAAATCCTTCTCTCCTCTCACGCTTTTTGCCTCTCCAGTCTCCACTGAGCGAGAGTGTCCCGACATCTGCATCTCCGCCTCTCTGATCTCACCATCGTCGAACGCCTCCAAAGCACACCAACTCAGCCAGTGCTGCGCCAGTCTCCCAGAGTTCCGCCTCACCTCCCTGCTTCTGGTAATAATTTATTTTGGACTCTGGTATACATTTGCTTCTAGTATGAAATTTTTGTATTTTTTTTAATTTTCTGATAATACTATTTCTTTTAATCTTCTTGTTATTTCTGCTTAGTTACTATTTGAGTTTGACATTGGAATTTAATTTGTATTATTTTAGCTATTGTCAGTAGAGATTGACAAGTTTTCATTTAAGACTGTTTGTCAAAATGTTGTTGTTATGTTATATTTCTGATCTGAACTGTTGTATGTGTAGAAGTAGAATTGTTGTATTTGTTGGTATTTTGATATTTCAGTTTGAGATATGTTTTTAGCTGGTATGTAATATTTCAGTTTGGTATGTCAGTTTATATCTGAACTATTGTTTGTATTTGTTGGTAATTTTAGTATTTCAGTTTGAGTTATGTTTTGTATGTTATATATTAGTTTAGTAATTGGTATTTCAGTTTGTGATCTGAAGTTTATTTTGGTATTTCTATTTGAGGTTAGTTTGTGATTTGAAGTCTATTGTTGTATTTGTTGGTAATTTTGTTAATTATGTTAGATTTGAGATATTCTACTGGTTTGTATACTCCCTTGTGGAAGACTGGAAGTACCGGCTGCTGAGAAATTTATGCAAATTTGTTATCGTCAGTTTGAAAGTAGAAAATGAGCTATAATCTCGAGTCACGAGTTGTCTCGAGCTGGCTCGAGCCAGTTTGAGTTGAGTTCGAGCTGGACTTTTATCTCAGAAGTGATGCGTACAACTCGCTTGACTCGACTCATAAATCATGAGTTGAGTTCGAGTTAATCTTGGCTCGCTCGAGTTCCGCTCATTTGCAGCCCTACTTAGGTGGCACCGACCGCCAAGAGATTTACGGAAACGTTGAAGCTGATTAGATACTGAACCAGGTCTATGGGCTTTATTTTCTTCTATCATTACTTTTTTTATTCTTCACTTATTGCTAAGTTGCGTTTTAGAAACTTCATAACAAGTATCGGCCCCACAAAAGATTGAATGCGATGCGATAAAATGATGAACTATGCTCTTGCTCATTTAGTTCTTTCCCATTTGCTCTATTCTTTTGGTTTACAATACATATATTTCTCAAGATTTTCTTTATTTACATGATACATCCATTCATAAATCAATTTCCATCCTTAGTTCCATCAAAATTGCATGCTTTGCTGGCTTTCCACATCATATCTGTACTGGATCTGGCAGACTGAAATGTAAAGAGATGGAATTTGTGCACGATTTTGACAAAACAAATAAAAAGTGTACCTCGTGCCCTAGCAACAAAGCAAGGAATATTCCAAGTAAAAGAATAGCTAATCAGTTAGTTTAATATAATATTCCCTAGGGCCCCCTTACCGATTTAATTCTTTATGATAAGATTAACTATACCTATTGTAAGGTGATTAAATCATAATAGTCATGGATATAGAACAAGTTTAATCAATTCAAACTGGATTAACATCAAAAGTTAAAACTAGCACAACATACAAGTATATTAAGAACAAGACAAAATAAAGGACAAAAATGTAAAGGAAAGAACCACGAAAGAAAAGATGTTACAATTTCAATTGAAATCCTCTAATTCTAAGGATCCCTTAGCATTCTCCCCTTCAAGCATCAACATCTTCCTGTATCCAGCTTGAACTGGGAAGGTACCATTCTCACTCTCATGAGATACAGAATTCAATGTCGAAACAATGGTGTACCCCACTAAAAGCAATACACAAGCAGCTGCAAAGACTATTGCCACAAGAAAACCCCAAGGATGTCCCCATTTATGATTAGCAGGATGATCCTTGCTTGATGCGACCACGAATGATCGTGGATCCAAGGGCACAGAATGCAACGAGTGAATCTGAGCCCCATCATCCATTGAAAAGCTCCAAGAGTTCAGTTTAATACTCTGAGTCAGATTCCTGCCAGAATATCTCATACCCACAAATAATGTCTCCTTCGAGAGCAGGCTAGTCAATTCAACCGGGTAAGAGAGAAATGCACTCATCATTTCTGATTCCTTAGAATCTCTAATCTTAACTTCCATTCGTTTTGAAATCCCATTATAATTTATCACACAATGCAACTGGCCCGACACACTGGGGCTTGCGAGACCTGAACTTTCAGCAATCAAATCAGAACCAACATTGATTTTGATATTGTTTTCAGTTTTATTAACTGAAACCAGCTTCACAGAGACAGCATTTGGGGGTAGCTCCAATTGAAGCACTCCATTCGTCTCGAACAAAGAATCTCCATTGCCATTGTTGTAGGGTAATAGAAAGAAATCTAATTCCCCAAAGTTTACAACATTTGCTGGAACTGTAGAGAAAGAGAAGTGGGTTGTAAAACCTGAAGCCGGGTCGTTACCTAACAAGCTGAGAGGCTTATTGTAAATGACACTGGCTCCTGGGGCCGAGAGGTGCACTGAAGAGTGAGCGAGCTTAGCACTGCCATGTAATAGAAGTCGCTCAAGAGTTGGTTCCTTAATTGAGAAATCAAAGAAGAAGGCAAAGGGAGGAGGCTTCTCTGTGATTAGTTGGAGAGATCTAGCCTGCGAGATGAACAGCAAGAGTAAACCGATAGCGTAAAAGAGATTCATTTCAGTAAAATTTCGAATCTGATTCAAGAAATCGCTCCGCCAAGGAAGTGAGCTAGGGTTAGGGTTGTATTTTCTGAGATTTTGGGAAGAGAGGAGGCAGTAGGCAAAGACAGTGATTGGCAGATGGCGCTTAAGCGAGTAGAGGCAACTCCTAGTTAATCATTAATTACACTTTTTTGAAGAGAGACTTTTTTTTTTTTGATGAAATTGAAGAGAGACACTAATTACACATATATCAAGGTACACGTGACATAGAGACAGACATTAAGAAGGTGGCTGTTCTTTTGTGTGTCGTTCTGTGACTTCTGTCTGAAGTAAAATGTTCTGGTAAAGTAAAACTCATCACAGTAACAAGTTTGTGATTCAAAAACGTTCAGCTGAGGTTAAAAATTTGTTGTTCGGATATAATTCAAAAATAGTTCGTTTTATATAATATTAATAAAATATATATTACAATGATAAAATATTCAAAATATATTAAAAAATATAATATTTTATTTAAAATAATATATAATGTGTTTTTTTAGCGAATAATTCATGAGTAAAATGTTTTTTGATAAAAAAAAACTGTATATTAAACTGATGAATTATTTATGAAACATTCGGTTTGGATGGAAAACGAATTATTCACGAATAATTCGCGAATCTTGTTACTATGAAACCCATGAGGGATTTATTTCAATACTAACTCGCTACACAGATTGATTGTACAAGAGATGGTTTTGTAAATTAAGAGGACACAAATGTTTATATCCTTCTTCGAGACGCTTTTAAAGCCTGGGAAGCATCAGCTTTTGATGCTGTTTATTTTTTCTCTTATCCGAGAAGGCTTTTGACGCTTTTACCGGCGAGAAAAGCATGTTATATTGTTATTCCATTTTAGAAGAAATAGTAAATGAAAAGTAAAAATAGAATGTTGTTCGAAACTTATTATTATTTTAAGTTCCAAACGACTGCTTGCTAAGTTATATTAAACAAAAGATAAAAGAGAGTTCTACAGCGCCCGCATAGTTCATAAGAACTCGATTTTTGAATTTGATCTAATTAGTTCTTTAAAAAAAAATATAATTTTCAGAAGTTTTATCTGACTTTTTTTAATAGTAAAGATCAAACTTCTCAAGAACAGAATTCAATCTTTAAAAATAAACTCATCTGATTTGATCCTTATTAAATTTAGCTATTTCCAATCCATTTCTTTAATATTTAATAATATATATTAATTATGTTTAAAAAAATCCAAAATAAAATTAAAATAAAATAAAATAAAAAATATATATAATTTAATATTTTTATACAAATATAAATTAAAATTAAAAAAATATTTAATCAACAAAACAATATATATCAGATCTTTATCCTGCCCTTAAAGTTTGAAGGGCTTCATAAGGATCAGATTTCTGAAGGGTCGGATTTACCTTTAAAAATCAAGTGCTTTAAAACCCGATCCACTAAAAACCCTTATCAAACTCAGCTCTCTAGTAAATTTGACTCTTAAAAAGTCTGACCGGTCCTTAAGAATGATGTCTACAGTTATGTTACACGTCCTGCTTTTGTTGCCTTGCTTTATTATGCTAATTTGCTTCTAATTTTGAGACTAAAGAAAAAAAAATCATTAGGCGCGCTTTTCAAACTTTTTGTTTAGTAGACTTCCACTGTTCCCCAAGTGTTTACACCCGTTCTCTCCAACCGGTACACACTTTATCCGTTGCGGACCCAAAAGAAATTATAAAATATAATTATATAACATTACATAAAAATAAATTTACTCCACCAAATTAAAAAAATCCGATCACTATATAATATTATATGTTAATATTTATTGTTCAACATTAAAAATTAAAAGGAGAACTATACATTTAAAAAATCAAGTTCAGGTACCAACCGGGGCTCGCCCCACCATATATTCGCCGCTTAACTTCGTTATTATGAAACTATTTGTTTTATTTATTTTAAAATAAATATAAGTTATACGTTTATTATAATTATAGTATATTAGAACTTTAAAAAGGTCTTAATTTTCAAACGTTCATTAGCAATAAATTGTTCCATTATTATTTTATTCAAAAAGAATCATAAAAAACTTATATTGGTTTTGAAAAGAAACGATATATTGAAGTACCATTTATATATTTTTACGAAATATTGTTTGGTGCACATAAATAAACTAGAAACTAATTTGAACATTTTAGGAAACTTCAACAATAATTTTTTATTATCAAGATTTTTTTATTAATTAAAATTCAACAAACAAAGTCTGAATCTTTGCAAAAATTTATAACACATAATAATCGGGAGGCGGGTAGGTACAAAGGGTTTGAACCAAAAAATGGTTCAAAGTTCTCTGAAACCGTTAATTTTGTATTGAGATTTGTACTTTTAATAAATTCTAAATTTAAAATTTAAAATTTTAATAATTATTATGAATCTCGAATGCAAAATCAACAGCTTTCAAAAAACTTTGAACAAACTTTTTAATTCAAAACCCTTTGTACCTCCCCACTTCCTAATAATCGTGGGAAAGAAACAGCTATTCCGAGATTTGGGCTTTTGAGTAGACCGGGCTACGTGATTCTTTGCTTATTTTTCTCAAGGACCGAAATTAAAAGCGTACTGAAAAAAACTGGGTCCAAGTTATACAAATCCTTTGCGGTATTTATTAGCCCTATATTAATTAGCCCTATTTTTTAGAACTTATTTATAATTTAATACTAATGAAATATATATATACTGAAATATATAAAATATTTAATAAATATATATAATTATTAATTATATATTAATTAATATGAACTTACTTAAAAATATATAAAATAGTTAATAAATTAATTTAGGTCAGAGGAATTGATCGGTAATTTATTTGAGTCGGATTAGATAAATTTTTTGATATGATTCTAACCATATCAGGTCAAAAAAGTAATATAATAATAACTACCTGAGAGACGTACCTTAATAGCGGCGCAAACGAATTAAATTCGATCCAATGTTTTGAGTTTCATTTGGAATCAATTCGAACTAAATCGAACTCGAACTAAAATCAAATTCTAGATGAATTTAATTATTTTAAGTTTTATATTTATTTTCATATTATCATAAATAATTAGAGATAAAATAATTAATATTTTATTAATTATTATATTAAATTTTGGAAAATTTAGTTAATATTTATTAATTTAATAATAAATTAATAATATCTTATAAATTTTTATAATAAAATAATTATATTATTATATATATTATTGACGAAATAGTTAAAATATATACAAATAACTACATATCAAACTATTACAAATCGAATTCAAACTAATTCATTTAAAAGAATCAAACTCGAATCAAACTAACAAAAAAATTAATCAAACGAATGAAACTAAAATTAAAATCAAATTAAACACTAAACGAATTAAGAAAAACACTAATCTGAACCACTGAAAAGCCAACCGGATCCCAACTAATGTATTTACAAAGAAAAATATCTTTCAACAGCATGTGTCTTGCTCTTATCATCTGGTTCGATCCAAATTTGTAAATGAAATATATTTTTCCTTGTGAAATTATCTTTTAATTTATTTATAATTTTTTGACATAGTCGAAAAAAAATGTTTTTAAGTTTGTCAAAATAAATTTCGTCATTTTAAAATGTAGATATAGAATGAGTCGTTATCTTCAATCACATGGAAGATTTGTAGAGACCTTCCACCTTTAATTATCGTAGGACCTTCCTTTTAAAAACACAAATTTTAATGAAATACAGGTAACTGTGAAATATAAATATCTACTAAAACTTCTCTTGCGCCAGAGAATACAGATTCACAGATTCCGGCAACACGTAGAATTCCAAGATATATTTTATGTAATAATATTATAAGACTAATTAACTGTCCATACCATTTTAGCAACAAAATCGAGTCCTCTTTAGGTTATGAAAAAGAAAATATAGGTAAGAGTATACAGACTAATAATATAGTGGAGACCCATGATAATTATTTATTTTGACAATCTTGACAATCAATTCTATATAAATTAAAAAAAATGAAAAATGAAAAAACTTATAAGTATGTTCTTTAAACTTATGAATTGATAGTGTTTCAAGTTTAATGCAATTTGAGTATTAGTTGATATCATCAAAGGCAATCAAAATTATATGCTAATTTTTAACGGCATAAATCAAGGGGAGTGATCTTGACAATAGATTAGTTGACAAATTTTTACAATGACATCTTAAAAAATTGTAAAAATCTTAAAAATAGAATTTTTATAGATATATTCTTTAACTTATGATTTCATATAATTTAGTTATAATTTGAGGGTCCATCAAAAACCATTAAATCATAATAATTACAACTCATGTAAAATTTTGATAGTCTTTGATTAACTATCAAATGATATCTAAATTGCATGAAATTAAAAATAATATTATTTATAAGATGAAGAATATATGTGTAAATATTTTTTCTATTTTTAAGATTTTTTATATGTTTTAGAATGGCATTGTCAAGAATGTCAAAATAATCCCATTGTCAAATGATACCTTCACTTAAATTTAATGATCTTTGATGAAATATTAAATGACACTCAAATTGTAAGAAACTTAAAACATAATCAATCCATATGTTTAAAATATTTTTATAAATATTTTTTCATATTAAGATTTTTACGAATTTATAAAATGTTGGATGTTTAGATTGACAAAATAAATGGTTGTCAACTGTCCCACTCCTAATAATATTGGTTGATTTCTTTTGTAAAATTGCATCAATTAATATTTAAATATATCAAGTTAAAAGCTATTGCAAATGGTCTGATAACTGAAAAGTAGCTAATTAGAATGATTTAAAAAAAATGGTAAGTTTAAATCTATGTAGAAACAAGTAGTACTCAGTTTACTGGTCTGGTAGCAACTCCTTTTTTTTTTTTTTTTTTGCCTTTTCTGTTCTCCAAACCAGCATCAAACATGGCATAAAGAAAAATACGAAATCTAATAATTGCGTCAGAATGGGAAACTGCGGCACCAATCTAGTAAATTGCATTTGTTAGGAGAGATGTATCGACTCTTAAATTAGAAAAACATAAATAGCATTGAATTTCAACTCCTTAATTATGCTATATCACTCGTGTTTTGACTATTTAATCATACTTCTAATTTCATTTTAAGAAAAGTGTTTGATGTCTCTAAAAAAATTTAAATATTTTTATTCTCTTTTTGTAGGTAGGTAGGCTATGTCTATTTTAATCTTTTATTAAAGAAAAGTAAGTGATGTGTCAGAAATACAATAAATAGTATAATACTTAAAGTAGCACACCTCTATTATGTATTCCTCTGCATAAATTTTGGCAACTTATCGTGTCATTTAAAAAAATAATCTGTTTTCGAAATTTGTTGAAAACAAAAAAATTCTTATACTAGTTGTCATATCTTATATTTTTATATAAATATTTGTCCCAAACGAAGTGCGTTAACTAGATAATAACAATTTGATTCAATTCTTCTACAGAGCGTCATGTATGATTAAATATACCACTTGTTAAAATAAATTTAAGAAAACAACAGTAGGAGAGTATAGCTTCTGACTGAGATATGTTATAAATATAATTTTGTTTGACAACCGATAACAGATAATCGATCAATTAATTATCAAAATAAAAAGTAAATTCACAATTTGATCTTATTTATTTGGAGTAATTTAAGTATTGATTGATCATACTCAAATAAACTTGAAGACATTGTCGATGCAATTTCAGCGCTTGAAATTAATCAAATGATTGTCGAATTGTTTAATATAAAATTAAACCTACTAAAAAACTATAGATAACATAATTAGATATTTACATTTATATTAATAATTATTTATTGACCATCTCCGTTGTCGAAAATATATATTCCCAAGGGTAAGAAATATATTATAGTATATTTGGGTGGATCTGAAAGATCTGTTACCATCACTTGAGCTAATAAACAAATAAATAACTAGGAAATATCTAAGAATTAAGTTCCTGTAAAATGTTTGGCTCTAATAAAAAGTAGGAAAAACAAATCAATTTTAATGTTTGGGAAATTAATTTTGCACTACGCAATCTATGAAGCCCGCCAAACGGCACCAAAGTCAAAATTCTTCAAGTCTAACCAAACGTGTTTCTCTGAATTCTAATTTATTCATATTAACAACACGACATCGGAATTATTTCAAAAGCGACAAAGTGGTTTTTATCGTTGATTGTTCTCCAAATTAAATTCTACTTGTTACTAATAACTACCCACTTGTACTAGTAGTAACTAAATTCTACACATAAATTGACATACGTTGCATGATCGTCTAACGCCTATCACCACAGGTCAATGAGGAGACCCAAACGAAGAGCAGTCATTAATTCGTAATAGGTACATGTGCGGTTGTTCAATTGTTATTTCAAGAAAGTTCATGGAAACTTTCTGATTTGTGTGATTTGCTTTAATGCAAAGTTGCAAACTCATGATAAAATCAGTCCCAACGTTCTTCTTTCCAACGATATCTTATTGATTAAGTCATAATTATTGCAATACAGTTGTCATGACTGTATATAATAATTTCCATGAAATACCGAGGATTATAACACTATCAGGATTTAGAAACCTCTATTTAGAATCGATTTTTTAGAATACATGTGCTAAACGATCAGAGTGGTATTGTTGTAAATTTTATTGAAAATTTTAAAACCGATTTTATAAAATAACCGTTTAAAAAATTTTCATTTCTAAATTTTAGAACCGGCTTTATAAACAACCGGCTCTAACACTACACAAAAAAATATTTTAGAACCGGTTATATAAAAGATTTAGCACTGGTTATGCAACCGGTTGTAAAGGTATGTGGTGCTAAATGTTTTAAAAATCGACGCTAAAAGGAGGTGCTAGATGGGGCATTTAAAACCGGTTATTTAAATAATTATTTCTAAACAATAACCTTTAGAGCCGGTTTTTGGCTCATAACCGGCGCTAAAGGGATTCCTTTAGAGCCGATTATGAGCCAAAAACTAGCTCTAAAGGTTAGAATTTGAAGCTTTTTTTTATTAAAAACCGGAGCTTTAATTCAATTCTCCAATTAGAAGGTTATTTTTCTAAAATCGATTTTAATTGAATTTAAAGATTTAGAAACGGTTTTTGAAGAAAATCGGCTTTAATTCAAATGTCTTAAGATTTTTGTGGCCATAAAGAACGCCTCAATCAGAGTTTTTTTCAGTTTTGATTTTTTTCATTCATTCCTCTTTCTCTTTATTTCTCTTTCTCTGTTTCTCAAGATCTTTTTATATATGAAATAAGAGGATGAAGAGTGAAAATCCGGGGATTTAGATTTTTATATTTTAGTTTTTAGATCATCGAATAGGGATGAATAAATGGTCAGATTGAAAAATATGCCAATCCATGGGAGAAAAATGCCGAAATTATATTGGTTGAAGCAATTATGTCAGAGAATTTTCTTAGAGCCGGTTCTAACAGTTTCAGAACCGGTTTTTTGCTTTAATATTTTTTAATATTTTTTAATAAATAATTAAACGTTTTGAAATTGATTTTTAGTAAACCGTTTATAATTTTTATTTATTTATAATTGACTCTAATTATTCTAATCAATTTTTATTAATACCATTGAATTAGAATCGATTTTTAGAATATTAAAACCGACTCAAATTCATAAAATTAAAGTAGAAACAATTTTTATTAAAATCCGACTCAAATTCATAAAATTGTATTAGAATCGGTTTTTATTAAAATCCGGCTCAAATTCATAAAATTGAATTAGAACTGGTTTTTATTAAAAATCAGCTCAAATTCAAAAAATTTATAAAAAACCGGCTCTAATTCAATTTTATGAATTAGAGCTTGTTTTTAATAAAAATAGTTTTAATTAATATAAATTAGAAATCAATTTTAATTAATATGAATTAGAAATCTTTTTAATTAAAATGTGACTTTAATTAAGTTTTTTTAATTAGAACCAATTTTTAATAAAATCGGCTCTAAAGTATTTTATATTCAGTTATTAAAATATTTATATATGGTTTTGTGCTATGGATAGAGTCGGTTTTATAAAAATCGATGCTAAAATAATTTGGTTAGAGACAATTTTATAAAAATTGGTGCTAAAATAATTTAATTAGAGTCGGTTTTTATAAAAATCAGTGTTGAAATAGTTTGATTAGAGCCGGTTTATAAACATCCGATGCTAAAATAGAGTTTCATTATCGGTTATCATGAATACCGACTCTAACTCTCATCTATCAGCGATATTATTACCATTAGGACATGCTATTTTGTAAAAACCAGCTCTAAAATATTTCACTTAAATTATCACATTGCTAAATAGACAATTCTAATTTTTTTTTCTATTAGTGTTTCCATTGCTATTCTAAAAAGAGCATTCTATTCATTACGAATTGGGTTGTTTTTGTTTTTGTTCCTGCTCCTTTTTATCTTTATTGTTCTAATCATAAATATGCCTCTGATGCTACCAAAGATGATAGGAATTTTATTGGACGCTTCGCTCACGCAGATGAGATTTATTTTATGTCCCTCCACTTTCTGAATTGGAACCACGGCATGGGAGAAAAAGTAACAAAAAATGACACGACATTTATCATATATAGTTAGTTTTTATAGATGAATGAGTTCTTGGACTCATTTTTCTTAATATATGCAAGTTTATTAAAACTAGAGATGACAAAATTTGATGTGATTCGAGAAATTCGTCTGATCCGTTTAGATTTGAATCTATTCAATTTGATTTTTTAAAAAGTAAAACTGACTCGACTCAATCCGAACCCGACCCGACCCGAGATTAAATAACTTTCAATCCAATCAAAATCAATCAAAAATGTGAAAAAACACAATATATATATTGATCCGATCCGACTCGATTCTGATCCGACCCGATCTAACATGATATCTTTCAAAAAATCAAATAAACCCGATCCGTCCAATCCGAACCCGAACCTTACTTGACCCCGCCGATTACCACCTCTACTTGAAACGGTGTGCCCCAACCGAGTCAATTTCTTAAAACAGTGCTACGCAACTGTAATTGCAATATCCGTTTTTAATCGGGTCAGTAGTGCTGTCATGCCTAGTTGTTCTTTTTTATAATAAACTCTCTTCAATTTTTTTTTGATAATAAAAGACATTTCAGCTAATTAGTTTTATAATATCTTTTCTTTTTTTATAATAAACGACATTGCGGCTCGTTTGGAGTCCGATCTATCTACTGATTTGATTCTTGAGGCCAGGGGTTCAACAATCCGATCTGTTGGATGCGTTGCATTTTTGCTTTCCATGTAATGGCTATTCTTGGACCGTGCAGTTTATCAACAACAACTGGTATTTAGTGAAATGGAGGGAACATGCGTTAGCCAAGGGTTATGTGATCTTAGGAGATATTTCTGTTCGGGATTTTCGAGGTGATGCTACTATACCACAGGGACAGGATCTGATTCGTGTCTGGATCAAGGTTTTTGATATGCCTCATTGTTGAATTTTTGTGTTGGTAGAGAAGAAATAAAATGTTGATAAAAAATTCCATTGTATTATTGTTTATTGTTTTCTCTCACCTTTGTATATGTACAAGTCTCTATATATTTATATAAAAGTCTAATTAGCTGTTATACTGTAACAAGTACTGTAGTAACGATAATTTTTAAATTCCTAAATTAAGATTGGAGATATGCTCTCTATTTTATTTATTCTCAACATTCCTCCTTAAGTTAAGATTGAAGATATCAACCAATCCTTACTTGCTTCAAATTCAATTCATTTGAGCTTGGCTGCATTGCAACTTCTATTTAACAAATTGGACTCTCTGTTCTGTTTGCATGATTCTTTGTTCTTTTGTAGTTTTTATCTTCATTTTTTTTTATTTTTGTTCTTTTCATTTTTGAATGCCAATTCCTTATTTTTTTTCTTTTTCGATGATCAACGAAGCTTGATTAGAGGAATGATTTTATTGTTCTTTCTTGTGGCTTGCCTTTGTTTAAAGCCGCATCAAGTGGATTCATTATTCCCGTTGCTTCACACTTTGCTCTTTTGTCTCTTATATTCATGGCACATGCCTATATGTATATTCCCTTCATGTAATCATCAAAACCTAAAAAAACACAAGGAAACACAACATTTCTTTCGGCCTTCTTTATGAGATTTATAAAAAACAATTTACAAGTCCCTTCCATTTTTGCATGATTTATTCACATAGGAAAATTAATAATATTTGACTTAGATTTTTATGATATTTGAGAGAATATATTTGAATTAAATCTCAACTGAAAAATTAATTTTAGTAAAAATATTTTTTTATTGATTTTTGGCAAATGACAAACATATATCAATTTAAATTAAATAACTTAGACACAAAATCTGTAGTGCAAGAACCTATCATGATTGACAACGAAATTATTTTGGTTATAGCATATATGTATCAAAAAATATTTTGTGAATTAAGAGCTTAAAATTAGATTTTAAGTTAAATTTTTTCATAAATTCTCTTTGATTTCTTGATGAATGAAAAATAAAACTACATCTAGTTTTTAAATTAATTTGTGAATTTTTGAAAGTAAAGAATCTGTAATAATATAAAAGTTTTTTTATGAATAACTAAAACTTTATCAGGAGAATTAGATGAACCTATATTTTTTATTGTAGCAAACACATGTGTTATAAGTTTCCTTTATTTTCTATTTTTTTTATTTCTTTTTAAAAAATGTATAAAATTTAAAACACCAGATTAATTTAGAATAGAAAAGTTTTAGAAAAAACCTTGGAGATGAGTCAGGCCCACCTTGTTATATCATTTCACTCAGATCCATTACTCTTTGCACAGACCTTCCAATGGCCCAATCAGCTCTGGCCTCTGGCTCACCTTTATTTCCCCTTTGATACTCTTACGCAAATGGATATCGCCATTCTTTCTTCTGATTAAATTTTGTCTCGATCCCCTATGAGCTAGGGTTTCGACTCAATTATACTTCACTTTTTAAATGTCTAACAAATCAAAACTTTAAAATTAAAATATCAAAATAAAAACGTTAAATTTGATCTATATCACTTTATTTATATATAGATCAAATTTGCAGCACTTGATATTAGCTTATGTGACATCTAGAGCATGTAAGAAATACACTAATATGTATAAACTATAGACATTGAATTTTTTACTTATTGATTCATATAAAATATAAAAAATAAATATTTTATGTGTTAGAAGAAAATATAATATATGTCTGATCTGATAATTTTATTTTAATATTTCAATTTTAATTTTCAAATTATTTGTGGTATTTGATATTAGTTAATGTGATATCTAGAGCTTGTAAGAAGTACATTAATATAAATAATTTATAAAAATTGAATTTTTAACATATTGATTAATATAAAATATAAGTGAAAAATAAATATTTTATATGTTTGAAAGAAAATATAATATAATATATATATATATATATATATATATATATATAGAGTGGAGATAGCGTGAGCTTAAGCTCACGGAGGCTTCCGTGAGCTTAACTCAAAAAACATATTAAATGATCTTAAAATTTTAATTTATCATTCTCATTAAATTCTTTATATGAAAATCTCATGGGATGCAAAAATTTGGAGCGTTTTGAGCTTTTTAAGTCACCGTTTTTAATTTTTGAAAATGATGTTCAAGTATTGAATATATTATTATTATTTTTAGAGCTGATTTTCAAAAATTAAAAACGGTGACTTAAAAAGCTCAAAACGCTCCAAATTTTTGCATCCCATGAGATTTTCATATAAAGAATTTAATGAGAATGATAAATTAAAATTTTAAGATCATTTAAGGAAGGCCTCCGTGAGCTTAAGCTCACGCTATCTCCACTCTATATATATATATATATATATATATATATATATATATATATGAGCTGACAATTTTATTTTGATATTTTAATTTTAAATTTCAAATTATTTGTGGCATTTTATATTAGTTTATGTGACATCTAGAGCTTGTAAGAAATACACTAATATGAATAATTTCTAGACATCGAATTTTTAACATATTGATTCATATAAAATATAAGTGAAAAAATTTAATATGTTAGAAGAAAATATAATATATATGTCTGATCTGAGAATTTTGTTTTGATATTTTAATTTTATGTTTTAAATTATTAAAAATTAAAAAATAGAAGCACAATGGAGACACAAAAATAAATGCATTTGAACCCTCAAAAAATCTCACCAATCGAGTTTCAATTTGTCCAAGGCAATTATAGAGTCAGACCCCACCAAGTATGGACTAATGAGCAAATTTAGGTTTTCATAGCGTTAATGCACAAACCAGAAACTGCAATTCATTTGACAAAGATATCAAAAGGAATTCAGAGTATCGGAATTGACTTGTGAAAATAACATGCGCGTTGGTCCTAATTGGCAGCTATTTGCTGCACGTCGTACTTTTTTATCTGTCCCAAAATCGTTAAAAAAACGATTTTTTTTTTTGAATGGTCGTCAAGAGTAATTAATCAATTTATAACGAAATAAAACTTTACTCATTCTCCACACGTAATGTATCTTACCTGTGGGGCTGCTTTTTATTTGGTCAAATTACCAGTCTGCAATTCCACACATGTGCCGAGCACCACTTGGCCTCTTGGGTGATGACTTATGAGAAGTCATCTGACAGTTCATTATTAGTAGAAGAAGACAACTGTTAATCGTTGGATGGTTAATAATTAATGAACTAGAAATTGCGCCATTAGAGGTATAAACCATGGAAACTGAATAAGCCGAAACAATTTGGGTAGAAAAAAAATATTTATACTTAAATATATCTAAACTCATAAATATTTATTTTTTATCTAAAATGCATATTGAACATGTTATTAAATAATTACAAGGAATTTCAAATTAAATGTTTTGTTACAAGTAAAAAAGTATATTTTTTTAATATTTTTGTTTCCTATGATGTGAACAATTTTATCAACAAAGCAAATATTTTACGAAAAAAATATAAACACAGTTGCATGTATTAATTTATTATGGGAATAAAAGGAGGGAATTCCAACTGAAATTAGGCGATTAAAATGGAATTATAACGTGATTTAAGGCGGTGACAGTGAATAAAGGGAGGGAAATCAGCTGAAGTCGTTTCGCACGCGACACGCTCACCTCCTCCCTTCTCTGCTTATTTAAACGAACCTCAAATCACCTTCCTAATTAGCAACCATTTCTGGATCTTTTCAAACGAAGCATTCACAAAGACAATAAAAGATCCATCAATGGCTCTCTCAAACCAAATTATGGCCTTGGCTCTTGCCTTAACCCTCGGCCTTGCACTCCCTTCAGCTTTAGGTATGTAAATCTCTAGCTACCTCGTATTATTCATCTCTCTGTTTCTTCATGTTCTTTGATCCGATACAACAATTAGATCTCCACATCAAGGAATATATGGTTCTCAAAATATACCAACAAAAGGACAAACTCATCAACTGATTATCTACTCGTTTGAAGATTCTGCTATTTCTACGAAATTACCCCAGAGAAACAGTTTTATGTAGAACTTAATTTATTTTTTAAGTTATTAAGATTATCATCTGATTGGTTCTCTAATCACATGACATGTATATGCATATGCAGCTGGGGTGATATGTGAGGACCTGCATATAAACCGATGTGCATTTGCTGTGTCATCAAACTCAATGAGGTGTGTACTGGAGAGCATGCCGCAGAGCGGAGGCAAGCCAGCTGCATACCAGTGCAAGACATCTGATGTGATGGTTGAGAACTTTGCAAACCATATCGAGACTGAGGCTTGCGTCGGCGCTTGTGGTCTTGAACGTAAGACAGTCGGCATCTCATCAGATTCCTTGATGGAGTCTCGCTTCATACAGAAACTCTGCTCGCCTGGTTGCTCTAATAATTGCCCCAACATTGTCAACCTCTACACCAACCTTGCTGCCGGTGAAGGTTAGTAACTTTGTATAGCATATTCTCTCGATTATTATCTCCTCTATCTTATTAAGCTTGAAATTTATCCTACTATATCCATAAGTTTTTTTCCATAGGTGTCCATAATTAATTGAAAGTTTCCAATTGTTCCTGGTACCTATTTTCATGTACTAAAAGGGATTGCATGTGCTGCTAATAATCCTACAGATATTTAAGCATGTTGTTTTTTAGGTATGTTTATGCATGTAGATGTAGTTGATGTTGCTTTGTTAAATAACTGGTATTTTTTTTTCTACTCTGAGCACGAATGCGAATACTTAATTGCTCTGTTCTGTTACCGATCTTTTAATGATATTAGCAATTTAAAGTTAGGAAAAGTCATGGAAAATCTGCATTTATAATACTTGGCCTTGGCATTAAGCATGGAACCTTTTGACTGGCTACTAAGTATTAAATTTTGACCGTCTTTTGTGCCACTTAAATAACTTTTGTGTTGTTTAATTAACTTTAGTTATGCGTCCCATGTATATATTCCTTTGTTGCTGGAATTAACATGAATTGCATATGGACAGGTGCTTCACTGTCAGAGTTGTGCGAGAGGCAAAGTACAAACCCACGCCGTGCAATGATGACAATCCTGAGTTCAGGAGATGCACCGAGTCCCTCCGCCAATGTCGAAGCAGCAGCAGCACCATCTCCATCTCCCTGATTTGGCTAAAATTCATCTTTTTCCATATGATGCAATTTGAAGCTTCAATTTGTCATCATTATTTATGTCATCTGTTACATTGTCTATATTGTTAGGAGCATTACTTAGTTCCTTTGTATTAGCATGCATGAACATTTGTTCAGCCGAGTAAGAAACATCTAAATATTTTTTTTATAGTTGATCAATAATAATGAAAATCGTGTTGCTGGTTTGGAAACATAAATAGCATATTTTTATATTTGCATGGAGAACTTGTGTTGTGGAGCAGGGATGAAGCCAGAAAGAATGTGTAACTTTACATTGTTTGATTAGTTATAGTATTGAATAATATTGAATGCCTAAATATTGTACCTTACTGATATATCCAGTAATGATTATCAGACTGTGTTGTTGTAATGAATTAATGAAAGATCACATACAAAAAACGCTACATACTATAATTTACATGTTACATGCATGTACTGCTTCCGTTAGTTCAGAAAAAAGAAATTGTATTATCTTAATGGAACAAATTTAATGACTTCAAAGCTTAATTGAATAGCTTGGTGTGTGTGTGTGGGGTGCCCCAAAGTCCAAAAGAAACAAAAACCAGGGCAACTTAACAATTTATGAAAAATAAACAAGTTCACTGCGAATAACATTTTAAAATGGGAGAGATGAAGCCGTTCATGGCTTTATAAGATTCATTTCAAGGCTTCAAGCACGCCACGTTGGTTAAAACTTTAGTATCTCTGTTTTCCCTGATTCTAATTTAAGACTGTTCGAGATTTGAAGTCCTTTATTGGAATGATTGTACCAGGTCCAAATGCAGGCGGCCTTGAACGCTATATGTAGAGTCGGATCTACGTTTCAACAATGGGGTCAATTGACCCCATTCGTTTGTGAAAATCACATACTGATGTTTGATTTTAATATTATATTTAGACTAAAATGTTATGAGTATAGTGAAAATGACCCCCATTATTTTTTGGAAATTTTAATGTTATTGGCCCCCATACTTTTTTTTATAAAGAAGAAAACTGTTATGTATGTGTGCAAATTGAAAAGTTTATAATAATTTTAAATATTTCTCCGAATAGTTTAGCTACTAATCTACTATTGTCACCTCCTTTCAATTTTACATCATGTCACAACTCAGAACCATTAGTCTCTCTCTTTCCTCCTCTTTTTAATGTATTAAATTGAGATCGATGAAATAATGGAAACTTTATTGTATTTTTTCTTTTTCTGAAAAAAAAACTATTAGTGTTTTAATTCAAATAAGTTTGTTAACTTTCATGCAGGTCAAGGTTTTTAATTAAAATAAATTAATAATTCATGAAATTAATAACATCCAAAGTAATCTAATAGGTTTATTAACAAATAGTTTTGAGATTTTAATTTATGATTTATGAGATATTATCATCAAATTATAGAAAAAAATTATTTAATTTTTGAAACCTAAAATGAATTCATACAAAATTAAGCATGAGTTATTAACATGAATAAATGAACCTCAAAATTAAGGGGAAAAAGAAAAACATAAACTTATGTCAGATCAACTTGAAAGCTTTGAAAACTACTTCAATAAAAGTACGTGCAAAAATTTTAGCTCAATATATATAATTTTATTTTCAATAATTTCAATAATAGTAAAAATATATGTAAATATTTTAACTAGAAAAAAGAATTAATTGAAGATATGTAAATTGATTCAATTAAAAGAAATCTGCTAAACTGTTTGTTTTTCAATTGTTTAGAAGTCTGCCTCCGTCTCTGCCTCTCTGGCTATATGTTCACATATACTACTCTACTGTCATTGCTGTATTGACTGCAAGTATTATTTATTGCAGTCATAATTATTTTTAAAAAAAGGTTTTGAGAAATAAGGCTGAATCTTTCGTATCTTTATCTTTCGTATCTTTTGAATCGAATTCTTATGGTGAATATTTCTGAAAAAATTATTCAAATTAAAAAATAAATTGGACATGTATTTCTAGTTATTTAGATTGGACATAAATCAAGGGGAGGGATCCGCGGACAATGACTATTTTGATAATCTTTGACAATAAATTTTTAAATAAATTTAAAAATTGAAAAATATACAGATACATTATTTTATATATAGATAGTATTATAAATTTGATATAACTTCACTATTATTTGATAGTACAAGAAAAACTATTAAATTAGAATTGTTACAAATATATGTACAATTTTGATGATTTTTGACGAAATATCAAGCAATAATTAAATTACATGAATTTGAAACACTATCAATTTATAAATAAAATAGCATACCTAAAGACTTTTTTATTTTTAAGATTTTTTTTCATATTTAGTTAAAAATCCATTATCAAGATTGTCAATATAACTCATTATCAGGATCCCTCCCCTATATCAAATAAAAATTAATTTGGAGAAAAAAAGTTAGTTCTCTATAGAAAATTTAAAGTTTTTTATTCAAGAAGTTTTAGTGATTTTGTGACAAATGACCAATCCATTTTCAATTTTTAGTTTTAGTGATTTCGTTCTAAATAATTAGAAATATATCTCCATTTTGAATTTTGAATTTTAATAATATTTTATAGAAGCATGTATCATTGAAGTTCCTTGATTCTTTTTGGTACAAACATTAGATGAATAAATAAAAGGAAATTAAATCTGAAAAATAACAATAATTATACATACGACATCTAAGACTGTGCTTCAGTCAGGGTAGCGTAGGGGGAGAGGAGGGAAGGGCAAGGGAAAAAGAAGTTTGTTATTTACTTCAGAGAAAAGAATGGGAGAAGATGGTAGAGGGCGTAACTTTTTCTCTTTAGAGTTCAAATCAGTAACTCCCAAATCGGGGTGTAGCCTAGAATAAAGAGGGATCATCAATATAAATTACCAAATAATCCTTTGTTATTTTGGCGCCAGTTCACAATCGAAGGATAAAATAATCATATTTATACAAAACATAAGTACATCATTTACTTCTAAATATATTTATGGAGCAAGTAACTCCTTCCATCCACTTTCATAGCCTCCCATCCTCTCCTCTCTCCTCTATTTAGTTTTTGTGGAGGACACTGTGAAGATCTTTCGAGACTTGACTTGAGAGCCTCGTCAGAACTCGGAATCGAAAGTTGTTCCTTGTGCAAAAATTGACAATTGTGACTTTCGTGTAGCCTTGCACGCGTGATTGTGTGCTTTTTACTGGTGTTCCCACTAGTTCCTTGATTCTTAGACAAGTTAAGCATATACATAAACACAAGCAATTTTGTCTATAGAAAAGCCACAAAGTTTGTTAGTATTGGAAACGGTATTAATAACATAGTTTATAAATGATGTTTTTTTTTTGCCATATAGGTTAATCATCAAACTTGTAACATTCCAATGATCGACAACGCCACAAAAGCTAGATTTAGTTCTCATATGTTGTTGGTCAACAAAGTCGAAACATTGATGTATCACAGTATCAGCGCATTCGTTAATAAATGTGTGACATCTTTCATTTGTCTTAATCTTGTAACATCCTCAGTCCAAATTCAAAAGGACTGGCATGCATGCTGACTTCAGAGTTCAGAATGCATAAAATCTTGGGGGATTGCATGACAATCATTTATTTTAACAATCTTGATAAATAATATCATATGAATTTATAAAAAAATTAAAAATGAAAAGTAACTTTATAAATATATTTTAGGTGTGTGGATTGATTGTATTTTAAATTTCATGCAATTTATTTGATATTCCATCAAAAATCATTAAATCATATGATAATTTTAATGATTTAAATTTGATAGTCATTTAACAGTATGTACTTTATTTCTCCATAGCCAACTCTTTCAACTAAAATTCTTGATAATTTTATAATTCGTGACTCCAACATATTTCATATTTAAAGTTCATTAACAATAATTAAATTAAACAGAATTATCTGACAAGATTCAAATAATATTGTATATATTCCTTCACAACAAAAAAAACAAACATTGTGTATATTCCTTCGCTAAAAAAATTAACATTCTATATATTAATTAATGCAAATTAAACATGTATTTCCTTGACGTAATTCTGTGACAAGCAACGTGTATACCCTCATTGTGCAACGGCAGAGCTCACGGGCTCAGCCTCAGAAATGGTGAAACAACAGCACTTTCAGCATCTGCTAGACAGCAGTTGTTGTTTGATTAGAGATGGTAGAATCTGATCCGATCTGAAAATTTTATCTGATTAAGATTAAAATTAGTTCTGATTTTTTTTTAGAAAAATCAAACAAATTTGATCCGATTCAAAATTAAATAATCTATAATCTAGTCAAAATAAATTAAAAATCTGAAAAATATCAATATATAAATTGATTTAACCCGATTCAAGCCAGTCTGATCTGATTTCTTCCGGAAAACCAAACTAACCCGATTTGAATCGCTCGAACCCGAATTATTGAAAGATCCTATACAAAACGTTACATACTATAATTACATGCACTGCTTTCTTTAGATCAGAAAAAATAAATTTGCATTATCTTGATGGAACTAATTTAATGACTTACAAACTTAATTGAATAACTTTTTTTTTTTGGGGGGGGGGCAAAACCCTTGCTATCTCCGTCCCTGCAGTGCAGTTTGGAGTAACTAATATTTTTTAAGTCAATCACGAGTAATGTTTCTTCAGAAACAAAAACCAGGGCAACCTAATTTTTTTTTATGAAAAATAAACAAGTTCACTCCAAATAACATTTAAAAATGGGAGAGATGAGTCCGTTCATTGCTTTATAAGAGCATCTATATTGTATTGTCAAATTGATTGTTAAATTCTATTTGTCAATTGTTAATTTATTTTTAGGAATATATAGAGTAGGTAAAATTAGATAATTGTCAAATTTTAATAATTCATTTGATAAATCACGTCAACGGAATAATATATAGAAAAAAAAAAATAAATCGAAGAGTTGCAAATTGATTGTCAGCGATGCAAAGTAATTTTTTTTTAAAGATTGTCTAATCTATTTTTTATGACGTAGCAAAATTGTAAATCAAATTGATTGTCAGTGATATTGATGCTCTAAGATTCATTTCAACTTTCAAGGCTTCAAGCACGCCATGTTGGTTAAAACTAGAGGTGGCAGAACCCGACCCGACCCGTCAGGACCTGAATCGGATCCGAACCCAATCCGATCTAATTTTTGAAGAAAGTCAAACTGATCCGACCCGACCCGACCCGATCCGAGATCAAATGGCCTTTAATCCAATCGAAATCTATCAACGATATGAAAAAACACAACATATAAATTGACCCGACCCTTTCTTCTAAAAAGTCAAACTGACCCGACCCGTCCAACCCGAACCCGAACCCGACCCGACCCGCCCGATTGCCACCTCTAGTTAAAACTTTAATATCTCTGTTTTCCCTAGAGGTGGCAGAACCCGACCCGACCCGAGAAACCCGTCCGACCCGCCCGGAATTGAACCCGACCCGAATCTGACTTGATCCAATTTTTTAAGAAAGTCAAACTGACCTGACCCGACCCGAGATCAAATGATCTTTAATCCAATCGAAATCTATCAACAATCTGAAAAAACACAACATATAAATTGATCCGACCCGACCCTGACCCGACCCGGCCCAACTCGATTTCTTCTAAAAACTCAAACTGACCCGACCCGTCCGACCCGAACTCGATCCCGACCCGACCCGCCCGATTGCCACCTCTAGTTTTCCCTGATTCTAATTTAAAAGTGTTCGAGATTTGAAGTCCTTTATTGGAATGATTGTACCAGGTCCAAATGCAGGCGGCCTTGAAAGCTATGTTCACGTCTACTACACGACTGCCATTGCTGTGTTTGATTCAGTCAATAATTATTTAAAAAAGTTTTAAGAAATAAGCTTGAACCTTTCCTATCTTTTTGAATCCAACTCTTACGGTCAATGTTTGTTAAAAATATTATTCAAATTAAAAATAAATTTAACACATATTTCTATTTTTTAGGTTGGACATATATCAAAGGGGAGGGATACAATGACTCTTCTGATAACCTTGACAATGAAATTTTAAATAAATCCCAAAAAAATAAAAATAGAAAAAAACATATAGGTATTTTTTTATTTATAGATAGATAGTATTTTCAATTTCATATGATTTCACTATTTTTTGATAGTACATCAAAGACTATTAAGTTAGAATTATTTGATGGACTACCAAGCGATAAATAAATTATATGAAACTTGTAACACTATCAATTTATAAGCAAAATAACATATCTAAAAACTTTTTATTTCTATGATTTTTCATATTTAGTTAAAAATTAATTATAAAGATTGTCAAAATAACCCGTTGTCATCAGGATCCCTCCCCTATATCAAATAAAAATTAATTTGAGGAAAAAAAGTTAGTTTTCTATCAGAAAGTTTAAATTTTTGATTCAAATTTTTTTTAGTGATTTTATGAAAATTTACCAATCCAATTTCAAAATGGATCTAAATAATTAGAAATATATCTCCATTTTCACTTTTTAATTTAAATAATATTTTACAGAAGCATGTATCATTGAAGTTCCTTGATTCTTTTTGGTACAATCATTAGTTGAATAAATAGAACAAAATTAATTATAAAAATAACAATAACTAGAGCTGTAACTTGAGTTACAAAATAGCTGTTAAATAAATAATTAAAATTTAAAAATTTAATATATTCCATGAATTTTCACATTAAGAAAATTTGAAAAAATTTTAAATATTAAAGTGTAAATAATAATATAATATAATAAAATGTGATAATCTTTAAAGAATAATTTCACCTTAAAAATATCACACTCATCTGTTTCAAATAAGGAGAGAGAAAATTTATATATAAATCATTGAATTTAAATATATGAATAAATTTTAAAAAATCAATTCTAAAAAAATGATGATGTGATACAATTAGTTTTTCATTGTGATACACTTAAAAACCTTGAAACTTTAACCTTATTAAGAATTATATACGACATTGAAACTTTAACCTTATTAAGAATTATTAAGAATGATGTGATACACTTAAAAACCTTGAAACTTTAACCTTATTAAGAATTATATACGACATTCCAAGGTCGTTTGAGACGACTCGAGAGCCTCGTCAGGACCTCGGAACAATTAGTTTTTCATTGTGCAAATATTGACACATGATTTTGTGCTTTACTAGTTCCTTCATTCTTAGTCTAAGTTAAGTACATGCACGAACACAAGCAATTTTGTCTATAGAAAAGCCACAAAAATTTTTAGTATCGGAAACGGTATTAGTAACATAGTCTATAATGATTTTTCTTTTCCGGATAGGTTAAATCCTTCAAATCATCTTCAATTTAGACAGTAATATCAAACTTGTTACATTATAATGATCAACAACGCCTTAATCACAAAGCTAGATTTAGTTCTTATAATTTGTTGGTCAACAAAGTCGAAACATTGATGTACAGTATCAGCGCATTCGTTAATAAATGTGTGACATCTTTCATTCGTTTTAATCTTGTAACATCTTCAGTCCAAATTCAAAAGGACTGGCATGCATTCTGACTTCAGAGTTCAGACTGCATAAAATCTTGGGGAATTGCTTATAATTATTTATTTTGACAATCTTGATAAATAATAACATATAAATTTATAAAAAAAATAAAAAATATAAACATATTCTTAGGCTTATGAATTGATTGTGTTTCAAATTTTATGTAATTTTTATGTTATTTGATATTCCATTAAAAATCATTAATTTTAATGGTTTAAACTTAATAATTACTTTGTTTCTCCATAGCCAACTCTTTCAACTAAAATTCTTGATAATTTTATAACTCGTGACCCCAACGTATTTCATAATAAGAAAACGTTAGGAATCAAAGAGAAAACGTTAGAGAGTACATAATAAGACTTGTAATTTTTTCTTCAAATTGAAGTGATGTTTATCTCTATCAGAAAATAAATCATGCAAATCATTCCTCAATCCTAAATCCTCTCCTCTTCCACTCATTCTGGCCTTATATGTTACGAGCCCAAATCAGGTAGTGTGTGATTGGGCTTATGGTTTAAAATTAAACCGTTTAAGCGCCATTCTATTCTAGACTTGAAATCCTTTGTTGTGTTTATGAAGTGCAGGCCTAAGCGCCTAAATGGGGTTTCCTACTGCATTAATCATTTAATCTTCGTGTTTTCAAAAGATCTTTCCAACATCTGTACTTCGTAGTTCTATAAATTGTAATTCTACGCGAGAGACGATAAAGCAGTGAACAAATATCTATCCTCTACCATGCAACATTATGCAGTGTAATCTGATGAGGGTCTGATCCGCATTGTGATGTGTATTTCATCAATATCAAAGAATTCTTTGCAATCCAGCAGTGAACGGTATGTGATCTCAATTATGCACAGAGAACTCAGAATAGCCATCGGATCAATATAAAAGCGAGATAAAAAGTTGCCCACAAGTTCAATCCCTTGCAGTTTTGTAATACATGTTGAGGGTTGCCAGCGAAATTAGGGAACACCCGCCCAACTTTTTTAGCAGAACATTTTTATTCTTGAATTCTAAGTAATATTTTTGTGGCACATCAGTAATTTTAATAATTATTTCTTAATAAATTTTATATCACCTTAATCCTTGTTATTTGATTTTTTAATTATTTTGTATTTTTTGAAGAGGAATTACTTTGTAATTCTAAATATTACATTCATGTAATATTCAATCACAAGCTGACATAATATCTTTAAACAAAATATTAATTTAATAATTATTGCACATCATTATATTGTAATTATTTTACAATTACGAGTTATTGTAAAGTTTAAATTAATCAATCAGATTAACAGTAGAACCATTACATCATAAATTACATCAAATAGAGCACAAATTGAGTGGTGCACAATTAGGAATAATTCATAAGAGCTTGACCCTTGAATCCAGTCCGGTCGGTCCTCAAAATTATGGTCCGGCCCTTTCTAATGGTAAGGGCCGGATTTTTCAAGAATCAGTCTCAATTTTTAACAAACAGACCCTTCTAATAAGGTCCTTTTCGGTCCTTTCTAGGTATTTTTTTAATATTTTATATTGTATATTAATTACACTTATAAAATCTGAAAAAAATAAAATAAAATAGAAAAATAGAAAAATATAATTTAACATTATTATACCAATATATATTAACATTAAAATATATAATCCACAAAAAAATATATATATCACGCTCTTATCTGCTGACTCTTATCCGCCCTTATCCGATTCTTAAAATCCGAAGATCTTGATATGGATCGGGTTTCTCAAGAATCGAGCTCATCTCTTAAAATTTAAACCCTTAAAATCCGACCTTTTAAAAATCTTATCAAATTCAATCCTTATCCGACTCTCTCGTAGTCTGCTAGATCCGACTCTTAAGAAGTCCGACCAACCCATAAGAACAATGTCGATGTCTATGCACAATCAATTTTTTTTTCTCGAGTAGTGCGCCATTCTCAATTAGAGGATAGCGCATGTGTTGTGCCATATTGGAGTTTCATTTTCAATGATTCTACGATTCCTAGACAATCATACGCAACAGAGGAGGTTCAAATAGTTTGGATCAAAATTTTGGTTTAAAATATCTTCTAACCATTAAATTATATTGAGATTTATAAAAAAATATTATTTAAAATTAGAAAAATTTAAAAGAACGAATCTTAAAACATGCCAAGTTTAAAACATGATTTTTCCATTTTTCAATCAAAGCCCTCAGAATCTCTCCGCTTCCCAATCATACTGCCCGACTTTATGCATATTTAAAATGCACTTTATATGAACCCAGAAAGTCGGTACATGCCAAGTTGCCAACGATTATACCTTCATTAATTAATCAATCCCATGTGACAGAGGTTTCGGAACATGCTGCTCAATTAAAAGAACATGAAGGTAGATTTTCACTCAATTTCATATAAATATATATTCAGTTACTGAATTTTAAATTATATATTTTTTATCGTTGAATTTTAACGTATATTTAATTTGAGCCACTGTCATATTTTTTATTCAATATCTAATGGTGCCGACATTGTATCTTACATAAATTTTATATTTTACAATTATATTGTGATATAAGTTTATTATTTAAATCAGATTCATAAAGTTATATTTCTAATGATAAAAATAAATATTCTTCTCTTTTCTTATCTCATTTAGTCATTTATTAATGTTGTTAATCTTTATTTACAATATTATATAGCTCATATAGGATGTCATGTCAGCATTATTAGAATTTTAATAAAAAAAATTAACATAGTGATGAAAATTGATATTAAGGGGGTGTCCATGTGTCGGATCGGGTTCAAATCGGATCATCATTATTTTATTATTTTTTGATCCGACCCGATCCAACCTGTTTAAAATTGAATCAATTTTTTTTTTATTCGACCGGACCCGAACTGGTCGATCCGAATAAATTAATTAAGTATATATTAATTATTTTTATATATTTTAAACAATTTAAAATTAATTAATATATAATAAATCTGAGTTAGTATATATATAATCTTTGATTAGCATTAAATCATAAAATAAATTCGAAAAATATAATTAAATGAGTTGGATAGTTTAAATATGTAATGACCAAATATGAATTTGATTATGAAATGAAGTCCTCCGAAAAAAAATTACCCGAACATATTAATTATTATCAATCTAAAGCCCTACAACTATGATATAGCAGGCGGCGTAGTCAATCAAAAACAGAAAAAAAAAAAGGTCAACTGCTTTTAGCCAAACATACAGATTAAAAATCAAATGAATGGTAGAATAAACTAACTTTAAATCAGAATAAGAACAGAGAGACTATCAACTCATGTATAATAAGCATCAATGGACCCCCAAACCGAGGTCAAATCGAAAATATGAAGGGCAAATCATCACCTCCAATGCTGATGATGTTAGTATTTCTCTTTTTGTCCAAATAAATGAACAATATTTCCAGAAGTAACTGCTCTCACTGCGCACAAAATGCACGTCCCTTTCATCCTTTGGATCAACATGAAGATTATATTGCGGATGCAAACATTAAATCGTCCGAATTTTTCGATTAATCCAAGATTTTAAATTTAATCAGCCGTTTAATATCTGCCTAATCGCTAAAACGTTTGGCCTGCTGTGTTGGATAGAATCAAAACACGGGCCCACTTTTATTTCATAGTCCAGATCTTTTTAATGGAGTAATAGATTATGTCATCTCTAGAACCATTTAAGCCATTCTTTCTAATATTTTACTTCTTTCTTTCTGAGTTTCCGTCAAAACTTGTAAATTAGATTATAAGAAAAGTTTCTTATACGTCAACTTCTATATCTCATTCTATATCTCAACTATCTTAACTAATTTAACTAATTTCTAAATGTATTCAATTTAGATTTGAAAGAAAAGTAAAAACGCACGGGTCACATACATGATCCGTTTGAACAAAAGTTTCAATGATATTTTTCTTATTTTTAAGAGTTATCCTACATGCTATATATCATTTGAAAGCTAGCGACGAGGAGAATGCAATGAGTTAAATTATACATAAAATGGATCAATGATTTGAGAAAAATTAAAGGAGAATATATTTTAGTTAGAAATTTAATTGAAGCAATTTAGTATTGATGAGTCTCAATCGATTAATCAAATATTTTATTTAAATCAGGAGATGATACGTAAAGCTTTAAACAAGTGCTCTAATATTCTAAGTGTTTGAATCACCATTTTACTTCTCATGCGTAAAGAAAATATGTTGAAACTCACATTTAGAAGCTCGATTGATCAGGAAGAATAGCTAGATCAATTTTTAAGAGTAAAACGATAAAAATTGAATATTCATTCAAATGAATTAGTTGATATATAGGAGAGATCATAAGAATGATATTTTGCTACACTAAATAAATGTATGTCAGACTTAATATAGTGAATATTAAGACTTATTGTACTAGATATAAAGATTTATTATATAAAATATAAATACTTGGATCATCATATTGAGATTGAAGGAATTTCAATGCGGTGAGTAATACAAAGGTTTTTTTCAGCACACCAATCTAAAATTTCTCTAGGGAGTAACAAACAATTATTGGTAGGGAAGGTTTTATCTTCAATTGCATATAGAGTCCAGACCTGATCATTCAGCTCGTGCTCTTGCAACTGTTGAGAGTGACCCATTAGCTCTAATCTATAGTTAGGAGTTGCATATTAATGCTGATCTAAATTTTGGAGTGTCTCAAAGTTAAAATACGCATCTATCTTGTAATTTAAAAAGAACCTTATTTATTAGAAGTTTCATTGACATTAATATTTACAATCTTCGAATAAGTTAGAAAAACTATATAAGGACAAAAAAACCCTCATCAGTTACATTATTATTTTTAATTTCTAATTCATTTCTAATTTTATGTCTTTCTTTCATATTCAAAAAATACAGAGACTCTTCAACAAATTCAAGAAAGAATTAATATTGTCATGCAGAATCCCAAGGTGATGTAACATCTGCATTTACTTGCCAAAAAATATGTTAAAATCAACATGTATGCATATTGTATATATATCTTCCTAAGAAACATCAGTATTGATTATGGAGAATAATTTTATGTGCCTCTGTTTGGTTCTTGAGACATTAATTCTTTAAAATATTTTATGAGATTTGACAAACATATGTCTCCTATAATTGGCATATCACATATGCAAATACAGGAGGCTTAGAAGCAACGATGTGAGAGAAAAATGATCCAAAAGGCATGTCATGCAGAATGGTACAACATTATAGCAGATGCAGTACACGTCGGGTTGTTTCTGCCTTTGTATAAAAATGAACAATAGATGTTTGTTAGGTTTACATACTTATACAATTATAATTTATTGATATTTAGACTTGCCCATATTATTTCTATTCTGCATGTCAAGTACTAAGACTTAAAGTGATTGATATTAAGACTTAGGGATATAAAAATTAAGAGTTCAAATGATTAATATTAAAGCTTCTATTTTTTATTATTATTTAAATTTTTATATTTATTTTATTTTTATGCAGATAAAGGCTCACATTACTGATTTTTCTGATATAATTTTGAAGTAGCAGGTGAAAAATCTATTATAATTTTTTATTAAAGTATATTAAAAAAGAGTTGATATAGACTAAAAAAGAAAACGAAGATAAAAAGAAAAGAAATAGAGATACAAGCATAACTCTAAACAGAAAAGTGAAATAAACTGAAATGAAAAATAAGCTCCATTTATTCGCATATCAACTCGTCATATCTATACACTCTTAGAAGTTGATATAAATCGGATTAGAGGGGAGTTGGGTGTGGTTTGGGTTTAGATTCTCAGTTTTGGAAGATGAGGTTTAGATTCTCAGTTTAGGAGACTTGTAATTGAGAGTATAAATCTAAATTTTAGAAACTTATTATTTATGATATTAATATTATTATTTTTAATATTAAGACTTGATATTTTTAATATCAAGACTTATTTTTCTAGTATTAAGAGTCATTATATTGCGATGAAATTCAAGCTTGATTGAATTTTAGAAACTTATAATTTTTAGTATTAAGACTTGTTATTTCTAATACTAATACTTGATATTTCATATACTAAGACTTATTTTTTCTGATATTAAGAATTATTATTTTGTGATGAAAGACTTATTTGCTATGCTTTTAAAATTTATAATATATGCTATTAAGACTTTTCATTTATGATAATAAGAATTATATGTTCCAATATTAAGAGTAGTTTATTATATTTTTAAAATATATAATGAAATTGAGATTTTAGATTTATAATGTTCAAAATATTATTTCTTATATTATATAATAAGATATTTTATTTCTCATTTTAAGACTTAAAATACTCAGTGTTAAGACATTGATATAGGTATATATACATCTCATATTCTGACGTTCACCCTAAAAAATGACTTCAAATTTTAAGTATTAAGATGTAATTTTTTGAGTGTTAAGATTTAAGTAGTCGGTTTCAAGAGATTGAGGATTATGTATATAGACTTGCTCATATTTTGACGACCGCTGTAATATAAATTTAAAGTTTAAAATATCACTTCTTGTATTAGATATTAAGATGTTATATTTTTCATTATAAGACTTGAAACATTCGGTTCTGAGACATTAATAATTTGGTATATAAACTTATCCATATCCTGATGACCACTCAAATACAATTAAGTTGAAAATATTACTTCGGATATTATATATTAAGATTTATGTTGGTGAATTTTAAGACTTATGACCTTAATGTTTAAGACTTAGGGTATCGCCCATAGGACAAACATCAGCTCATCTTCATGAACGTAGATAATAAAATTAACGGTTTTTTCAGTTGAGGTACAAATCGGAGGATAGGTTTAAGATATAGTTAGTTGATCTCTTAGATTATCTCTACAAATCTTACTCTCAATCAAGTAAAAGAGAGGCTAAAAAGCTCTATGCCGTTTATTCCATTCTATTTCGATAATTTTCATTAATTTTCTTTCGTGATTCCAGCTTCTCGTTTTCTTTCTTTATATTGTTCTCTGTTTTTTTTTTCCTTTTTGCTAAGTTCGGGTGAATTCTTTATAAGATTTTAATACTAACTAATTATTTTGATCAAACCAACATACTTATTTTTAGGTCAAATAGAAATAAATCATCATTCTTTTATCAAACCGTAATTGTATTTTAATTTTAATGATAACAAGTTAACAATATATAATTGACCTTGATTAAGTAATAAATTATATTTAAAAGTGTTAAAATTAAATTAATCTAATTATGAGATGTATTAAAACATTTTGTTTGATCGAAGTGTCTGTATCAGTGGTTTCTCATGGACTAATTATGGATAAATTGAATTTCTCTTTTTCCAGATTGATATAAAGATATAAATTTTACATAATAAAAAAAATCTGAATAAGAAATACAGAGGTAGAACAAGATGCGGACGGAAATTAGCTTATCTAATAGGCATTTAGGCATATATTAATATTTATTTTATAGCCAAAATAAATTCTCATTGTAAATAACTTATTTTTGGTTGAAAAAATAATATTTTTATAGATTAAATTGTCCGCATAACGATTAATCACTTGACGATGCCCCATCTATCTATCAAGCATATTTCGTTAGTTACAACACTGATCGGTACTAGAGTCGACACTAATTTTAATATTTATGATAAATGAATTAGTATACAAATTAATGATTTTATTATTTAATTTAATTTTACAATATACATGAATACTAATTCATTTAACTTAAATAATGATAATACAATATTTACTCATGATAGATATTCCGTTAGTTACAACACTGATCGGTACTAGAGTCGACACTAATTTTAATATTTATGATAAATGAATTAGTATACAAATTAATGATTTTATTATTTTATTTAATTTTACACTATACATGAATACTAATTCATTTAACTTAAATAATGATAATACAATATTTACTCATTTAACGTGAATACTAAAATCGACTTTAGTACTAATTCCATAACATTTTTTTCTTATAAAAAATAAATCCGAAATTGACTCTATAATTTATACTAAACGAATCAACAAATGAAAAATGCTGAAACTTAATACATATTAATTCCTTCATTATAAAATTTACAAACGATCCACATTTATGACATTTCAAACGAAGTCATCAAAATTGTCGAAGACACCTCCCTGTGAAAATATTCCACACTATTATTAGAGATGGTGATTTGAACAGGGTTTGTTAATCCCGTTGTTTTAAGATGTCGAATAACCATATATACAATCCACTTATGCTTATGCAATGTAAAGCCACGTGTATAAAAATGTATATTCATATATTCAATATCAGTGATAAAAATGAAACCCAATCGAAAAATATAAGATAAAAAATCTCAAATATCAGTGAGTGAATATGATGGAAGAAAAAATAAAATAAAATAATAATAATAATAATATATAAATAAAGATGATAATGATAATGATAATATGCTAATAATAGTAGCAATAATAACAATAATAATAATAATACAATAAGCTTCTATTATAAAATCTATTTCTAATTTCTAAAATCCTATTTTAAAACCTAATTCTAAATTCTAAATCCTAAAATCTTATCTAAACCTCTATTTCTGAAATCTATTTCCAAATTCTAAATCTTAAAATCCTAAAAAATCTAAGAATATGAAATCTATAACTCTACTATTAGACTCTAACTCCTAAATCATGGTTCAGGTACATGAATCGTTATCTTCCACTCACTCCTATCCAAAGCAAGCTCTTTGGGTATATTTCATTCTTTCAAATCTCTTTTTATTGCTTCCTCCCATGTCAATCTCGGTCGACATCTTCCTCTTCTTGTATTTTCAGGACGACTTAAAATACCGCTACGTACTGATGCTTCAGGAGTCATTCGTTGGATATGACCAAACCATATTCATATATTCAATAGTGTACAATAATTTTTTTATCATATTAAACCTATAAAATTAATCATATAATATATTTAAACATCTTTTATAATATATTTTTATATATGTAATTCATATATTGAACTGCATATGTTCATATGTATCAAATAAATGCAGCATAGACATATTGCAAGTTAATAAATATGTACTGATACATCTTTACAAAGTGATAGTGCAACAAAAAAAATTAAACAAAAAGAAAATTTAGAAACTTCCAAAGGAACAAAAGAAATTCAAAAAGAATTTCCCAGCAAATACATTTAAAGAATCAAAATTGTCACTACTTGAATCTGAATCCTATCCAAGAATGAAATAATACCTGAAGAATATACATTAGAACACCAACCAGCCTCATGGCAATGAATACTATTGTTCATTGGCCAAACGAAGCTTTCCAACTTAAGTATCCAAGTATAACACACTGTTAAGCTGTACTCGAATCTTTACCAGACTCATTGTCATTCCCATTCTCCATATTCTTCCCGTTCATTTGAGTTCTTGGTCTCTGCATAGTATAAGAAAAGACAAGTCAGCTTTTGCCCATTTGTTAAACTGGTACATATAGGATTGTTGACAATGTAAGCAGAACATTCACATACCAGATCAAGGCTATCAAGTGAATTGCCATTCAATAGCTTGAGATTTTCTTCTTTAGTTTTCCCGTCTCTGTCTTTAGATGCCGTTACAGGTAGTAATGTTGAAGTCCCAATTGATCTATCCGGCATTTCTGTATCCAAGGCAAGTAGATCAAATTCAATTGTTTTTGTTCAATAAAACTGACAAACACAAAGAGAAGGACAAAAAAGAAGCTCACCTGATAGCTTCTTGTTGATAAAAAATACCACCAGGTTCACTGTATACCTACATACATAACCAAAAAAGAAAATTTAGACCATGGTATAATTTTTTTTTCTGAAAAATATTATATTCCAATGAAAGAAACTTATTGGTAACAAACCATGCCACGACCACATCCACTGAGTAGTGCTTGCGGGAGGCAATGATAAGAAGACTCTGAATTATAGCAGCTATCCACCCAAGCACTTTAACAAAATTTTTAGACCCATACTTTTGGTAGGTGAGAACAAATACAAGAGTAAATATCATGTGTGATGAGAATATCAAGTCGCCACAGCCAAAAAGAGTTCCTCTGGGAACTGCAATCAAAGGAAAGAAAATAAAAATTATGAATACATACTGTATGAAAAATGCCTTTAATAAAATAAAGTAAGCAAATGAAAAGAAAGGAATTTCACATACAGTTAATTAAAAGAACCTCAAGTGCATTGTCTGGAGGGGGCAATCTGGCCAGAGGAGAGCCCTGCATGCATTTAAAAATTCAGTCTAAATTTTTACTGTTTGAGAAAATTAGAAATTCAAATTGAGTTCTAATTTGCCAATGACATCAGATTTGAGTTTGTTTAGTCTAAATTCCAGAAAAAGAAATTATACAAATTGAAGGAGTCATACCTCACGACAGTGGTAATTAGGGCCAGGAAGTTGAGTAGAATAAAATGTGATTATTCTCAAACTTTGAGACATCTGCAGAAAGCAAAACATCATTAACACCACAGTAAAGCAGGTACTGTGGTATAAAATGTAGGAAAATCAATGGTAGTACAAAAAGAAAAGGTACTAACAACTAGAAAGGCAAGAACTCTGCGCCAGATAAGGACAGTGTAGAAGCGTTTGTTTTTAAAGATAAATGGGCTAAATGTCCACTGAAAAACATGAATTAGAAGTTAATAAACTCTTAATTTGAATATTAAAATTTAATAAGAACATTAGTTTCATCCACAAACTGCAATAAAAATGTAACAAACAGGTCAGAACATGAGATATATTCAGGTACATACCAGCACAAAAGAAGCAAAGATGCTGGCAAATAGTATCTCACTGACATAACCCCTTTCTTTCCCCAGTTCCTACATTTTGCAATTGGTAACAAAACCTAGTCAGATCATATTCAGAACACATTATTAACTGTTGCTAGCAGAAGATTCGAAAAAAAAATTAAGCAAAATCCAGTGATGAAAAAAATACATACAGGAAGAAGCTTGAAACCAAGATCATGGAGAACGGGTCCAGGCCTATGCAAATAGTGAACTCCTCTTGCAGCTAACCCATGTATATACTACTCATATACATAAACAAAAATTAATGTAAAAAATTTGAAATTATAGTGCAAAAGATAAATTAGGAATCCAGAGTTCCAGACCATTCAACACAAATGAAGGTCAACAGGGCAATTTTACCAATTTACATAAGAACACAGCCGGAGAAACAGAAAAGAGTTCTTCCATTTGTTATTTTGCAATCATTCTTTCTTGATGCAAAATCGTGGCTTATTAGTGAAAAACAAGTCTGTTCTTTTCAGTTTCATCTCTTGAATAATCAATTGACACCTCAAATTGAACTCATACTGATGGATTTTCTATAATTTCTAACATATCTAAACCCTGCACAGCTCTATAAGTTCATTCGATTCTCAAACAATGATATGTACAAAGCACTAACCTGAAAAATCAGTCCAGCGAGAAGAAGTTTCCATTTCTCAGAAAGAAGCTTGAGCTCAATGGCTGTCTCTGCCAAAATTGTTCTCGGTAACTGAAAATTTTGACATTTTCCTCTATTACCCAAGCAAATCCAGACATAAAAATTACAATAAAGAGGAGTTGACATCACAGAAAAGAAGAAAATGGAAGTAAAATACCTTAGAAATCCAGCGAGCCATATAGAGCGACATGGCGGAGGTTAGAAGCGCTTTTCGCAAATCCAAACCCCGACAATTTGTCAAATCACAAGTCTTCTGATCCCTCGCTTAATGGCCGATTGACGCCTTGAGGTTGAGGGTGTTGAAATTTGAAAAGCGAAGACAGAATAGAGGCACGCAGAGAGAGAGAGAGAGAGAGAGAGAGAGTTAATGGTATCAGCTAGAGCCAGGAATTCAAAATTGTTTTGATTTTATGTCCAAGCAAAAGGTACTTGAATGATGGAATATGTCCTCTCTCCTCTCGCTTCTACCTGTCAGATTTCATTTATATAATCGTACTCACTAAATTATATTAATCGATTCTCTCTTGATCTCTACTGTTGTTTATCCAGAGAGAGACGCTTTACGCATGTGATTTAATATTTTTCTGTTCGAAAGATAAAATAGTTCAAGAAAAAGGAAATCGATTTCTAGTACCCACGCCACGCGGGGTTGACACCGAATCACCGATCTTTCTAGACGGCTCCCCCGCCCAGCTCTCTTTCCCCTAGTTGCCACTCAAGCGTGTAGAATTTCTTCTCTACCTCTTTGTGAAGTGGGTTTTCGTCTTTATAGAACTTATTTGTTGCACGGATACCTTCAAGAAAGCGCCGCAGGGAACTTGAAGAAGCGGTAGGGTCGCCTTGTCGTTGTCGAACAGCGCCAGCGATGAAGTTTCAGAGTTGAGACAGGACTGAGGCCTGAGGGGAGAAATTACGTTCTCCTGGGGCGATGAGATGCGACTTATTGTGCGGCTTATTGGTGGATAACCTCCTGTTGGCAAGGGGCAACAAGGCAATGGATGGATTATGGATGGATTATTTTATCAGTCTGATTTTCGGTCGTGCGCACTTAATCAAGATCCTGTGATTTATGCTCTGCACCAAAATTAATATATATTTAATTTCAATAATAATAACAAGATTTAGTTTTAATTTTAGAGCATACTATTACTATTTGGGGGTCCTGGAATATATTTTCTGGAGTAGGTGGTTAGTGCACAGATTGAAACTGCCACAGGAAATAGTGCAGAGACTAAGCAGCCTCGGATTTCGGGTGGGTTTGACACTTTGACTGGTAGACGGGTTTAGACTTCAGAGAAAGAAGGCAGCTCCCGCTAGGAAGATTTGAATGAGCCAGGCAAATAACTAATAAGCAAACAAACAAGGTTAGGTATCTCTTTCATTCTCTTTCATTGCGTGGAATAAAGTGTGTCAAGAAGAGTAATTTGATGGATAGGATTTGGGTATATACGCGACCTGAAGAAATGAACGATGCATTGATACTCAAATTGGTGTGGAATTTTACAAGCCAATGTGATAAAGTTTGGGTAATAATTATGGAATCCATATCGTCAATGGTACTTCACTGTAAATTAATAAAAATCTCGACCGTTATTAAAATCCAAAGGCTCACATTAAAAATCTCGACCGTTATTAAAATTACCTTGATGGAGGTATAATTCAATTTGTCTTGCTTATTTTTATATATATAATAAGTATACCCGAATATTTTTAAGTTCTCAATGTTGATCTTCTCTTGATAAAGAATTTATAGTGGATTTTTGAAATTTAATTTTTCACTTGGCAATTTATTAATTAGGTATGTTGAGAAATCTTTGGAATGCTATTTTGAAATGAAGTACTTTAGTTACTTCTAACAAATTTTTATTTTTTCGTTCCGATACTCTATTTTGTTCGGGTGTATATACATAAGAGACTTAATGTAAAATCTCTTTTTGTTTAAAAAATTCTAAAAAAAATTTGGTTGACAAATTTCAATCGTTATCGGATCTAAAGATTTAAATTTTAACGTCAAATTGATTTTTCCATAAAATTATAAAAATCAACAAATTATAAAAAAACTTCACTCTTATTTTTAAGCAAATATAATCAAGTGGTTCTTAAGAAATCATCTATAAATGTAATAAAATATTTATAACCATTAAATGAATCTAATGTAATAAAATATTTCTTACTTTTGCATTTAGATAAAGAAAAAAGTAATTTTGTATGCTTCTCTAATTTACATAGTTCACATCTATTACAATTAATATTTTTAAAATAAAATTATAGTTTAATATTTTATCGGATGGATGATCGATTTTCCTATGTCAAAGAGTGCTTAACTCTTCTTCTTTTGTTGCCAAAAAAATATTTTTTTCTTCATTTATAGAATGAAAGTTTATTTTCTAGAAACTCATCACTAATGACATTCTTCATTTTTTATTCCTGAAAAATTATTTTTTTGATGAAAAAATTATTTCACAATTCAATTTTTACGCCATTTTACCAATGAATAATAAGTTTGTTGGGAAATTTTGCACATACAAGACATTTGAAATATTTTTTTGAAAAAAGGTCAATTGAACCACTACCAATAATTCTCATTTTGTCACATTTACAATGGTTACAAATTGGTCAGAGTTCTAATTTATAAAAACTTTCAATAGGGTTTATTTCCCGTGACATAGTCTGTTGCACCCGAATCAAGAATATAATATTTCTGTGAGAATTTTAAAGTGAAGTTGATAGAAATACTAGAGTTTTTCAATTTAATTTGATTATACATCATGGTGGTGGCTACCCTATTTGAAGGGGTTGGTTCAACTGGTTCAGCGCTGGAATCATTTGTGCCCGAGTTTGGTCAGCCCTTTCACTTGGTGCACCCAATATTTTTTCTCTCTTTTTGGTTCTTCTCGAGGCTCCCCCTGTCGCGTATAGCCCTTATAGTTTCCGTCACCTCCATCCCTTCCTCTCCCCTTCGACTGAAGTTCTGGGTGGATAAATCAATATTCCTCTTCCCTATGCCTCTCGTACCTACAATGGCTACACTTGAGGAGTGTTTGGTCTCCCCGATTTGTTACACCAAACTTAGGGTTAGGTTTGGGTAGTTGGATGGAGAAAGCTTTGATCTCCTATGATTGTGTGTGGCTGAGTGTCAATCACATTTCTCCTTGATTCTCCCCTTTATACCATATTAGTTACCTTATGAAAGGATGGGAGATCTTTTCCGAGGAGAATTTGAGATTTAATGGATTCGTAGCTTGAATTGAGACTTGCCAGAAATTAAAAGATTTCATCTTGTTCTTCTCATTTGTGCAACTCTTCAAGGTTAGTTGTATATGGTCTATAAAGTCGGATTTCATCTCGCCTTTTCCGATATGATTGAGCAAGTATGTGATTGATTGCTTTGATTGTTGCTTTGTTTGATGGATTTCTATTTGGAGTTGATAAATGCGCTCATAATTGCTTTTCTGGCCATATCTCCTCTCTAATTTCTCCCATATAGCTCTAGCCAATCCTGCACACATGCAAATATCATCGATTGCTAGCTCCAGACAATTTAATAATTAGTTGGTGACTAACATGTCATCTACTCGGGGTTCGAACACGAATTTGACGGGTCTAATTTGACCCAGGGGGCGACTGCCCCCCTGATTTTGAAAAATAATGCTTTTCGATAATGCTTTCGGTAATTTGTCCCCCTGGATTGTCTGATTAATTTTATTGAGAAAAAAATATTTAATATCATGCATAATGAAATAATTATGCAAAAATATCAAAATATAAAGTTCCGTAGATGAAAACTTTCTTCATCAACTTGATTATATATAAAATATTATTATTTTAAAAATATTTTTATTAAATAAGAATATATATTAAATTATTAATTTTTTATTTAGTACCCGATTAGTTAATGGATTTGAACCCGATAAGCTATTACAATCTGATAATTATCCCGATCAAAATTCTGCATCCGCCCCTAATTTGACCCATCCGGTTTTTTTAATACACTACATACACGAGTGTGATTTAGAACAGTGGTGTAATGTAAGAATAGACAACTAGCAAAAATGGTAGGAAGTAGCATTTTAATGTTTGTTTTCTTTTCTTTTTCAACTTATCTTTTGAGGAACCTAATGCATGTAACAATATTATCTAGTCATATATAATCATAACTATAATGATAATATAATAATATAATATAATATAAAATAATAATAATAAGTAATAATAATAATAATCATAATCATCATAATTATAATGATAATATAATAATATAATACAACATAAAATAATAATAATAAGTAATAATAATCATAGTCATAATCATCATAATATAATAATAATATAATCATAATTAAAATATAATAATAATATAATAAAAAAATAATCATAATTATAATAATATAATCATAATCATAACATAATATAATAATATAAAATAAATAATCATAATCATAATAATATAATAATAAAATAATCATATTTATATTCATAATATAATAATATAATATAAAAATTATATTTGTTATAATATAATAATAGTAATAATAATATAATATAATAATACTAATAGTGATGATAATATAATAATAATAATCATAATCATAATTTAATAATAATAATATAATGATAGTAATAATAATAATAATAAATAATCATAATATTAATATAATAATAAATTATAATCATAATATAATATAATAATAATAATAAATCATAATAATAATAATAAATCATAATAATAATCATAATATAATAATATAATATAATATAATTAAACAATAATCGCTATTCCGATTTAAGCTAATTCTATATTCCATCTATAAATTTGTATACCGGATTTATATTTTTCTACTTAGTCTAAAATTGATTTGACATATTAATTCATCAGAATAGTAATTTTATTTTAGTTTTTGTTATTTCATAGAGTGCGAAACAAATCCGTAATGAATTTACGCCTAGGGTTATCAGTCCAAAAAAAAAAAAAAACCTGATTTATATAGCAAAGATAGTGGTCCTCTTCCCGACTCCTGACTGCCGAGAGATCAATCAATATAAATGTTTTTTTTTATGAATATCAATCAATATAAATACAATACAAGCTCCTCCTGTCGCTATCTGCACAGATTGTACCGTCAGATTCCAGTCTGAATCTCTATCCTCCACGCAATGTTGCTGTGTGTGATGAAGTCGTCACGCTTTAGCTGGGCATGCTGCATGCATAATTGCATAGCATAACGACAAGCATGACGTGCCATCTTAACTGTATAATTCAGATCCAACGCACAAGGATATTGCGATATTTAGGAAGTGTTTTTGGAATTCTTACATGATTCACGTTTCAGGATGATTCAGATCATGTGTAGTTAGGGTGTCAATTATTAACCCTGATAAGATGAATTAATCTGATTTGATCCGAATCCGATCTGATTCGATATGACTCAAAAATAAATGAATCAGATATGGATTTAATTTTTTTTTATTCGAATCGGGTCGGGTCGGATTCGGGTCAACTCAATTCGACCCGATTAATTATATTTTTTGAACTAATTTTATGATTTAGTACTAATTAAAACTTAAATATATACTAATTATACACTAATTAAGATTCAATATAAATTAATCAATATTTTATTACTTAAAATTATATAAAAATAATTAATAAATATTTAATTATTTTACACGGGTTGGGTCGGGTATGGGTCAAAATTTTTTGATCCGAATTTAATCAAATCGGGTTCAGATTGGATAAAAAAACAATAAAATAATATAATCCGACCCGACCCATTGACACCCCTACCTGTCATAGTTTTACGGTGAAAGGAAAAACTACGACAACGAGTCTATATTCCTTCAATTGTTGATGAAATTCCCAAATTCTATTAAATACATAAATATTATTAACTTAATTAAAATTTCTTTGACGTACTTATATTTATTTAATTTAGAGGTTCGAGCTAATTTATTTTGGATTAGGAATGTCTTTGCTCAATGAGGGATCCAGATAACCACAGAAGTAGAGCATATGTGCCGAGTGATTACTGAATATATTAAACTTAATTTTCTTCCCTTCGCCAGCTAAGAAAATCTCGTAAGAACGTTAGATTTGTATGTAATAAAAAATATAATAATTAACATCGCAATAAAAAAATAAATCTAGGCATGCACCTAACTTGTGTCTAGATCGTTCTTGTCTTTGTTACTGTTCAACATAACCAACACTCATTATTTATTACGCGAATAAGTAATTTATTATGTACAAATAAGTAAAATTTAAAATTTTATCACATTTTTTATAATTTGTTCAATATATCACTTAAATTATCTAGAAAATTAAGTAGTTGTTAATTTGGGAATGAAGAAGGGTATGGAAGTCTTTATCTTTTTGAAAATTTGCAAAATTTGTAAATGAATAATGTTCAGTGGATTTTGAGCACCGCAAATATATTTGACAAAATGATAAATATTGGTATAACGAAATGAATCAAATAAATTATTTTTAATTGAAGAAATAATCATGAAATTAAAAATATCTTTCGTTTGGATAAATTAATAGGAAGAACCATGATCGGACAGATAAGAACATGCATGACTAGCTTAATCTGGTACAAATTATTACTAGTAAATAGTTGACTTGTTGGTGCCAAACTGAAAACCAACTAAATGATTTTATAACTTTTAACTGGTTTTTTTTTCATCATTCCTCATTTTTTTATTGGACGACTCTTGAATGATTGTTTTTAATTCTAATTTAAAACATAAAATTGATGCGCTAGATATGTAAAAAAATTAAACAAGACAATTTTTTATTCTATTGAATTATCGCGCTGTTAAAAGATATTTATTTCTGTCCAAAATATTTCAGAATGCGATATATATTTCTATACAAATTGGTTAAAAAATAATATCTCTTTCAATATATTATTTTATTATTTATTGAGAAGATGAACAGGATTGCGCACTAGTAGTGAGAACTGCAATAACAGAGGATCCCAAGAGGAAGTTGGATTTCCAAAAGGGTAGGCTGGAAGAATGATTGGGGTCCATTACTCTTTACGAATCAGCGCCGATCTTGATTACGCGCTAAAAAAAGAATACACAATAATTTATTTCATGGTGTAGCTCGCATATTGCAAAAAGCAAAGGGAAAAAAGAAACATCGGATGATTTAAAACATATGAGAGAGTAAGAGACTGGGTCATAAGCCTTATGATATGTAACAGAATAAATAAATTAATTATAGATGTACCTCTTAAGGAATTTGATATTTAATTAAAAAGAGAAGGAACATTTTAGATATCTTTGTAACTGCTCAGCACATTGCTGACGTGACAAGAACAATGACACCAAGTCACCAACTGTAATAGCTGTAATGTAAAAACATTTCGATATATAGTAATTTAAAGAGATGTTACTGGCAACTAATAAATATTTTTGATAAATAAAAAAATACGAAAACTGATTCATTTTTTTAAATAGAGCTCCCAATTCCCATTAGCCCCAATATATATATATATATATATTAATTTTTATGTTTTATTTGAGATATGAATCTGCACCATTCCCATTAGCCCCAATATATATTATCATCCGTACTAGATCTACGATTTAATTGTTTCATTTTTATGGCGATAATTATTCATTATAGTCATTGGAGTACTATCTAAAACATTTCTAATTGTCATTTAGAGATTTCTGAAAGGACTAAATACTAACTGGCATATGAGTTATATAATATTTAGAATTAAAAATATATTTTGAATCTTTTTAGCATACCTGACAAGTTTCTGAAAACTTTTAAGCAGAATTCCTTCTTGTCATAAGAATATACCTTCTCTGGCATCCATAGTTTGTGTGCATTTTTACCATCATTAGATTAAAATTTTTATTGATCACATTATTTTGTTCTCAACAAGATTAAAAGTTCTTTAAAGGCAAAATTTCAGTTTTGAATTGATGACCGTATTCATAATTTGTTTTCAAGAATATCTGATTACCAATATGTAAGATCCATATGGCATCATCTGTAGCCAACTTGCCATGGCATTATGGAAGCATGGATAGCACAGCTTTCATAAATTCGGCCTGCCCCTCCTATCTCAACGGATTGTTAAGATTTCCACTTTCCAGCACTGACCAGCTAATAAAAAGTTTATGTTTGTTAGGAATTTTTTAAGGTAGCTGGTTTGAATCCTGAATGGATGTTGAAGTTAAATGCTTTAAATCTAAATTAATGATAATGTAGATTATATTTTTTAACTATATCTAAAAAGAATTTTGAAAAATAATGATAATGTAGATTATATATATATATATATATATATATATATATATATATATATATAGTAGAGATACGTGAGCTTAAGCTCACGGAGGCCTTCCGTGAGCTTAACTCAAAAAATATATCAAATTATTTAAAATTTTAATTTATCATTCTCATTAAATTCTTTATATGAAAATCTCATGGGATGAAAAATTTAGAGCGTTTTGAGCTTTTTAAGTTGTGGTTTTTAATTTTTGAAAATCAGCTCTAAAAATAATAATAATATATTCAATACTTGAACATCATTTTAAAAAATTAAAAACGGTGACTTAAAAAGCTCAAAACACTCCAAATTTTTGCATCCCATGAGATTTTCATATAAAGAATTTAATAAGAATGATAAATTAAAATTTTAAGATCATTTAATATGTTTTTTGAGTTAAGCTCATGAAAGGCCTCCGTGAGCTTAAGCTCACGCTATCTCCACTTATATATATATATATATATATATTTTGAAAAAGATTGGTTTCTCATCTGTTTTATTAGAAACATTGTTCTATGAATATCACGACCCGATATTCTAGTATTTAACGCTACTATTGTTTTTTAACCCATCTACGATAAGCGAAGTATCCATCTCATAACAGATACAAAACATAACATCTAAAATAAATCTCAATAGGTACAAAACATCTTTTAGAGTAATTAGTGTCTGAAATTCTCCGGTCCTTCACTACAATAGAAACGGGATTTACTAACACCAATTTATGATTTTCATACAAAACATCTTCTAAAGTAATTAATGTCTGAAATCCTCCAATCGTCAACAAAATTGTACTTTACTAACACCAATTTACTAATAGTTTTCACTAAAAACCATTAGTAACATTAGGCGGTGACAGTTTGAAAAATAAGTTCAACTATTTTATAAAAAAAATGTTACAAGAATGTGTCAGAAAGTGTAAAAAAAATCATCAACAACCTTTACTAACGGCTTTATATTAATAACCGTTACCAAAACCCAACGCAAAAGCTTTCCTAACGGTTTGTAATGAAAAACAATAAATATTTTGACACTGGATTTTGCTAATGATTCTTTATAAAAAATCGTTAAAAAAATTTTTATGCAGAGTTTTGCTAACGGTTATTTATAAAAAAAATGTTAGCAAATGTTCAAAAAAATATCCCAAGTACAATCTCTCATCCTTCCATCAGCGAAAAGCGGGATTCCAGGCGACAAACACCATTAACGTCGAACCTCCCACGATTAATACCAACATTTTCCCCTCCTCCCAGTTAAAAGACCTTACCAAAATTACCTAACATTTTCCCCTCCTCTCAATTAAAAGATCTTATCAAAATGGACCGATACCTCTATACCAACTTACAAAGGCTGAGATCTACGTTATACCTTGACAGATCCTATTTGTTGGGGGGTAAAAGCGAAGTGGGAAAGAGTAATCGTGATAACCTACTTGAGCTCTGTTGCGGATAAAGATATTTATCGGGTTCGACGATACCTAGCACGTTATTATGGAACCCGAACGGAAGACCTGCCGTCGATAAGACTAATAGGTGAAGACTTTCTTATCAACATCCCAAAACGAATTGTCACCGTTGGATATAGTGAATGATAGTCGTGACTGAGCCCGTAGACAAGGCATTATGGTGGACAAGTTCGAAGGAGAACCGGAGCGGAGGAGGCCGGCGCCCTTCGGGGTGACGGTACACTTGAAGAATATTCCTTTGAAACTCTGATCAAGGGAGACGACCACGAGGATACTGGAGGACTTCGGAGAACCCATATTTATCGATGATACTATCACGATCGGACCGGATAGATGCGTAGTTTACGCAATGGTCGACTATCATTTTGGACGAATGATACCTCTCTTGGTACTAGTGCACGTCGGGGGTATCTAGGAAGATGTCTTCGTGATAGTGGTGGATCGAGCAAGTTTCAATTGCCCTCCTGAGCTAGCGAAGGACTACTTGTATGGGAGGACCGGGCATAGTGTTTTTGGCACGGAGGATAGTAGGAGGAAGTCATTAGGGGGGTTACAAAAGCTGTGGGATTTCTATTGCAACCAGACAGGAGGAGGAGACTGTGAGGGAGATCAATAAGGTGCCAGGGGAGATAAGTAAAAAAAAATATAATGCTTATTTTTATTCTAAACTTTATTTATTATAATATATTATGATATGCTGATGGATTTTTATTATGCTGATGAATTTTTGTTATGATATGTTGATGGATTTTTTTGATGAAATTGCTGATGAATTTTTGTTCTAAAACTTTATGATATACAACTAGCAAAATTAAATGAGCTGGCCACAGAAAAATAGAAAAATAAATTAAATAAAATTCTTTGCTAACGGTTTTTAATAAATAACCGTTAGCATAACCTCTATTTCCTAATGGTTTTAAATTAAAAATCATTAGTATACACATTTGCTAATAATTTTTAAATAAAAACGGTTAGGAAAACTCGCGTTCAAGGCACATACATTTGCTAACAGTTTGTTAATCAAAATCGTTAAGAAATCTCAACGAAAAAGTGTTTTAGACGCCCTCCATTTGCTAACAGTCGCTTATTACCTTTCCTTACCCCCTCATTATTAAATCCCTTTAAAATCGTTATTAAATTCTTTTAAAAACCATTAGCAAAACTCTTTTATACGGTAGTGGTCTCTTAAAACCCAGACGACATTGCCTCTTAACCTTTAAAAAGAAACAATGCCCAAACACAGAACATGGCTAAATGTTAATTAAACTACTACTTCCATCACTACCATACATTATGTTTCATAAATGCAATCAGTCCCTTTTCCAAATTAAGTCTCTTGTTCTACTTCTAAGAGTTCTAAACTTAATATTTCTTTCATGATTTACATTGATAAGGATGTGATATCAGAGGATATGATATAATGTAAACTATTGGTACAATCAACATCTTTAATTTGACTCCAGTGTTTAATAAGTGCCAGTATATTGCTATCTAATGTTCTAATGCTTTTATAATTTCCCCCCGGGAAGATTAATATGTTTCTTTCTTTTGAAATAATCTAAAGAATTACTCCTCTTATCATTTCACAGATATTATCATTCTTGAAGGGTATATATACATTTAATTGCCATAATTCATCTACAGTGGTACTAATAAAAGGAAAATTATTGTAACTAGCTATTCAAGATCATAAACAATAAGCAATAATGCAATGTATAAATAGATGATCAACAGTTTCTATATTATGACAGAATATGCAATAATTATCACCTTGTCAATCTCTTTTTATTAAATTATCTCTAATTAATCTTATTTTGTTTAACAAGCCAAATTTTAAGAGGGATACAAGCTAACCAAATTGATTGAAGTTGGTTATTTATTATGTATCCATAACTTAACCAATTATAGTGTACTGAAAATGATGTAAATTATATTTTTAAAATCATAAAAGGTAGAACTTGTGAAACTGAACCATTTCGTAAGAAAATTAGTCCGATTTTTATTGAATTATTTGAAGTCAGTACATCGAATAATAATATATAACTAGCATTTGTCTGGGTTTATTTCAACATGAATACGGGCAAACCTGTCCCATTTGTCTGTGCCTTCCAGCGTTGGGTCCAACAAGTCACCAATTTCCTGTGCCACTTTCTTAATCGCACCCTTTGTCATATGTTGCAGCTAGCGGCGCGTTGTGGATCTGCACCCACAATTGAATACGACATTCTTCTCTATCTTGTTCTCGGGGCTCATCCCACAATAATTTCATGGCTATGAGGTCTTGCCTGAAGTGCCATGGGCCCATCGACAGTACCTTTTCTCGATCCCTAATATTTTTGAACTTTACCACATACATATCCTCACAGAACCTTATGACCTCCTTAAGTCCCAGGACATGCCAGCTTTTGTGCAGGCTTTCACGTAGCGCATGGAACCCCACCGGCCTGGTTGTTACGATTCATATCAGTAGGCTTCTTTCCCAATCTACATCACGCACTTCCTGAACATCGAGCGACACAACATTGCTTTCGTTTGGCCGCCCCATCAAAGCCTCGAATTGCTGTATCAGCTCCTGGTGAGCAGCACTGGAGTTCGCCATTTTTGGTTCTGGTGTGTGTGTTCACGGTGTTGTTTGTGGGTGTACTCCACAGATTCGGCTGGGATGGATTTTTGCTATCCCAGCTGTTGGTGCAATCTGCACCCGGCCCACAGCAGGAAACTCCTGGACTGTTGGAGAGCGGCACCGAACTGCCATGTTGTCCCATGAGGCCATACTTGAAACATCTGTTTTCCAGACGAAGCAGCGGACAAAGAGCACTGACGGACAAAGAGGATGAAGAGCTAGATCAGAAGAGTGACCAAAGGTCGCAGGGAAGCTAGCGGAGAAGCCCGATGAGATGTCCTTTTCAATAGTGATGTGTTACAGGGTAATAAAGGGTGGTGGCAATATATGTTGCTTGATGAAAATGTATCCAAAATGTACAAAAAAAGAATCAGCACGGACACTATCGGCGTAACGCAGGTTAAAAAAAAACTGAAGATTCGCCTACCTTTAAAAAACTTTTAATCTTGTTGGGAACAAAAATAATGTGATCAATAAAATTTTTAATCTGATGATGGTAAAAATACACAGATATTATAATTTATCGGATTATTTAGAACCAAAGGAATTTTAAGTTCAAAAGTACTCCTTGAGCACTATAATTTCAAAAGAATCATCATATACATAAAAGCTCTAGATCAAGCGTGAAGCGTCCATTGCATCATTTCCAAGTTGGGCTTGATCAACTTAAAAGGACCCAAATTGAGGAGGACTGTGAAATAAATGGCCCATAAACCAGTTGACAGATCAGCCTAGTGGCTTGTCACAATGCAGGAGCAAAATTGGGGAAACAGAAGCAATGTTCGCCGGGTCTCGTTATCATTTTTTGCGCTCCCGAACTCATTCAGGGCGGTACCATGGGTGTCGGGTCCCGTTTTCATGGTTTGCGCTGCCGGACTCGTCTTCGGCGGTACCGAGGGCGCTGGGTCCCATTTTGATATTTGGGGCTCCCAGACTCGTTTGGGGCTGTACCGAGGGCGTCGGGCCCCGTTTTCATGTTTTGCGCTCCCGGACTCATTTTGGGCGGTACAGAGGGCGTCGGGTCCCGTTTTCATGTTTAGCGCTCCCGGACTCGGTTTCGACGGTACCGAAGGCGTCGGGTCCTATTTTCATGTTTAGCACTCCCGGACTCGTTTTTGGCGGTAACGTGGGCGTCGGGTCCTGTTTTCATGTTTTGCGCTCCCAAACTCATTTGGGGCGGTACCAAGGGTGGCGGGTCCCGTTTTTATATTTTGCACTGTCGGATTCGTTTTCGGCGGTACCGAGGGCGTTGGGTCCAGTTTTCATTTGTCGCGCTCCAACACTCGTTTTGGGCGGTACCGAGGACGTCAGGTCCCGTTTTCATGTTTTGCGCTCCCGGACTCGTTTTGAGCGGTACCGAGTGCGTCGAATCCCGTTTTCATATTTTGCGCTGCCGGACTCATTTTCGGCGGTACCGAGGGCGTCGGGTCCAGGTTTCATGTTTTGCGCTCCCACACTCGTTTTGGGTGGTACCGAGAGCGTCGGTCCGTTTTCATGTTTTGCGCTCCCGGACTCGTTTTGGGCGGTACCGAGGGCGTTGGGTACCGTTTTCATATTTTGCGCTCCCGGACCCCATTTGGGCGGTATCGAGGGCGCCGGGTCCCGTTTCCATGTTTTGCGCTCCCGGAATCGTTTGGGGTGGTACCGAGGGCGACAGTTCCCGTTTTCATGGTTTGTGCTCCTAGACTCAATTTCAGCGGGACCGAGGGCCCCATGTCTCGTTTTCATGTTTTGCGCTCCCGGACTCGTTTTCGGCGGAACCGAGGGCATCGGGTCCCGTTTTCATGTTTTGCGCTCCCGGACTTGTTTTCGGTCGTACGGAGGACGTCGGGTCCCGTTTACATGTTTTGCACTCCCGGACTAATTTTGGGTCGTACCGAGGGCGTCCGGTCCAGTTTTTATATTTTGCGCTCTCGGACTCGTTTTCGACGGTACTGAGGACGTCCAGTCCAATTTGCATGTTTTGCGCTCCCGGACTCATTTTTGGCGATACTGAGGGCGTCGGGTGCCGTTTTCTTGTTTTGCGCTCTAGGACACATTTTGGGCGGTACAGTGGTCGCCAAGTCCCTTTTTCAAGTTTTGCGCTCTCGAACTCGTTTGGGGCCGTACTGAGGGCGTCGGCTCCCGTTTTCAAGTTTTGTGCTCCCAGACTTGTTTTCGACGGTACCGAGGGCGTTGGGTCCCATTTTCATGTTTTGCGCTCCGGGTCTTGTTTTGTGCCGTGCCGAGGGAGTCGGGTCATATATTCATGTCTTGCGCTCCCGATTTTTTTTTCGCAGTACTGAGGGCGTCGGATCCTGTTTTCATGTTATGCGCGCCCGGACTCGTTTTGGGCGGTACTGAGGGCGTCGGGTCCAGTTTTCATGTTTTGCACTCTTAGACTCATTTTCGACGGTACCGAGGGCGTCGGGCCCCGTTGTCATGTTTTGCGCTGCCGGACTCATTTTCGGTGGTACCGAGGGCGTCAGGTCCAGTTTTCATTTTTTGCGCTCCTAGGCTCGTTTTGGGCGGTAGCGAGGGTTTTAGGTCCCGTTTTCATGTTTTGCGCTCTCAGACTAGTTTTCGACGGTACCGTGGGCGTCGGGTACCGTTTTCATGTTTTGCGATCTCGGACTCATTTGGGGCGGTACCAAGTGCGTCGGGTCCCGATTTCATGGAATGCGCTCCCGGACTTGATTTCGGCGGAACTGAGGGTGCATGTTTCCATTTTCATGTTTTGCGCTCCCAGAATCGTTTGGGGTGGTACCGAGGGCGTCAGGTCCCGTTTTCATGGTTTGCACTCCTCGACTTAATTTCGTCGGAACCGAGGACGTCAGGTCCCGTTTTCATGTTTTGCGCACCCGGACTCATTTTCGGCAGAACCGAGGGCGTCGGGTCCCATTTTCATGTTTTGCGCTCCCGGAATAATTTTTGGCTGTGCCGAGGGCGCCGGGTTCGATTGTCATATTTTGCGCTCCCGAAATCGTTTGGGGCGTTACCGACAACACAAGGTCCCATTTTCATGTTTTGCGCTCCCAAACTCATTTTCGGCGATACCGAGGGCGCCGGGTCCCGTTTTCATGTTCTGCGCTCTCGGACTCATTTTGGCCGATACAGTGGGCGTCGAGTCCCGATTTCAAGTTTTGCGCTTCCGAAGGCGTTTGGGGCTGTACCGAGGGCGTCAGATCTCGTTTTCAAGTTTTGCGCTCCAAAACTCATTTTCGACGATAACGAGGGCGTTGGGTCATATTTTCATATTTTGCGCTCCCAAACTCTTTTTCAGCGGTACCGAGTGCGTCAGGTCCCGTTTTAATGTTTGCACTTCCGAATTCGTTTTGGGCGTACCGAGGGCGTCGGGTTCAGTTTTCATGTTTTGCACTCCCGAACTCGTTTTAGGCAGTACCGAGGGCGTTGGGTATCGTTTTAATGTTTTGCGCTCCCGGACCCCATTTGGGCGGTATCGAGGGCGCCGGGTCCCGTTTTCATATTTTGCTCTCCCGTAATCGTGTGGGGTGGTACCGAGGGCGTCAGGTCCCGTTCTCATGGTTTGTGCTCCTAGACTCAATTTCGACGGAACCGAGGGCGCTAAGTCCCGTTTTCATGTTTTGCGCTCCCGGACTCGTTTTCGGCGGAACCGAGGGCGCCGGGTCCCGTTTTCATATTTTGCGCTCCCGGACTCGTTTTGGGTGGTACCGAGAGCGTCAAGTCCCATTTTTATGTTTTGCGCTCCCGGACTCGTTTTGGGTGGTACCGAGAGCGTAAGGTACCGTTTTCATGTTTTGCACTCCCTCACTCGTTTGGGGCTGTGATGAGGGCGTAAGGTCCCGTTTTCATGTTTTGCACTCCCCGAATCATTTTCGACGGTATCGAGGGCGTTAGGTCCCATTTTCATGTATTGCGCTCCGGGACTCGTTTTGGGCGGTACCGAGGACGTCGGGTCCCGTTTTCATGTTTTACGCTCCCGGACTCGTTTTGGGCGGTACCGAGGGCGTCGGGTCCCGTTTTCATATTTTGCGATGCCGGACTCATTTTCGGCGGTACCGAGGGCGTCGGGTCCAGCTTTCATGTTTTGCGTTCCCACACTCGTTTTGGGTGGTACCAAGAGCGTCAGGTCCCGTTTTCATGTTTTGCGCTCCCGGACTCGTTTTGGGCGGTACCGAGGGCGTTGGGTATCGTTTTAATGTTTTGCGCTCCCGGACCCCATTTGGGAGGTATCGAGGGCGCCGGGTCCCGTTTTCATGTTTTGCGCTCCCGGAATCGTTTGGGGTGGTACCGAGGGCTTCAGGTCCCGTTTTCATGGTTTGTGTTACTAGACTCAATTTTGGCGGAATCGAGGGCACTAGGTTTCGTTTTCATGTTTTGCGCTCCCGGACTCGTTTCGCGAACCGAGGGCGCCGAGTACCATTTTCATATTTTGCGCTCCCGGACTCGTTTTGGATAGTACCGAGAGCGTCAAGTTTCGTTTTCATGTTTTGCGCTCCCGGACTCGTTTTGGGTGGTACCGAGAGCGTCAGGTCCCGTTTTCATGTTTTGCACTCCCGGACTAGTTTTCGGTCGTACGGAGGACGTCGGGTCCCGTTTACATGTTTTGCACTCCCGGACTAATTTTGGGTCGTACCGAGGGCGTCCGGTCCAGTTTTTATATTTTACGCTCCCGGACTCATTTTCGACGGTACCGAGGACGTCCAGTTGTATTTGCATATTTTGCGCTCCCGGACTCATTTTTGGCGATATTGAGGGCGCCGGGTGCCTTTTTCTTGTTTTGCGCTCTAGGACACATTTTGGGCGGTATAGTGGGCGCCAAGTCTCGTTTTCAAGTTTTGCACTCTCGGACTCGTTTGGGGCCGTACCGAGGGCGTCGGATCCCGTTTTCAAGTTTTGTGCTCCCAGACTTGTTTTGACGGTAAAGAGGGCGTCGGGTCCCATTTTCATGTCTTGCGCTCCCATATTTTTTTTCGACGGTACCGAGGGCGTCGGGTCCCGTTTTCATGTTATGTGCACCTGGACTCGTTTTGGGCGGTACCGAGGGCGTCGGGTCCAGTTTTCATGTTTTGCGCTCTCAGACTCATTTTTGATGGTACCGAGGGCGTCGGGCCCCGTTTTCATGTTTTGCGCTTGCCGGACTCGTTTTCGGTGGTACCGAGGGCGTCAGGTCCAGTTTTTATTTTTTGCGCTCCCAGGCTCGTTTTGGGCGGTACCGAGGGTGTTAGGTCTCGTTTTCATGTTTTGCGCTCCCGGAATCGTTTGGGGCGGTACCGAGGGCGCCCGGTCCAGTTTTCATATTTTGCGATCCCAGAATCGTTTGGGGTGGTACCGAGGGCGTCGGGTTCGGTTGTCATGTTTTGCGCTCCCGGAATCGTTTAGGGCGTTACCGACAGCGCCCGATCCAGTTTTCATTTATTGCGCTCCTGGACTCGTTTTCGGCGGTACCGAGGGTGTTCAGTCTCGTTTTCATGTTTTGCGCTCCGGGACACGTTTGGGGCTGTAATGAGGGCGTCGGGTTCCGTTTTCATGTTTTGCACGCCCGGACCCCATTTGGGCGGTATCGAGACTCAATTTTGGCGGAAGTGAGGGCGCCAGGTCCCGTTTTCATGTTTTGCGCTCCCGACTAGTTTTCGGCGGAACAGGGGCGCAGGGTCCCGTTTTAATCTTTTGCGCTCCTGGACTTGCTTTCGGTCGTACGGAGGACGTTGGGTCCCATTTGCATGTTTTGCGCTCCCGGAATCATTTTTGGCGATATTGAGGGCGCCGTGTGCCATTTTCATGTTTTGCGCTCTCGGACACATTTTGGGCGGTACAGTGGGCGCCAAGTCCCGTTTTCAAGTTTTGCGCTCTCGGACTCGTTTGGGGCCGTACCGAGGGCGTCAGATCCCGTTTTCAAGTTTTGTGCTCCCAGACTTGTTTTCGACGGTACCGAGGGCGTTGGGTCCCATTTTCATATTTTGCGCTCCTGGTCTCGTTTTGTGCCGTACCGAGTATGGCGGGTCATATATTCATGTCTTTAGCTCCCAGATTTTTTTTCGGCAGTACCGAGGGCGTCGGGTCCTGTTTTCATGTTATGCGCACCCGGACTCGTTTTGGGCGGTACTGAGGGCGTCGGGTCCAGTTTTCATGTTTTGCACTCTCAGACTCATTTTCGACGGTGCAGGGGCGTCGGGCCCGTTGTCATGTTTTGCGCCTTGGGACTCATTTTCGGTGGTACCGAGGGCGTCAGGTCCAGTTTTCATTTTTTGCGCTCCTAGGCTCGTTTTGGGCGGTAGCGAGGGTTTTAGGTCCCGTTTTCATGTTTTGCGCTCTCGGACTAGTTTTCGACGGTACCGTGGGCGTCGGGTACCGTTTTCATGTTTTGCGATCTCGGACTCATTTGGGGCGGTACCAAGTGCGTCGGGTCCCGATTTCATGGAATGCGCTCCCGGACTTGATTTCGGCAGACCTGAGGGAGCATGTTTCCATTTTCATGTTTTGCGCTCCTAGAATCGTTTGGGGTGGTACCGAGGGCGTCAGGTCCAGTTTTCATGGTTTGCACTCCTAGACTCAATTTCGTCGGAACCGACGGCGTCAGGTCCCGTTTTCATGTTTTGCGCTCCCGGAATAATTTTTGGCTGTGCCGAGGGCGTCGGGTTCGATTGTCATATTTTGCATTCCCGGAATCGTTTGGAGCGTTACCGACAGCGCTAGGTCCCATTTTCATGTTTTGCGCTCCCAAACTCATTTTTGGCAATACTGAGGGCGCCGGGTCCCGTTTTCATGTTCTACTCTCTCGGACTCATTTTGGTCGATACAGTGGGCGCCGAGTCCCGTTTTCAAGTTTTGCGCTTCCATACTCGTTTGGGGCTATACCGAGGGCGTCAGATCTCGTTTTCAAGTTTTGCGCTCCAAAACTCATTTTTGACGATAACGAGGGCGTCGGGTCATATTTTCATGTTTTGCGCTCCCAAACTCTTTTTCCCAAACTCATTTTTTGCGATACCGAGGGCGCCGGGTCCCGTTTTCATGTTCTACGCTCTCGGACTCATTTTGGTCGATACAGTGGGCGCCGAGTCCCGTTTTCAAGTTTTGCGCTTCCATACTCGTTTGGGGCTGTACCGAGGGCGTCAGATCCCGTTTTCAAGTTTTGCGCTCCAAAACTCATTTTTGACGATAACGAGGGCGTCGGGTCATATTTTCATGTATTGCGCTCCCAAACTCTTTTTCAGCGGTACCGAGTGCGTCAGGTCCTATTTTAATGTTTGCACTTCCGAACTCGTTTTGGGCGTAATGAGGGCGCCGGGTCCAGTTTTCATGTTTTGCGCTCCCGAACTCATTTTCCACGGTTCCGAGGGCGTCGGGACCCGTTTTCATGTTTTGCACTGCTGGACTCGTTTTCGGCGGTACCGAGGGCGTCGGGTGTAGTTTTCATTTTTTGCGCTCTTATGCTCGTTTTGGGCGGTATCGAGGGCGTCAGCTCCTTTCTTGTTTTGCGCTCCCGGACTCATTTTGTGCGGCCGAGGGTGCCGCAGTTTTCATATTTTGCGATCCAAGAATCGTTTGGGGTGGTACCGAGGGCGTCAGGTCCCGTTTTCATGTTTTGCGCTCCCGGACTCGTTTTGGGCGGTACCGAGGACGTCGGGTCCCGTTTTCATGTTTTGCGCCGCTGGGACTCATTTTCGCGATGCGAGGCGTCGGTCCAGCTTCCATGTTTTGCGCTCCCACACTCGTTTTGGTTGGTACCAAGAGCGTCAGGTCCCGTTTTCATGTTTTGCGCTCCCGGACTCGTTTTGGGTGATACCGAAGGCGTTGGGTATCGTTTTAATGTTTTGCGCTCCCGAACCCCATTTGGGCGGTATCGAGGGCGCCGGGTCCCGTTTTCATGTTTTGCTCTCCCGTAATCGTTTGGGGTGGTACCGAGGGCGTCAGGTCCCGTTCTCATGGTTTGTGCTCCTAGACTCAATTTCGGCGGAACCGAGGGCGCTAAGTCCCGTTTTCATGTTTTGCGCTCCCAGACTCGTTTTCGGCGGAACCGAGGGCGTCGGGTCCCATTTTCATATTTCGCGCTCCCGGACTCGTTTTGGGTGGTACCGAGAGCGTCAAGTCCCGTTTTCATGTTTTGCGCTCCCGGACTCGTTTTGGGCGGTACCGAGAGCGTAAGGTCCCGTTTTCATGTTCTGCACTCCCGGACTCATTTGGGGCTGTAATGAGGGCGTCGGGTCCCGTTTTCATGTTTTGAACTTCCGGACTCGTTTTCGACGGCATGGAGGGCGCTGGGTGCCGTTTTCATGTTTTGCGCTCTCGGACACATTTTGGGCGGTACATTGGCCGCCAAGTCCCGTTTTCAAGTTTTGCGCTCTCAGACTCGTTTGAGGCCGTACCGAGGGCGTCATATCCCATTTTCAAGTTTTGTGCTCCCAGACATGTTTTCGACGTTACCGAGGGCGTCGGGTCCCATTTTCATGTTTTGCCCTCCCGGTCTCTTTTTGTGCCGTACCGAGGGCGTCGTGTCATATTTTCATGTCTTGCGCTCCTAGATTTTTTTTCGGCGGTACCGAGGGCGTCAGGTCCCATTTTCATGTTTGCACTTCCGAACTTGTTTTGGGCGTACCGAGGGCGTCGGGTCCCGTTTTCATGTTATGCGCACCTGGACTCGTTTTGGGCGGTACCGAGCGCGCCAGGTTCAGTTTTCATGTTTTGCGCTCTCGGACTCATTTTCGACGGTACCGAGGGTGTCGGGTCCCGTTGTCATGTTTTTCGCTGCCAGCGACTCGTTTTCGGTGGTACCGAGGGCGTTGGGTCCAGTTTTCATTTTTTGCGCTCCCATGCTCGTTTTGGGCAGTACCGAGGGTGTGAGGTACCGTTTTCATGTTTTGCGCTCCCGGACTCGTTTTAGGCGGAATCTAGGGCGTTGGGTCCCGTTTTCATGTTTTGCGCTTCGTAATCGTTTTGGGCGGTACCGAGGGCGCCCGCTCCAGTTTTCATATTTTGCGATTCCGGACTCGTTTTGGGCGGTACCGAGGGTGTCCAGTCCCATTTTCATGTTTTGCGCTCACGGACTTGTTTTCGACTATACCGAGGGAGTCGAGTCCCATTTAAACGTTTTGCGCTCCCTGACTCATTTTCGACGATACCGAGGGCATCATGTCCCGATTTCATGTTATGCGCACCGAGACTAGTTTTTGGCGGTATCGATGGCGTCGGGTCCCGTTTTCATGTTTTGCGCTCCCGAAATCGTTTGGGGCGGTAACGTGGGCGCCGGGTACCGTTTTCATGTTTTGCTATCCCGGACTTATTTAGGGCGGTACCAAGGGTGTCGGGTCCCGATTTCATGGTTTGCGCTCCCGGACTCGATTTCGGCGTAACCGAGGGCGCCTGTTCCCATTTTCATGTTTTGCGCTGCCAGAATCGTTTGGGGTGGTACCGAGGGCGTCAAGTCCTGTTTTCATGCTTTGCCCTCCTAGACTCAATTTCGTCGGGACCGAGTGCGCCAGGTCCCGTTTTCATGTTTTGCGCACCCGGACTCGTTTTCGGGGAACCGAGGGCGTCGGGTCCCGTTTTCATGTTCTGCGCTCTCAGACTCATTTTGGGCGATACAGTGGGCGCCGATTCGCATTTTCAAGTTTTGCGATTCCGGACTCGTTTGGGGCTGTACCGAGGGTGTCGGATCCCGTTCTGAAGGTTTACGCTCCAAAACTCGTTTTCGACGGTACCGAGGGCGTCGGGTCATATTTTCATGTTTTGCGCTCCTAGACTCTTTTTCGGCGGTACCGAGGGCGTCAGGTCCCGTTTTAATGTTTGCACTTCCGAACTTGTTTTGGGCGTACCGAGGGCGCCGGGTCCAATTTTCATGTTATGCGCTCCCGATCTCATTTTCAACGGTACCGACGCGTCAGGCCCCGTTTTCATGTTTTGCGCTGCGGTACCGAGGGCATCGGGTCTAGTTTTATTTTTTGCGCTCCCAAGCACGTTTTGGGCGGTACCGAGGGCGTCAGGTCCTTCTTTCATGTTTTGCGCTCCCGGAGTCATTTTGGGCGGTATCGAGCTCGTCGGGTCTCGTTTTCATATTTTGCGTTCCCGCAATCATTTGGGGCGGTACCGAGGGCACCCTAGTTTTCATATTTTTCGATCCTAGAATCGTTTAGGGTGGTACCGAGGGCGTCAGGTCCTATTTTCAAGTTTTGCGCTCCCAGAATCGTTGGGGTGGTACCGAGGGCGTCTGGTCCCGTTTTCATGGTTTGTGCTCCTAGACTCAATTTCGGCGGAACCGAGGGCGTCAGGTCCCGTTTTCATGTTATGCGCTCCCGGACTCATTTTCGACGGAACCGAGGGCGTTGGGTTCTGTTTTCATGTTTTCCGCTCCCGGACTTGTTTTTTTGTCGTACGGAGGACGTCGGGTCCCTTTTCCATGTTTTGCACTCCCGACTCATTTTGGGTCATACCGAGGGCGCCCGGTCCAGTTTTCATATTTTGCGCTCCCGGACTCGTTTTCGACAATACGAGCACGTCCGGTCCCATTTTCATGTTATGCGCTCCTGGACTCGTTTGGGGCCATACCGAGGGCGTCATATCCCGTTTTCAAGTTTTGTGCTCCCAGACTTGTTTTCGACGGTACCGAGGGCGTCACGTCCCATTTTCATGTTTTCGCTCCCGATCTCGTTTTGTGCCATACCGAGAGCGTCGGGTTATATTTTCAAGTCTTGCGCTCCCAGATTTTTTTCGGTTGTACCGAGGGCGTCAGGTCCCTTTTTCAAGTTTGCACATCCCAACTCGTTTTGGGCGTAACGAGGGTGTCGGGTCCCATTTTCATGTTATGCTCACCCAGACTCGTTTTGGGCGGTACCGAGGGCGGCGGGTCCAATTTTCATGTTTTGCACTCTCGGACTCATTTTCGACGGCACCGAGGGCGACGGGCCCCGTTTTCATGTTTTGCGCTGCCGGACTCGTTTTCGGTGGTACCGAGGGCGTTGGGTCCAGTTTTCATTTTTTGCGCTCCCGGGCTCGTTTTGGGCGGTACCAAGAGTGTTAGGTCTTGTATTCATGTTTTGCGCTTCCGGACACGTTTTGGGCGGTACCGAGGGCGCCCAGTCTAGTTTTCATATTTTGCGATCCCAGAATCGTTTGGGGTGGTACCGAGGGCGTTAGGTCCAGTTTTCTTGGTTTGCGCTCCTTGAGTCAATTTCGACGGAAACGAGGGAGCCAAGTTCCGTTTTCATGTTTTGCGCTCCCGGACTTAATTTCGGCGGTACTGAGGTCGTTGGGTCCCGTTTGAATGTTTTGCGCTCCCAGACTCGTTTTGGGCCGTATCAAGGGCGCCGGGTTCGGTTGTCATGTTTTGCGCCCCCGGAATCGTTTTCGGCGTTACCGACAGCACCTAGTCCAGTTTTCATTTTTTGCGCTCCTAGACTCGTTTTTTGGAACGCAAAACATGAAAACGGGACCCGACGCACTCGGCACGGTCAAAAACGAGTCCGGACGCGCAAACCATGAAAATGAGACCCGACGCATTTGGTACCGCCGAAAACGAGTCCGGGCGCGCAAAACATGAAAATGAGACCCGACGCCCTCGGTACCGCCAAAAATGAGTTCGGGCGGGCAAAATATGAAAACGGGACTCGACACATTCAGAACCACCGAAAATGAATCCGGGAGAACAAAACATGAAAACGGGACTCGACGCCCTCGTTATCGCCGAAAATGTGTCTCGGAACGAAGGACCTGAAAACGGGACCCGACGCCCTCCTTACGGTCGAAAATGTGTCGAGGCGTCCAAAAAATGAAAATGGGACCCGACGCCCTTGGTACCGTCGAAAACGAGTCCGGGCGCGCAAAACATAAAAATGGGATCTGATGCCCTCTATACTGCCGAAAATGAGTCCTGGCGGGCAAAATATGAAAACGGGACCCGATGCATTCGACACCGCCGAAAAATAGTCCGGGAGCACAAAACATGAAAACGGGACCCAACGCCCTCGGTACCGCCGAAAACATGTCCGGGAGTAGAATACATCAAAACGGGACAGGACGCCCTCGGTACCATCGCCGAAAACAAGTCCGGACGCGCAAACCATGAAAACGAGACCCGACACATTCGGCACTGTTGAAAACGAGTCCGGGCGAGCAAAACATGGAAACGGGACCCGACGCCCTCGGTACCGCCGAAAATTAGTTCGGAAGCGCAAAAGATGAAAATGGGACCCGAAGCCCTGTACCGCTGAAAACGAGTCTGGGCGCACTCAGCCCGCCGAAAATGAGTCCGGGAGCACAAAACATGAAAACGGGACCCGACGCCCTCGGTACCGCCGAAAACATGTCCGGGAGCGGAAAACATGAAAATGGGACCCGACGCCCTCGATACCGCTAAAAATGATTCCGAGTGCGCAAAATATGAAAACGGGACCCGACGCACTCGGCACCGCCGAAAACGTGTCCGGGAGCACAAAACATGAAAATGGTACCCAACGCCCTCGGTACCGCCGAAAACGAGTCTAGGCGCGCAAAACATGAAAACGGGACTCGACATGAAAATGAGACCTGATGCATTCGGCACCGTCGAAAATGAGTCCGGTCGCGCAAAACATGAAAACGGGACCCGACGCCCTCGGTACCGCCGAATATAAGAACGGAAGAGCAACAGATGAAAACGAACCCGACGCCCTCGGCACCGCCGAAAACGTGTTCGGGAGCACAAAACATGAAAACGGGACCCGACGCCCTCTGTACCGCCAAAAATAAGTCCGGGCGCGCAAAACATGAAATTGGGACCTGACGCCCTCGATACCGCTGAAAAAGAGTACTGACGGGCAAAATATGAAAACGGGACCCGATGCATTCGGCACCGCCAAAAACAAGTCTGGGAGCACAAAACATGAAAACGGGACCCGACGCCCCGAGTACCTCCCAAAACATGTCGGTGAGCGGAAAACATGAAAATGGGACGGGATGACCTCGGTACCATCAAAAATGAGTCAGGGAGCACAAAACATGAAAACGGCACCCGACGTATTCGACACCGCCGAAAACGAGTCGGGGCGCGCAAAACATGAAAACGGGACCCGACGACCTCGGTACCGCCGAAAATGAGTTCGAGCGCACAAAACATAAAAACGGGACCCGACGCCATTGGTACCGAGGGCGTCGGGTCCCGTATTCATGTTTTGCGCTCTCGGACTCCTTTTCGATGGTACCGAGGGCTTCTGGTGCATTTTTCATGTTTTGCGTTCCCGGACTCATTTTTGGCGGTTTAGAGGGCATCGGGACCTGTTTTCATGTTTTGCGCTCCCGGACTTGTTTTCGTCTTTACCGAGGGTGTTGGGTACCTTTTTCATGTTTTGCGCTCCCGGACTAATTTTCGCCGGTACCGATGGCGTCCCGTCCCGTTTTCATGTTTTGCGCAACTAGAATCGTTTTCGACGGTACCAAGTGTGTCGGGTCCCGTTTTCACGTTTTGCGCACCCGGATTCATATTCGGCGGTATCGAAGGCGTCGGGACTCGTTTTTCATGTTGTGCGCTCCCGAACTCGTTTTCGGCGGTACCGAGGGCGTCAGATCCTATTTTCATGTTTTGAGCGCCCGAACTCGTTTTCGACGGTACCGACGGCGTCGGGTCCCGTTTTCATGTTTTGCGCTCCCGGACTCCTTTTCGGCAGTACCGAGGGCTTCTGGTGCCTTTTTCATGTTTTGCGTTTCCGGACTCATTTTTGGGGGTACCGACGGCGTCGGGACACGGTTTCATGTTTTGCGCTCCCGATCTCGTTTTCGGGAGTACCGAGGGCATTGGGTCCCTTTTTCATGTTTTGCGCTCCCAGACTCGTTTTCGGCGGTACCGTGGGCTTCAGGTCCCATTTTCATGTTTTGTGCTCCCTGACTCGTTTTCGGCGGTGCCGAATGCGTCGGATCCGTTTTCATATTTTTGCCCACCCGGACTCATTTTCGACGGTATCGAGGGCGTCGGGTCCCATTTTAATATTTTGCACGCCCGGACTCATTTTCGGCGGTATCGAGGTGGTCGGGTCCCGTTTTCATGTTTTGTGCACCATGACTCGTTTTCGGCGGTGCCAAGTGCGTCGGGTCCCGTTTTCATGTTTTGCGTGCCCAGAATCATTTTCGGCCGTGCCGACTGCGTCGGGTCCCGATTTCAAGATTTGCGTGAAAACAGGACCCGACGCATTCGGCACAGCCGAAAACGAGTCCGGGAGCACAAAATATGAAAACGGGACCCAACACCCTCGGTATCGTCGAAAATGATTCCGGGCGTGGAAAACATGAAATCGGGACCCGACACCCTCGTTACCGCCGAAAACGAGTTCGGGCGGGCAAAATAGGAAAACGGGACCCGACGCATTCGTCACTGCCGAAAATAAGTTAGGGAGCACAAAACATGAAAACGAGACCCGACGCCCCCGGTACCTCCCAAAACATGTCCGAGAGCGAAAAACATGAAAATGGGACGGGATGCCCTCGGTACCACCGAAAATGAGTCAGGGAGCACAAAACATGAAAACGGCACCCGACGTATTCGACACCGCCGAAAACGAGTCGGGGCGCGCAAAACATGAAAACGGGACCCGACGACCTCGGTACCGCCGAAAACGAGTTCGAGCGCACAAAACATAAAAACGGGACCCGACGCCATTTGTACCGTCGAAAAAGATTCCGGGCGCGCAAAACATGAAAATTGGACCCGACGCTCTCGATACAGCCGAAAACGAGTCCTAGCGGGAAAAATATGAAAACGTGACCCGATGCATTCGGCACCGCCGTAAACTAGTCCGAGAGCATAAAACATGAAAACGAGACCCGACGCCCTCGGTACCGCCGAAAACATGTCGGGGAGCGGAAAACATAAAAACGAGACAGGATGCCCTCGGTACCATCAAAAATGAGTCAGGGAGTGCAAAACATGAAAACGGGACCTAACGCCCTCGGTACCGCCGAAAATGAGTCTGGGCGCGCAAACCATGAAAACGGAACCCGACACACATTCGACACCGCCGAAAATTAGTCCGGAAGTGCAAAAGATGAAAATGAGACCCGAAGCCGTCGGTACCGCCGAAAACGAGTCCGGGGCGCGCAAAACATGAAAACGAAACCCGACACACACGATATTGCTGAAAATGAGTCAGGGAGCGCAAAACATGAAAACGTGACCCGACGCCCTCGGTACCGCCGAAAACGAGTTTGGGTGCGCAAAATAAGAAAACGGGACCCGTCACCCTCGGTACAGCCGAAAACGAGTCAAGGAGCTCAAAACATGAAAACGGGACACGACGCCCACGATACTGCCGAAAATGAGTCCGGGAGCACAAAACCAGGAAACGGGACCGGAAAAAATTCGGCACCGCCGAAAATGAGTCTGGAAGCACAAAACATGAAAACGGGACTCGACGCCCTCGGTACCGTCAAAAATGAGTCCGGGAGCGCAAAACATGAAACGGGACCCGACGCACTCGGCACCGCCGAAAACGAGTCCAGAAGAAGCACAAAACATGGAAACGGGACCTGACCCCCTCGGTGTCGTCGAAAACTAGTTCGGGCGCGCAAAACATGAAAATGGGACCCGACGCCCTCGATATCGTTGAAAACGAGTCCGGGAGAGCAAAACATCAAAACGGGAACCGACGCCCTCGCTACCGCCAAAAACGAGTCTGGGAGCGCAAAACATCAAAACGGGACCCGACGCCCTCGGCACCACCCAAAACAATTCTTAATGCGCAAAACATGAAAACGGGACCCGTCGAACTCAGCACCGCCGAAAATGAGTCCGGGAGCTCAAAACATAAAAATGGGACTCGACGCCCTCGATATCGCCGAAAATGATTCCAAGTGCGGAAAACATGAAAACGGGACCCGACGCCTCAGCACCGTCGAAAACGAGTCCGCCGAACACATGTTCGGGAGCGGAAAACTTGAAAACGGGACGGGACGCCCTCGGTACCATCGAAACGAGTCAGGGAGCGCAAAACATGAAAAAAGGAACCTGACGCCCTCGGTACCTCCGAAAAAGAGTATGGGCGCGCAATCCATTAAAACAAGACCCGATGCATTCGGCACCGCCGAAAATGAGTCCGGACGCGCAAAACATGAAAACGGGACCCGACGCCCTCGCTACCGCCGGAAATTAGTCCGGGAGCGCAAAAGATGAAAACGGGACCTGACGCCCTCGATACCGCCGAAAACAAGTCCGGGAGCGCAAAACATGAAAACTGAAACCGACACACTCGGTACCGCCGAAAATGAGTCCGAGGGCGCAAAACATGAAAACGGGACCGAAAGTCCTCAGTACCACCGAAAACGAGTCCGGGCACGTAAAATATGAAAACGGGATCCGACGCCCTCGGTACCGCCGAAAACATGTCCGACGCGCAAAACATGAAAACAGAATCCGACGCATTCGACACTGCCGAAAATGAGTCCGGGAGCGCAAAACAAGAAAACGGGACTCGTTGCATTCGGCACCGCCGAAAATGAGTACGGGAGCGCAAAACATGAAAACGGGACCCGACGACCACGGTACTGTCGAAAATTAGTCCGGGAGCGCAAAATATGAAAACGGGACCCGACGCCCTCTGTACAGCCGAAAACGATTCCGAGCGCGCAAAACATGAAAACGAGACGGGAAGCCCTCGGTACAGACGAAAATGAGTTCGGGCGCGCAAAACATGAAAATGGGTCCCGATGCCCTCGGTGGTGCCGAAAATGAGTCCGGGCGCGTAAAACATGAAAACGGGACCCGACGCACTCGCTACCGTTAAAATTGATTCCGGACGCGCAAGACATGAAAACAGGACGCGACGCCCCCGATACCGCCGAAAATGAGTCCGGGAGCACAAACATGAAAAAGGGACCCGACGCCCTCAATACAGCCGAAAACGAGTCGGGGAGTGCAAAACATGAAAACGGGTCCCGACGCCCTTGGTATCGCCAAAAATGAGTCCGGGTACGCAAAACATGAAAAAGACACCAGACGCCCCCTGTACCGCCGAAAAGGAGTCCGGGAGCGCAAAACATTAAAACGGGACCCGATGCCCTCGGTACCGTCGAAAACGAGTATGGGCGCTCAAAACATGAAAATAGGACCCGACGCCCTAGGTACCGCCGAAAACGAGTCCGGGAGCGCAAACCATGAAAACGGGACCCGACGGATTCGGCACCGCCGAAAATGAGTCCGGGAGCGCGAGACATGAAAAAGGAACCAAAAATGAGTCTGAGAGCGCAAAACATGAAAACGGGACAGCCGAAAATGAGTCTGAGAGCGCAAAACATGAAAACGGGACCCGATGCCCTCGGTACCGCCGAAAATGAGTCCGAGCGCGCAAAATATGAAAACGGGACCCGACGCCCTCGGTACCGTCGAAAATGAGTCCGAGCGCGCAAAACATGAAAACGAGACCCGACCCCTTTGGTACGTCGAAAATTAGTCCGACTGCGCATAACTTGAAAACGAGACTCGACGCACTCGGCACCGCTGAAAACGAGTCCGGGAGCACAAAACTTGAAAATGGGACCCTACGACCTCGGTACCGCCGAAAATGATTCCGAATGCGCAAAATATGAAAACTAGACCGGACATACTCGGAACCGCCCAAAACGTGTCCGGGGCACAAAATATGAAAATGGGAACCGACGCCCTCGCTACCGCCAAAAACGAGTCCGGTCGCGCAAAACATGAAAAAGGGACCCGACGCATTCGGCACCACCGAAAATGAGTCCGAGAGCACAAAACATGAAAACAGGATCCGACGTCCTCGATACCGCCGAAAATATTTCCGGTAGCGGAAAACATAAAAACGGGACGGGACGACCTCGATACCATCGAAAACGAGTTAGGGAGCGCACAACATGAAAACAGGACCCGACGCCCTCGGTACCGCTGAAAACAAGTCCGGTCGCGCAAAACATGAAAACGGGACCCGACGCATTCGGCACCACCGAAAATGAGTCCGAGAGCACAAAACATGAAAATAGGACCCGATGTCCTCGATACCGCCGAAAATATGTCCTGTAGCGGAAAACATAAAAACGGGACGGGATGACCTCGATACCATCGAAAATGAGTTAGGGAGCGCACAATATGAAAATAGGACCCGACGCCCTCGGTACCGCCGAAAACGAGTCCGGGCGCGCAAACCATGAAAACGGGACCCGACGCATTTGGCACCGCCGAAAACGAGTTCGGGAGCACAAAGCATGAAAACGGGACCCGACGCCCTCGGTACTGTTGAAAATTAGTCGGGGAGCGCAAAAGATGAAAACTGCTCTCGACACATGTTCGGGAGCGGAAAACGTGGAGAACGAGTACGGGAATGGAAAACATGGAAAATGAGTCTCGGAGGGGAAAACATGAAAATGAGATGGGACCCGACGCCCACGGTATCGCCGAAAACGAGTCCGGGAGCGCAAAACATGAAAAATAGACAAACACCCTTCGTACCGCCGAAAATGAGTCCGAACATTCTAAACATGAAAACGGTACCCGACGCACTCGGCACCGCTGAAAACGAGTCCGGGAGCACAAAACATGAAAATGGGACCCAACGCCCTCGGTACCGCCGAAAATGATTCGGGCGCGCAAAACATGAAAACGGAACCCGACACACACGGCACGCCGAAAACGAGTCCGGGAGAACAATAAATGAAAATGGGACCCGACGCCCTCGATACCGCAGAAAATGAGTCCGGGCGCGCAAAACATGAAAACGGCACCCGACGCACTCGGTACCGCCGAAAATGAGTCCGGGCGCGCAAAACATGAAAACGGACCCGACGCCCTCGGCACCTCCGAAAACGAGTCCGAGAGCGCAAAACATGAAAACGGGACCCGACGCCCTCGATGCCGCCGAAAATGAGTTCGGGAGCGCAAAACATGAAATCGGGACCGACGCACTCGCAAGATCGCCGAAAACGAGTCCGGGAGCGCAAAACATGAAAACAAGTCCCGACGCCCTCGGTATGGCCGAAAATGTTTTCGGCGGTCCCGAGAGTGTCGGGTCCCGTTTCATGTTTTGCGCTTCCTGACCCGTTTTCGATGGTACCGAGGGCGTCCCGTCCCGTTTTAATGTTTTTCGCTCCCGGACATGTTTTCGGCGGTGCCGAATGTGTCGGGTCCCGTTTTCATATTTTGCCCGCCCGGACTCGTTTTCGGCGGTATCGAGGGCGTCGGGTCCCATTTTCATGTTTTGCGCGCCCGACTCGTTTTCGGCGGTACCGAGGGCGTTGGTTCCTGTTTTCATGTTTTGTGCCCCGGACACGTTTTCGATGGTGCCGAGTGCGTCGGGTCCCGTTTTCATGTTTTGCGCACTCGGAATCATTTTCAGCGGTACCGAGGGCGTCGAGTCCCGTTTTCATGATTTGTGTTCCCGGACTCGTTTTCGACTGTACCGTGGACGTCGGGTTCCGTTTTCATGTTTTGCACTCCCAGACCCATTTTCGGCGATACCGAGGGCGTCGGGTCCCGTTTTTATGTTTTTCGCGCCCGAACTCATTTTCGGCAGTATCGAGGGCGTCGGGTCCTATTTTCATGTTTTGTGCTCCCGGACTCGTTTTCGGCGGTGCCGAATGCGTCGGCTCCTGTTTTCATGTTTTGCCCGTCCAGACTCATTTTCCACGGTATCGAGGGCGTCGGGTCCCATTTTCTTTTTTTGCGTGCCCGGACTCATTTTCGGCGGTACCAAGGGCGTCGGGTCCCGTTTTCACGTTTTGTGCTTCTAGACTCGTTTTCGGCGGTGTCGAGTGCGTCGGGTCCTGTTTTCATATTTTTCGCAATAATTAATTGAATTTGCCTTTCTTTTCCATTGAAAGCGTATCACCAAGTTTCAACCTTTCTCTTCAATTATTTTCTTATCTGTCACACTTTACTGCTTCATCATCATCTTTTTAGTGTCAGGCAACCCCTCACACACTCCTATCAATCTATTAGCTCTAACACAGTGCTTGGCCAACTAGTTCTTAAGCCTATGGGTGAGTGAGTGCATCTCTTATATCCTGCACCTAATTCCTCCCAATTCTTGTTCTAACATCATCGTTTGAGGTCTAGCAAACTCTCCCAGCCATCAATTGCAAGTTTCAAGCTTTAACTCGTAAGTTCCAAACTTTGACTCGAGATACTTTTCTCTAGCATATTTCTCTCTATACTACATTATTTCAAAATCTAACCTCATACACCTTCTCTCCTTTGTACTATAAGGCTCAGGCTAAAAGCAATTAGCTTGAAGTTGTGTGCTTCACTCGATCTCCATTGATGGCGTCAGCGGCTGTGGAGATGATCGGGAAGAAGAAGAGAAGAAGAGAGAAGAAAGAGGGAGCATCCACAAGCTCAGCTGCACTCGGTGTTCATGCATCAAAACACAGAAAGAGAATGGCACAGAGAGGGAGTCAACAGGCGTCAGGTACATACACCTCTTTATCCCTTATTTAAATTTTAGTTGATATTTCTGTGTAGACTTGGCTTGCCAGATGTTTATGCACTATACTCTCGTAAACCTTACTAGTGGGTCTCACTTATAAATCCTTTGTACCTAGGCTCACAGATGTGATTATCAACTGAATAGTGCACATATTAGGATTAGTTAAGCAGAGTTGGCAAGATCTGATTGGTTGTTAGGTTAAGTACTCTCTTCTTAATCCTAATGGCCTGTTAACAATTGCTGAGGTGGTTGAGCCAGAGCCTGCCATGTGGCACAACTAGGGTGACGTGGCTTGTTGTGACTGTGCCATGTGGCATAGGCTGAATGAGGTGGCCTGTTGTGGCTGTGCCATGTGGCATAGGCTTGGTGAGGTGGACCACTGGTTGGCTGCCACGTGACACTATGGTGGGGTCCACTTGTCAAGTGACTTATGCTAGGGTGGGGCCCACTTGCTGACGTGGACCAATGGGATAGTGTCACATGGCACTCAGCTGCTGAGGTGGCCCAATCAGGAGCTGTCATGTGGCACTGTAATAGTGATTGGATTTTAAATTAGCGCCCTTTCTTGTCTTCAAGTTGCACCCAGAAAGGTCTCTGCCCCCAAGTTGTACCTAGAGAAGTTTGTGATCAAATCTCTGCCTTTGATTAATCCATTTAATCTGTTTTATCTTTTCTGAATTTATTTTAATAGCTCCCCTTGTCCAAAAATTATAAAATTTTCACCAAAAATATCTAAATTCATGATGATCACTCATGCAATTTTTAATTCCACTTTTGCCCCTGTCTCCTTGTGCTAAAATTTCCTTTGTCAAGAAAACCATATTTTCTCCTCTGAAATAATCCCAGATTTCAATTGTATCTCAGTGTCTCTTCTAAATAAAATTCTCTTACAGAAACCCCCCTAATTAAATATCAATTAGACTTATATTGATGCCTCATTAGGGTTTGACTTGATCAACAGTTGATTACATGTCAATAATTGATATAAGTCTAGACTTGATCAGATGTTTATAATATTGGCATCTGATCAGTCTTGTGAAATTGACTTTCAATCCATGTTCATGAAAGTGATTTGGCCAACAGTTGATTACTTGTCAACAGTTGACGCAAATCTTGATTTGATCAGGTGTTTGCAACATTGGCACCTGGTCAACCTTGAAAGCAAAATCACATTAAAATTTCTTGTGATTGGTTGTATCAAAATACTGGCTTGGCATTGACACAGTTCTCGTTGTACAGGGATTGTACTGCTTCAGTTCTTAGGATTTGCTCTGAGAGTTTGATCTGAGTGTTGATTTCTTAGGGTTTGATCTTGACTTTCCTTGATGTCTATCACTGAGGTGTGGGACCCACCTGTCAGTGAAAAACAATCAAATGGATGACCCCTCAGGAGGTCTCTCTCTTGAATCTCCTAAGGATCATCAATCTCGAATGTACAGGAGGGGGCAGGATTTTTTTACCTCTGACCCTTGTCTAGAATTTCCTTGTGGGATAAATATATTTGCTTCGGAATCCAACAGCGACTTCTTCTGACTGGTGGTCCCCCTTTCTCATGATTTTTCATAGATAATTGATATTTATCTTTAATTGTCCAACTACTTCATCCTTAAGATTTTTCAAGGATAAACAACAATAAATTTTGAAATCTTAAACAAATTGTTTAAATAACAGTTTTAAATGTATCTTATATATATTTTATGAATAATTACTATTATAGGACATTCATATTTGAGTGTTAATTGGATAATTATATAATAGATATAATTAGGAGTAATTTATATTAATTTGCGTGAAGTTATGTGTAGTTATGCGCAAAAATTTTTTAAAAACTCAAACAGCTTGTTTATACAACTGTTTTTAACGCATCTTACTTATTTTTATGCAAATTTATGTCGTAAAATGTTCATATTGAAATCTTCTAATAAGCATAATTTTGAATAATTATATTAAATTTTATCAAATTATTTATCGTTATGAGGCAATAAATATTAAAAATCATAAACAACTTATTTAAACAATAATTTCTAATATATCTTACTAATGTCTTATGTTAAATTAGTGTCCTATGATATTAAATATTGAAGTGTTAATTCGATAATCTTATAATAGACATAGTTCGGAGCAATTATATTAATTAGCTCGAAATTATGTGTAGTTTTGATGCAAAAAATGTTGAAAGTCTTAAACAACTTGTTTAAAAAACAGTTTCGAATGCATCTTAGTAATATTTTGTGCAAAATTAGCGTCATAGAATATTCATATCAATGTTTTAATTGTAAAATTAGCGTCATAGAATATTCATAATAATTTTCAAAAACTCAAACAACTTGTTTAAACAATTATATTCAATGCATCTTACTTATGTTTTGTGCAAAATTTATGTCGTACAATGTTCATATCGAAGTATTAATTAGATAATCTTCTAATAGTTATAATTATGAGTAATTAAATTAATTTTCACGAAATTATGTATAGTTCTGAGTCAAAAAAAATGTTAAAAATCTTAAATAACTTGTTTAAACATCGGTTTCTAATATATCTTACTTATGTTTTATGAAAAATTAGTGTCGTAGGACGTTCATATCGAAGTGTTAATTGAACCATCTTATAATAGACATAATTAGGAGTAATTGTATCAATTTGTATGAAATTATGTGTACTTATGCGGCCAAATGTTTTGGAAAACACAAACAACTTGTTTAAACAAATTTTTTTAATGCATCCTACTTATGTCCTGTGCAAAATTTGTGTCGTAGAATGTTTATATCGAAGTGTTAATTGGCTAATATTTTAATGGGCATAAATATGAGTAATTATATTAATTTTTATGAAATTATATGTAGTTATGAGGCCAAAAATATTGAAAAACTTAACTTTTTAATTAGCAGTTTCTAATGCATCTTACTATGTTTTGAGCAAAAATAGCGCCCTAAAATATTCGTTTTGAAGTGTTCATTGAACAATCTTATAATAGGCATAATATGGAGTAATTATATTAATTTACACCAAATTATGTGTAGTTGTGCAAAAGTTTTCATAAAGGCGAACAACTTGTTAAAACAAAGCAGCTTTTAATGCATCTTACTTATGTTTTGTGCAATATTAGCGTTATAGAATATTTATATCGAAGTTTTAATTGGACAATTTTATAATAGGCGTAATTAGGAGTAATTGTATTAATTTGCACGAAATTATATATTGTTACGCGGCCAAAAATTATGAAAAATTCAAACAACTTGTTTAAACACAAATAGTTTTTAATGCATCTTACTTATGTTTTGCTCAAAATTAACGTCATGAAATATTCAAATTGAAGATTTAATAGGACAGTCTTATAATATGTGTGATAAGGAGTAATTATTTTAATTTTCCCGAAATTATTTGTAGTTGTGCGGCCAAAAAATTTCATAAAGGAAAACAACTTATTTAAACAACAGTTTTTAACGCATTTTACTTATATTTTGTGCAAAATTAGCGTTGTAGAATATTCACATCGATGTTTTAATTGGACAACTTTATAATAGGACTAATTCGGAGTAGTTATATTAATTTCATGAAATTATGTGTAGTTATGAGGGCAAAAATGTTGAAAACTCAAACAAGTTTTTTAAATAGCAGTTTCTAATGCATCTTACTTATCTTTTGTGAAAAATTAGTATCGTAGAATATTCATAATAAAGTGTTAAATGAAAAATCTTATAACAGACGTAATTAGGAGTAATTATATTAATTTATACGAAATTATGTGCGCTATCTTTGTCAAATATTTGGAAAGATCAAACAACTTTGTTTAAACAATGAGTTTTTAATGCATCTTACTTATGTTTTGTGCAAAATTAGTGTTGTAGAATAGTCATATCGATGTTTTAATTAAAGAATCTTACAACAGGCATATTTAGGAGTAATTATATTAATTTATAAGAAATTATGTTTGGCTATGCAGCCAAAATTTTTTGAAATACTCAAATTACTTGCTTAAACATATGTTTTTAATGCATCTTACTTATGTTTTGTGCAAAATTTGTGTCGTAGAATATTCATTTCGAAGTTTTAATTAGAAGATCATATAATAGGCATGTTTAGGAGTAATTATATTAATTTATAAGAAATTATGAGTAATTATGCGGCCAAAAATTTAAAAAAACTCAACAACTTGTTTAAAGAGTGTTTTTAAAGACACATACTTACGTTTTGTGCAAAATTAGTGTTGTAGAATGTCCATATTGAAGTGTTAATTAGAAAATCTTATAATAGGCATAATTATGAGTGATTATTTTAATTTTCACTAAATTATGTGTAGTTATGGGGCCAAAAATCTTGAAATACTCAAATAACTTGTTCAAATAGCATTTTCTAATGCATCTTACTTATGTTTTGGGAGAAAACGGTGTTGTAGAATATTCATATCGAAGTGTTGATTGAACAATCTTATAATAGGCATAATTAGAAGTAATTATATTAATTTTCACGAATCTATATGTATTTATGGGGCCGAAAATATTATAAAAGTCAAACAACTTGCTTAAACAATGAGTTTTTAATGCATGTTACTTATGTTTTGTGCCAAATTAGCGTCATAGAATATTCATATCGAAATTTTAATTAGATAATCTTATGATAGGCATAATTAGGAGTAATTATATTAATTTTCACGAAATTATATGTAGTTATGCGGCAAAAAGTTGATTAACTAGTTTAAACTGCTTTTTTTTTAATGCATCTTATTTATGTTTTGTGCAAATTTAGTGTCGTAGAATATTCATATCGAAGTATTAATTGGATAATATTATAATAGGCACAATTAGGAGTAATTATTTTAATTTTCACGAAATTTCAAGTAGTTATGGTACAATAAATTTTGAAAATCTTAAACAACTTGTTTAAACAACAGTTTCAAATGTATCTTATTTATGTTTTATGAATAATTACGTTATAGGATATTCATATTCGAGTGTTAATTGGATAATTATATAATAGGCATAATTAGGAGTAATTATATTAATTTGCGCGAAGTTATGTGTAGTTATGCAGCAAAAAAATTAAAAAAACTCAAACAACTTGTTTATACAACTGTTTTAACGCGTCTTACTTATTTTTTAAGCGAAATTCATGTCGAAAATGTTCATATCGAAGTCTTCTAATAGGCATAATTTCGAGTAATTATATTAATTTTCATTAAATTATTTATCGTTATGAGGCAATAAATGTGAAAAATCTTAAACAACTTGTTTAAACAAGCAATTTCTAATGTATCTTACTTATGTCTTATGTAAAATCGTATCCTATGATATTCATATTGAAGTGTTAATTCAACAATCTTATAATAGACATAGTTCGAGCAATTATATTAATTAGCTCGAAATTATGTGTAGTTTTGATGCAAAAAATGTTGAAAGTCTTAAACAACTTGTTTAAAAAACAGTTTTGAATGCATCTTAGTTATATTTTGTGCAAACTTAGCGTCATAGAATATTCATATCAATGTCTTAATTGCACAATCACATAATAGGCATGGGTAGGAGTAATTATATTAATTTTCAAGAAATTATATATAGTTATGCGGCCAACAATTTTCAAAAACTCAAACAACTTGTTTAAACAATTATATTCAATGCATCTTACTTATGTTTTGTGCAAAATTTATGTCGTACAATGTTCATATCGAAGTATTAATTAGATAATCTTCTAATAGTTATAATTATGAGTAATTAAATTAATTTTCACGAAATTATGTATAGTTCTCGAGTCAAAAAAAATGTTAAAAATCTTAAATAACTTGTTTAAACATCGGTTTCTAATATATCTTACTTATGTTTTATGAAAAATTAGTGTCGTAGGACGTTCATATCGAAGTGTTAATTGAACCATCTTATAATAGACATAATTAGGAGTAATTGTATCAATTTGTATGAAATTATGTGTACTTATGCGGCCAAATGTTTTGGAAAACACAAACAACTTGTTTAAACAGTTGTTTTTAATGCATCCTACTTATGTCCTGTGCAAAATTTGTGTCGTAGAATGTTTATATCGAAGTGTTAATTGGCTAATATTTTAATGGGCATAAATATGAGTAATTATATTAATTTTTACGAAATTATATGTAGTTATGAGGCCAAAAATATTGAAAAACTTAACTTTTTAATTAGCGTTTCTAATGCATCTTACTATGTTTTGAGCAAAAATAGCGCCTAAAATATTCGTTTTGAAGTGTTCATTGAACAATCTTATAATAGGCATAATATGGAGTAATTATATTAATTTACACCAAATTATGTGTAGTTGTGCGGGCAAAAGTTTTCATAAAGGCGAACAACTTGTTAAAACAGCGTTTTAATGCATCTTACTTATGTTTTGTGCAATATTAGCGTTATAGAATATTTATATCGAAGTTTTAATTGGACAATTTTATAATAGGCGTAATTAGGAGTAATTGTATTAATTTGCACGAAATTATATATTGTTACGCGGCCAAAAATTATGAAAAATTCAAACAACTTGTTTAAACAATGAGTTTTTAATGCATCTTACTTATGTTTTGCTCAAAATTAACGTCATGAAATATTCAAATTGAAGATTTAATAGGACAGTCTTATAATATGTGTGATAAGGAGTAATTATTTTAATTTTCCCGAAATTATTTGTAGTTGTGCGGCCAAAAAATTTCATAAAGGAAAACAACTTATTTAAACAACGATTTTTAACGCATTTTACTTATATTTTGTGCAAAATTAGCGTTGTAGAATATTCACATCGATGTTTTAATTGGACAACTTTATAATAGGACTAATTCGGAGTAGTTATATTAATTTCACGAAATTATGTGTAGTTATGAGGGCAAAAATGTTGAAAACTCAAACAAGTTTTTTAAATAGCAGTTTCTAATGCATCTTACTTATCTTTTGTGAAAAATTAGTATCGTAGAATATTCATAATAAAGTGTTAAATGAAAAATCTTATAACAGACGTAATTAGGAGTAATTATATTAATTTATACGAAATTATGTGCGTTATCTTGTCAAATATTTGGAAAGATCAAACAACTTTGTTTAAACAAATGAGTTTTTAATGCATCTTACTTATGTTTTGTGCAAAATTAGTGTTGTAGAATAGTCATATCGATGTTTTAATTAAAGAATCTTACAACAGGCATATTTAGGAGTAATTATATTAATTTATAAGAAATTATGTTTGGCTATGCAGCCAAAATTTTTGAAATACTCAAATTACTTGCTTAAACATATGTTTTTAATGCATCTTACTTATGTTTTGTGCTAAATTTGTGTCGTAGAATATTCATTTCGAAGTTTTAATTAGAAGATCATATAATAGGCATGTTTAGGAGTAATTATATTAATTTATAAGAAATTATGAGTAATTATGCGGCCAAAAATTTAAAAAAAACTCGAACAACTTGTTTAAAGAGTGTTTTTTAAAGACACATACTTACGTTTTGTGCAAAATTAGTGTTGTAGAATGTCCATATTGAAGTGTTAATTAGAAAATCTTATAATAGGTATAATTATGAGTGATTATTTTAATTTTCACTAAATTATGTGTAGTTATGGGGCCAAAAATCTTGAAATACTCAAATAACTTGTTCAAATAGTTGTTTCTAATGCATCTTACTTATGTTTTGGGAGAAAACAGTGTTGTAGAATATTCATATCGAAGTGTTGATTGAACAATCTTATAATAGGCATAATTAGAAGTAATTATATTAATTTTCACGAATCTATATGTATTTATGGGGCCGAAAATATTATAAAAGTCAAACAACTTGCTTAAACAGCAGTTTTTAATGCATGTTACTTATGTTTTGTGCCAAATTAGCGTCATAGAATATTCATATCGAAATTTTAATTAGATAATCTTATGATAGGCATAATTAGGAGTAATTATATTAATTTTCACGAAATTATATGTAGTTATGCGGCAAAAAGTTGATTAACTAGTTTAAACTGCTTTGTTTTTTAATGCATCTTACTTATGTTTTGTGCAAATTTAGTGTCGTAGAATATTCATATCGAAGTATTAATTGGATAATATTATAATAGGCACAATTAGGAGTAATTATTTTAATTTTCACGAAATTTCAAGTAGTTATGGTACAATAAATTTTGAAAATCTTAAACAACTTGTTTAAACAACGAGTTTCAAATGTATCTTATTTATGTTTTATGAATAATTACTGTTATAGGATATTCATATTCGAGTGTTAATTGGATAATTATATAATAGGCATAATTAGGAGTAATTATATTAATTTGCGCGAAGTTATGTGTAGTTATGCAGCAAAAAAATTAAAAAAACTCAAACAACTTGTTTATACAACTGTTTTTAACGCGTCTTACTTATTTTTAAAGCGAAATTCATGTCGAAAATGTTCATATCGAAGTCTTCTAATAGGCATAATTTCGAGTAATTATATTAATTTTCATTAAATTATTTATCGTTATGAGGCAATAAATGTGAAAAATCTTAAACAACTTGTTTAAACAGCAATTTCTAATGTATCTTACTTATGTCTTATGTAAAATCAGTATCCTATGATATTCATATTGAAGTGTTAATTCAACAATCTTATAATAGACATAGTTCGGAGCAATTATATTAATTAGCTCGAAATTATGTGTAGTTTTGATGCAAAAAATGTTGAAAGTCTTAAACAACTTGTTTAAAAAACAGTTTTGAATGCATCTTAGTTATATTTTGTGCAAACTTAGCGTCATAGAATATTCATATCAATGTCTTAATTGCACAATCACATAATAGGCATGGGTAGGAGTAATTATATTAATTTTCAAGAAATTATATATAGTTATGCGGCCAACAATTTTTAAAAACTCAAACAACTTGTTTAAACAATTATATTCAATGCATCTTACTTATGTTTTGTGCAAAATTTATGTCGTACAATGTTCATATCGAAGTATTAATTAGATAATCTTCTAATAGTTATAATTATGAGTAATTAAATTAATTTTCACGAAATTATGTATAGTTCGAGTCAAAAAAAATGTTAAAAATCTTAAATAACTTGTTTAAACATCGGTTTCTAATATATCTTACTTATGTTTTATGAAAAATTAGTGTCGTAGGACGTTCATATCGAAGTGTTAATTGAACCATCTTATAATAGACATAATTAGGAGTAATTGTATCAATTTGTATGAAATTATGTGTACTTATGCGGCCAAATGTTTTGGAAAATACAAACAACTTGTTTAAACAGTTGTTTTTAATGCATCCTACTTATGTCCTGTGCAAAATTTGTGTCGTAGAATGTTTATATCGAAGTGTTAATTGGCTAATATTTTAATGGGCATAAATATGAGTAATTATATTAATTTTTACGAAATTATATGTAGTTATGAGGCCAAAAATATTGAAAAACTTAACTTTTTAATTAGCAGTTTCTAATGCATCTTACTATGTTTTGAGCAAAAATAGCGCCCTAAAATATTCGTTTTGAAGTGTTCATTGAACAATCTTATAATAGGCATAATATGGAGTAATTATATTAATTTACACCAAATTATGTGTAGTTAATGTGCGGCAAAAGTTTTCATAAAGGCGAACAACTTGTTAAAACAGCAGTTTTAATGCATCTTACTTATGTTTTGTGCAATATTAGCGTTATAGAATATTTATATCGAAGTTTTAATTGGACAATTTTATAATAGGCGTAATTAGGAGTAATTGTATTAATTTGCACGAAATTATATATTGTTACGCGGCCAAAAATTATGAAAAATTCAAACAACTTGTTTAAACAGCAGTTTTTAATGCATCTTACTTATGTTTTGCTCAAAATTAACGTCATGAAATATTCAAATTGAAGATTTAATAGGACAGTCTTATAATATGTGTGATAAGGAGTAATTATTTTAATTTTCCCGAAATTATTTGTAGTTGTGCGGCCAAAAAATTTCATAAAGGAAAACAACTTATTTAAACAACAGTTTTTAACGCATTTTACTTATATTTTGTGCAAAATTAGCGTTGTAGAATATTCACATCGATGTTTTAATTGGACAACTTTATAATAGGACTAATTCGGAGTAGTTATATTAATTTCACGAAATTATGTGTAGTTATGAGGGCAAAAATGTTGAAAACTCAAACAAGTTTTTTAAATAGCAGTTTCTAATGCATCTTACTTATCTTTTGTGAAAAATTAGTATCGTAGAATATTCATAATAAAGTGTTAAATGAAAAATCTTATAACAGACGTAATTAGGAGTAATTATATTAATTTATACGAAATTATGTGCGTTATGCTTTGTCAAATATTTGGAAAGATCAAACAACTTTGTTTAAACAGCAGTTTTTTAATGCATCTTACTTATGTTTTGTGCAAAATTAGTGTTGTAGAATAGTCATATCGATGTTTTAATTAAAGAATCTTACAACAGGCATATTTAGGAGTAATTATATTAATTTATAAGAAATTATGTTTGGCTATGCAGCCAAAATTTTTGAAATACTCAAATTACTTGCTTAAACATATGTTTTTAATGCATCTTACTTATGTTTTGTGCTAAATTTGTGTCGTAGAATATTCATTTCGAAGTTTTAATTAGAAGATCATATAATAGGCATGTTTAGGAGTAATTATATTAATTTATAAGAAATTATGAGTAATTATGCGGCCAAAAATTTAAAAAAACTCGAACAACTTGTTTAAAGAGCTGTTTTTAAAGACACATACTTACGTTTTGTGCAAAATTAGTGTTGTAGAATGTCCATATTGAAGTGTTAATTAGAAAATCTTATAATAGGCATAATTATGAGTGATTATTTTAATTTTCACTAAATTATGTGTAGTTATGGGGCCAAAAATCTTGAAATACTCAAATAACTTGTTCAAATAGTTTGTTTCTAATGCATCTTACTTATGTTTTGGGAGAAAACAGTGTTGTAGAATATTCATATCGAAGTGTTGATTGAACAATCTTATAATAGGCATAATTAGAAGTAATTATATTAATTTTCACGAATCTATATGTATTTATGGGGCCGAAAATATTATAAAAGTCAAACAACTTGCTTAAACAATGCAGTTTTTAATGCATGTTACTTATGTTTTGTGCCAAATTAGCGTCATAGAATATTCATATCGAAATTTTAATTAGATAATCTTATGATAGGCATAATTAGGAGTAATTATATTAATTTTCACGAAATTATATGTAGTTATGCGGCAAAAAGTTGATTAACTAGTTTAAACTGCTGTTTTTTAATGCATCTTACTTATGTTTTGTGCAAATTTAGTGTCGTAGAATATTCATATCGAAGTATTAATTGGATAATATTATAATAGGCACAATTAGGAGTAATTATTTTAATTTTCACGAAATTTCAAGTAGTTATGGTACAATAAATTTTGAAAATCTTAAACAACTTGTTTAAACAACAGTTTCAAATGTATCTTATTTATGTTTTATGAATAATTACTGTTATAGGATATTCATATTCGAGTGTTAATTGGATAATTATATAATAGGCATAATTAGGAGTAATTATATTAATTTGCGCGAAGTTATGTGTAGTTATGCGCAAAAAAATTAAAAAAACTCAAACAACTTGTTTATACAACTGTTTTTAACGCGTCTTACTTATTTTTTAAGCGAGAATTCATGTCGAAAATGTTCATATCGAAGTCTTCTAATAGGCATAATTTCGAGTAATTATATTAATTTTCATTAAATTATTTATCGTTATGAGGCAATAAATGTGAAAAATCTTAAACAACTTGTTTAAACAAAGAATTTCTAATGTATCTTACTTATGTCTTATGTAAAATCGTATCCTATGATATTCATATTGAAGTGTTAATTCAACAATCTTATAATAGACATAGTTCGGAGCAATTATATTAATTAGCTCGAAATTATGTGTAGTTTTGATGCAAAAAATGTTGAAAGTCTTAAACAACTTGTTTAAAAAACAGTTTTGAATGCATCTTAGTTATATTTTGTGCAAACTTAGCGTCATAGAATATTCATATCAATGTCTTAATTGCACAATCACATAATAGGCATGGGTAGGAGTAATTATATTAATTTTCAAGAAATTATATATAGTTATGCGGCCAACAATTTTTAAAAACTCAAACAACTTGTTTAAACAATTATATTCAATGCATCTTACTTATGTTTTGTGCAAAATTTATGTCGTACAATGTTCATATCGAAGTATTAATTAGATAATCTTCTAATAGTTATAATTATGAGTAATTAAATTAATTTTCACGAAATTATGTATAGTTCTGAGTCAAAAAAAATGTTAAAAATCTTAAATAACTTGTTTAAACATCGGTTTCTAATATATCTTACTTATGTTTTATGAAAAATTAGTGTCGTAGGACGTTCATATCGAAGTGTTAATTGAACCATCTTATAATAGACATAATTAGGAGTAATTGTATCAATTTGTATGAAATTATGTGTACTTATGCGGCCAAATGTTTTGGAAAACACAAACAACTTGTTTAAACAGTTGTTTTTAATGCATCCTACTTATGTCCTGTGCAAAATTTGTGTCGTAGAATGTTTATATCGAAGTGTTAATTGGCTAATATTTTAATGGGCATAAATATGAGTAATTATATTAATTTTTACGAAATTATATGTAGTTATGAGGCCAAAAATATTGAAAAACTTAACTTTTTAATTAGCAGTTTCTAATGCATCTTACTATGTTTTGAGCAAAAATAGCGCCCTAAAATATTCGTTTTGAAGTGTTCATTGAACAATCTTATAATAGGCATAATATGGAGTAATTATATTAATTTACACCAAATTATGTGTAGTTGTGCGGGCAAAAGTTTTCATAAAGGCGAACAACTTGTTAAAACAGCAGTTTTAATGCATCTTACTTATGTTTTGTGCAATATTAGCGTTATAGAATATTTATATCGAAGTTTTAATTGGACAATTTTATAATAGGCGTAATTAGGAGTAATTGTATTAATTTGCACGAAATTATATATTGTTACGCGGCCAAAAATTATGAAAAATTCAAACAACTTGTTTAAACAATGAGTTTTTAATGCATCTTACTTATGTTTTGCTCAAAATTAACGTCATGAAATATTCAAATTGAAGATTTAATAGGACAGTCTTATAATATGTGTGATAAGGAGTAATTATTTTAATTTTCCCGAAATTATTTGTAGTTGTGCGGCCAAAAAATTTCATAAAGGAAAACAACTTATTTAAACAACGAGTTTTTAACGCATTTTACTTATATTTTGTGCAAAATTAGCGTTGTAGAATATTCACATCGATGTTTTAATTGGACAACTTTATAATAGGACTAATTCGGAGTAGTTATATTAATTTCACGAAATTATGTGTAGTTATGAGGGCAAAAATGTTGAAAACTCAAACAAGTTTTTTAAATAGCAGTTTCTAATGCATCTTACTTATCTTTTGTGAAAAATTAGTATCGTAGAATATTCATAATAAAGTGTTAAATGAAAAATCTTATAACAGACGTAATTAGGAGTAATTATATTAATTTATACGAAATTATGTGCAGTTATCTTGTCAAATATTTGGAAAGATCAAACAACTTTGTTTAAACAGCAGTTTTTAATGCATCTTACTTATGTTTTGTGCAAAATTAGTGTTGTAGAATAGTCATATCGATGTTTTAATTAAAGAATCTTACAACAGGCATATTTAGGAGTAATTATATTAATTTATAAGAAATTATGTTTGGCTATGCAGCCAAAATTTTTTGAAATACTCAAATTACTTGCTTAAACATATGTTTTTAATGCATCTTACTTATGTTTTGTGCTAAATTTGTGTCGTAGAATATTCATTTCGAAGTTTTAATTAGAAGATCATATAATAGGCATGTTTAGGAGTAATTATATTAATTTATAAGAAATTATGAGTAATTATGCGGCCAAAAATTTAAAAAAACTCGAACAACTTGTTTAAAGAGTTTGTTTTTAAAGACACATACTTACGTTTTGTGCAAAATTAGTGTTGTAGAATGTCCATATTGAAGTGTTAATTAGAAAATCTTATAATAGGCATAATTATGAGTGATTATTTTAATTTTCACTAAATTATGTGTAGTTATGGGGCCAAAAATCTTGAAATACTCAAATAACTTGTTCAAATAGTCAAGTTTCTAATGCATCTTACTTATGTTTTGGGAGAAAACAGTGTTGTAGAATATTCATATCGAAGTGTTGATTGAACAATCTTATAATAGGCATAATTAGAAGTAATTATATTAATTTTCACGAATCTATATGTATTTATGGGGCCGAAAATATTATAAAAGTCAAACAACTTGCTTAAACAATGAGTTTTTAATGCATGTTACTTATGTTTTGTGCCAAATTAGCGTCATAGAATATTCATATCGAAATTTTAATTAGATAATCTTATGATAGGCATAATTAGGAGTAATTATATTAATTTTCACGAAATTATATGTAGTTATGCGGCAAAAAGTTGATTAACTAGTTTAAACTGCTGTTTTTTAATGCATCTTACTTATGTTTTGTGCAAATTTAGTGTCGTAGAATATTCATATCGAAGTATTAATTGGATAATATTATAATAGGCACAATTAGGAGTAATTATTTTAATTTTCACGAAATTTCAAGTAGTTATGGTACAATAAATTTTGAAAATCTTAAACAACTTGTTTAAACAACAGCTTTCAAATGTATCTTATTTATGTTTTATGAATAATTACTGTTATAGGATATTCATATTCGAGTGTTAATTGGATAATTATATAATAGGCATAATTAGGAGTAATTATATTAATTTGCGCGAAGTTATGTGTAGTTATGCAGCAAAAAAATTAAAAAACTCAAACAACTTGTTTATACAACTGTTTTTAACGCGTCTTACTTATTTTTTAAGCGAGAATTCATGTCGAAAATGTTCATATCGAAGTCTTCTAATAGGCATAATTTCGAGTAATTATATTAATTTTCATTAAATTATTTATCGTTATGAGGCAATAAATGTGAAAAATCTTAAACAACTTGTTTAAACAAAGCAATTTCTAATGTATCTTACTTATGTCTTATGTAAAATCAGTATCCTATGATATTCATATTGAAGTGTTAATTCAACAATCTTATAATAGACATAGTTCGGAGCAATTATATTAATTAGCTCGAAATTATGTGTAGTTTTGATGCAAAAAATGTTGAAAGTCTTAAACAACTTGTTTAAAAAACAGTTTTGAATGCATCTTAGTTATATTTTGTGCAAACTTAGCGTCATAGAATATTCATATCAATGTCTTAATTGCACAATCACATAATAGGCATGGGTAGGAGTAATTATATTAATTTTCAAGAAATTATATATAGTTATGCGGCCAACAATTTTCAAAAACTCAAACAACTTGTTTAAACAATTATATTCAATGCATCTTACTTATGTTTTGTGCAAAATTTATGTCGTACAATGTTCATATCGAAGTATTAATTAGATAATCTTCTAATAGTTATAATTATGAGTAATTAAATTAATTTTCACGAAATTATGTATAGTTACGAGTCAAAAAAAATGTTAAAAATCTTAAATAACTTGTTTAAACATCGGTTTCTAATATATCTTACTTATGTTTTATGAAAAATTAGTGTCGTAGGACGTTCATATCGAAGTGTTAATTGAACCATCTTATAATAGACATAATTAGGAGTAATTGTATCAATTTGTATGAAATTATGTGTACTTATGCGGCCAAATGTTTTGGAAAACACAAACAACTTGTTTAAACAGTTGTTTTTAATGCATCCTACTTATGTCCCGTGCAAAATTTGTGTCGTAGAATGTTTATATCGAAGTGTTAATTGGCTAATATTTTAATGGGCATAAATATGAGTAATTATATTAATTTTTACGAAATTATATGTAGTTATGAGGCCAAAAATATTGAAAAACTTAACTTTTTAATTAGCAGCTTTCTAATGCATCTTACTATGTTTTGAGCAAAAATAGCGCCCTAAAATATTCGTTTTGAAGTGTTCATTGAACAATCTTATAATAGGCATAATATGGAGTAATTATATTAATTTACACCAAATTATGTGTAGTTGTGCGGGCAAAAGTTTTCATAAAGGCGAACAACTTGTTAAAACAGCAGTTTTAATGCATCTTACTTATGTTTTGTGCAATATTAGCGTTATAGAATATTTATATCGAAGTTTTAATTGGACAATTTTATAATAGGCGTAATTAGGAGTAATTGTATTAATTTGCACGAAATTATATATTGTTACGCGGCCAAAAATTATGAAAAATTCAAACAACTTGTTTAAACAAAGTTTTTAATGCATCTTACTTATGTTTTGCTCAAAATTAACGTCATGAAATATTCAAATTGAAGATTTAATAGGACAGTCTTATAATATGTGTGATAAGGAGTAATTATTTTAATTTTCCCGAAATTATTTGTAGTTGTGCGGCCAAAAAATTTCATAAAGGAAAACAACTTATTTAAACAACAGTTTTTAACGCATTTTACTTATATTTTGTGCAAAATTAGCGTTGTAGAATATTCACATCGATGTTTTAATTGGACAACTTTATAATAGGACTAATTCGGAGTAGTTATATTAATTTCACGAAATTATGTGTAGTTATGAGGGCAAAAATGTTGAAAACTCAAACAAGTTTTTTAAATAGCAGTTTCTAATGCATCTTACTTATCTTTTGTGAAAAATTAGTATCGTAGAATATTCATAATAAAGTGTTAAATGAAAAATCTTATAACAGACGTAATTAGGAGTAATTATATTAATTTATACGAAATTATGTGCGTTATGCTTTGTCAAATATTTGGAAAGATCAAACAACTTTGTTTAAACAATGTGCTTTTAATGCATCTTACTTATGTTTTGTGCAAAATTAGTGTTGTAGAATAGTCATATCGATGTTTTAATTAAAGAATCTTACAACAGGCATATTTAGGAGTAATTATATTAATTTATAAGAAATTATGTTTGGCTATGCAGCCAAAATTTTTTGAAATACTCAAATTACTTGCTTAAACATATGTTTTTAATGCATCTTACTTATGTTTTGTGCTAAATTTGTGTCGTAGAATATTCATTTCGAAGTTTTAATTAGAAGATCATATAATAGGCATGTTTAGGAGTAATTATATTAATTTATAAGAAATTATGAGTAATTATGCGGCCAAAAATTTAAAAAAACTCGAACAACTTGTTTAAAGAGCTGTTTTTAAAGACACATACTTACGTTTTGTGCAAAATTAGTGTTGTAGAATGTCCATATTGAAGTGTTAATTAGAAAATCTTATAATAGGCATAATTATGAGTGATTATTTTAATTTTCACTAAATTATGTGTAGTTATGGGGCCAAAAATCTTGAAATACTCAAATAACTTGTTCAAATAGTCTGTTTCTAATGCATCTTACTTATGTTTTGGGAGAAAACAAAGTGTTGTAGAATATTCATATCGAAGTGTTGATTGAACAATCTTATAATAGGCATAATTAGAAGTAATTATATTAATTTTCACGAATCTATATGTATTTATGGGGCCGAAAATATTATAAAAGTCAAACAACTTGCTTAAACAGTGCAGTTTTTAATGCATGTTACTTATGTTTTGTGCCAAATTAGCGTCATAGAATATTCATATCGAAATTTTAATTAGATAATCTTATGATAGGCATAATTAGGAGTAATTATATTAATTTTCACGAAATTATATGTAGTTATGCGGCAAAAAGTTGATTAACTAGTTTAAACTGCTTGTTTTTTAATGCATCTTACTTATGTTTTGTGCAAATTTAGTGTCGTAGAATATTCATATCGAAGTATTAATTGGATAATATTATAATAGGCACAATTAGGAGTAATTATTTTAATTTTCACGAAATTTCAAGTAGTTATGGTACAATAAATTTTGAAAATCTTAAACAACTTGTTTAAACAACAGCTTTCAAATGTATCTTATTTATGTTTTATGAATAATTACTGTTATAGGATATTCATATTCGAGTGTTAATTGGATAATTATATAATAGGCATAATTAGGAGTAATTATATTAATTTGCGCGAAGTTATGTGTAGTTATGCAAAAAAAAATTAAAAAACTCAAACAACTTGTTTATACAATCGTTTTTAACGCGTCTTACTTATTTTTTAAGCGAAATTCATGTCGAAAATGTTCATATCGAAGTCTTCTAATAGGCATAATTTCGAGTAATTATATTAATTTTCATTAAATTATTTATCGTTATGAGGCAATAAATGTGAAAAATCTTAAACAACTTGTTTAAACAAAGACAATTTCTAATGTATCTTACTTATGTCTTATGTAAAATCGTATCCTATGATATTCATATTGAAGTGTTAATTCAACAATCTTATAATAGACATAGTTCGGAGAAATTATATTAATTAGCTCGAAATTATGTGTAGTTTTGATGCAAAAAATGTTGAAAGTCTTAAACAACTTGTTTAAAAAACAGTTTTGAATGCATCTTAGTTATATTTTGTGCAAACTTAGCGTCATAGAATATTCATATCAATGTCTTAATTGCACAATCACATAATAGGCATGGCTAGGAGTAATTATATTAATTTTCAAGAAATTATATATAGTTATGCGGCCAACAATTTTCAAAAACTCAAACAACTTGTTTAAACAATTATATTCAATGCATCTTACTTATGTTTTGTGCAAAATTTATGTCGTACAATGTTCATATCGAAGTATTAATTAGATAATCTTCTAATAGTTATAATTATGAGTAATTAAATTAATTTTCACGAAATTATGTATAGTTCGAGTCAAAAAAAATGTTAAAAATCTTAAATAACTTGTTTAAACATCGGTTTCTAATATATCTTACTTATGTTTTATGAAAAATTAGTGTCGTAGGACGTTCATATCGAAGTGTTAATTGAACCATCTTATAATAGACATAATTAGGAGTAATTGTATCAATTTGTATGAAATTATGTGTACTTATGCGGCCAAATGTTTTGGAAAACACAAACAACTTGTTTAAACAAGTTGTTTTTAATGCATCCTACTTATGTCCCGTGCAAAATTTGTGTCGTAGAATGTTTATATCGAAGTGTTAATTGGCTAATATTTTAATGGGCATAAATATGAGTAATTATATTAATTTTTACGAAATTATATGTAGTTATGAGGCCAAAAATATTGAAAAACTTAACTTTTTAATTAGCGAGTTTCTAATGCATCTTACTATGTTTTGAGCAAAAATAGCGCCCTAAAATATTCGTTTTGAAGTGTTCATTGAACAATCTTATAATAGGCATAATATGGAGTAATTATATTAATTTACACCAAATTATGTGTAGTTGTGCGGGCAAAAGTTTTCATAAAGGCGAACAACTTGTTAAAACAAATAGCTTTAATGCATCTTACTTATGTTTTGTGCAATATTAGCGTTATAGAATATTTATATCGAAGTTTTAATTGGACAATTTTATAATAGGCGTAATTAGGAGTAATTGTATTAATTTGCACGAAATTATATATTGTTACGCGGCCAAAAATTATGAAAAATTCAAACAACTTGTTTAAACAAAGCAGTTTTTAATGCATCTTACTTATGTTTTGCTCAAAATTAACGTCATGAAATATTCAAATTGAAGATTTAATAGGACAGTCTTATAATATGTGTGATAAGGAGTAATTATTTTAATTTTCCCGAAATTATTTGTAGTTGTGCGGCCAAAAAATTTCATAAAGGAAAACAACTTATTTAAACAACGAGTTTTTAACGCATTTTACTTATATTTTGTGCAAAATTAGCGTTGTAGAATATTCACATCGATGTTTTAATTGGACAACTTTATAATAGGACTAATTCGGAGTAGTTATATTAATTTCACGAAATTATGTGTAGTTATGAGGGCAAAAATGTTGAAAACTCAAACAAGTTTTTTAAATAGCGATTTCTAATGCATCTTACTTATCTTTTGTGAAAAATTAGTATCGTAGAATATTCATAATAAAGTGTTAAATGAAAAATCTTATAACAGACGTAATTAGGAGTAATTATATTAATTTATACGAAATTATGTGCGATTATGTCTTTGTCAAATATTTGGAAAGATCAAACAACTTTGTTTAAACAATGAGTTTTTAATGCATCTTACTTATGTTTTGTGCAAAATTAGTGTTGTAGAATAGTCATATCGATGTTTTAATTAAAGAATCTTACAACAGGCATATTTAGGAGTAATTATATTAATTTATAAGAAATTATGTTTGGCTATGCAGCCAAAATTTTTGAAATACTCAAATTACTTGCTTAAACATATGTTTTTAATGCATCTTACTTATGTTTTGTGCAAAATTTGTGTCGTAGAATATTCATTTCGAAGTTTTAATTAGAAGATCATATAATAGGCATGTTTAGGAGTAATTATATTAATTTATAAGAAATTATGAGTAATTATGCGGCCAAAAATTTAAAAAAACTCGAACAACTTGTTTAAAGAGTCATTTTTTTTAAAGACACATACTTACGTTTTGTGCAAAATTAGTGTTGTAGAATGTCCATATTGAAGTGTTAATTAGAAAATCTTATAATAGGCATAATTATGAGTGATTATTTTAATTTTCACTAAATTATGTGTAGTTATGGGGCCAAAAATCTTGAAATACTCAAATAACTTGTTCAAATAGTCATTTTTCTAATGCATCTTACTTATGTTTTGGGAGAAAACAGTGTTGTAGAATATTCATATCGAAGTGTTGATTGAACAATCTTATAATAGGCATAATTAGAAGTAATTATATTAATTTTCACGAATCTATATGTATTTATGGGGCCGAAAATATTATAAAAGTCAAACAACTTGCTTAAACAATGTTTTTAATGCATGTTACTTATGTTTTGTGCCAAATTAGCGTCATAGAATATTCATATCGAAATTTTAATTAGATAATCTTATGATAGGCATAATTAGGAGTAATTATATTAATTTTCATGAAATTATATGTAGTTATGCGGCAAAAAGTTGATTAACTAGTTTAAACTGTTGTTTTTTAATGCATCTTACTTATGTTTTGTGCAAATTTAGTGTCGTAGAATATTCATATCGAAGTATTAATTGGATAATATTATAATAGGCACAATTAGGAGTAATTATTTTAATTTTCACGAAATTTCAAGTAGTTATGGTACAATAAATTTTGAAAATCTTAAACAACTTGTTTAAACAACGAGTTTCAAATGTATCTTATTTATGTTTTATGAATAATTACTGTTATAGGATATTCATATTCGAGTGTTAATTGGATAATTATATAATAGGCATAATTAGGAGTAATTATATTAATTTGCGCGAAGTTATGTGTAGTTATGCAACAAAAAAATTAAAAAAACTCAAACAACTTGTTTATACAACTTTGTTTTTAACGCGTCTTACTTATTTTTTAAGCGAAATTCATGTCGAAAATGTTCATATCGAAGTCTTCTAATAGGCATAATTTCGAGTAATTATATTAATTTTCATTAAATTATTTATCGTTATGAGGCAATAAATGTGAAAAATCTTAAACAACTTGTTTAAACAAAGAATTTCTAATGTATCTTACTTATGTCTTATGTAAAATCAGTATCCTATGATATTCATATTGAAGTGTTAATTCAAAAATCTTATAATAGACATAGTTCGGAGCAATTATATTAATTAGCTCGAAATTATGTGTAGTTTTGATGCAAAAAATGTTGAAAGTCTTAAACAACTTGTTTAAAAAATAGTTTTGAATGCATCTTAGTTATATTTTGTGCAAACTTAGCGTCATAGAATATTCATATCAATGTCTTAATTGCACAATCACATAATAGGCATGGGTAGGAGTAATTATATTAATTTTCAAGAAATTATATATAGTTATGCGGCCAACAATTTTCAAAAACTCAAACAACTTGTTTAAACAATTATATTCAATGCATCTTACTTATTGTGCGACCCTTTTTCGCGCGCTCACTTCACCCGCCGGGGCGATGGGTTGCGGAAGAAGGACACGGAGATCCCTCCCGAGCGTGCATCTGGCAGGTGTCGGCCGATCTGCCGTTTAGAGATATTTGGATGCACATTCAGGGGGTTTTTTAGTGATTGTGAGTTCTTGTAGATTCCGATGGGCGCAAGCCCCCACCGTTAATTACCCTGGGCTACTAACCTCGAGGCACCTCTGGATCTTTGAAAGAGAGAAGCTAATAGTATAGTTAAAAGATGGTCAAGTGGTCGTCTAAGTTCATAAAAGGGGTCCATGGAAGACGAACCTACAAACAGATCGGTTCAATCTTTATTTAACCCTATGGAAGACGAACCTACAAACAGATCGGTTCAATCTATGGAAGACAAACCTACAAACGGATCGGTTTTGTCCTATGGAAGACGAACCTACAAACGGATTGGTTCGATCTATGCCACCTCGAGATGTAACTTTGACCGAGGTTAGTCTCTTCGAGAGGGCTTGAGGTGAGTCTACATACGAACGACTCGACCTCCGTTGATCTAGAAGATAAACCTACTACGAACGGTTCAATCTTAACTAGTCAACAACCAATCACACAAAATACAACTCGAAGCGGCGAGCGGTTGATCTTGAGGTTGGTGAATCAGGAGAAGGGTGGATATGGCCCACGTGTTTCTTCTCACCGATCTTCTAGATCATGAATTCGAAGCACTAAGCCGATTCATAAACCTAGGAAACACAATTACACACAATGTCAAACCTGAAGCACTGAGCCAGTTCAACATTGAGGCATGTGTTAGTGAAGGAACCTACCTACAGAACGGTTCACATTCACTGTTTTGTGGATGAATCTACCTACAGAACGATTCAATCTCACAATCTCGGGAAATGAGCCGGAAGACAAACTCATCGACGGGTGAGTTCGGTCTTGCTAGCTCAAATGGTCATGAATTACTTGTTCATGACACCGAGTCATTAAGATGTCACTTCTCTCGGACATCATAATGTTCTTCTTCTTCAAAGTCGACATATCTCTCCATGCGATGTCGTGGCTTTGGTCATTCTTCGACGAGCGTCAAGATGTTCTTGTCTCGACTAATCATTCTATATGTTGCGTTACTCGTGCAAAATCACTATGTTGCCCTACACCCTTTGTGTGAGCGTATTCAATCATGAGTTACTTGCTCATGGCAGTAGGTCATTAAGATGTCACCTCTCTAGGACATCATAACGTTCTTCTTCCTCAGAGTTGACATATATTTCCATGTTAACGTCGCAGCTCTGGTTATTCTTCATGTCAAGATGTTCCTGTCTCGACATGTCTCCTCATGTTGCTATCGAAGTCTTAATCATCCTACGTCAAAATATTCTTGTCTCGACGTATCTTATTATTCTTCATCAAATGTCAAGATGTTCTTATCTCGACATATCTTCTCATGTTGCTATCAAAACCTTAATCATCCTACGTCAAGATGTTCTTGTCTCGACATATCTTATTATTCTTCATCAAATGTCAAGATGTTCTCGTCCTGACTAATCGTTCTAAAGGTTATATCATGTATGCAAATATTCTTATGTGGCTCTACAATCCTTATGTGAGTCTATTATATAATATCTTCCATTATTATTCCTATTATAAAGATGCATTTATTTATTATTATTATTATTATTATTATTATTATTATTATTATTATTATTATTATTATTATTATTTTATTATATTTTTTTTTATTTCTTAAACTCTATTTATCTATGTAGAAAAATTACTTACAAAAATAATAGGAAAAGGGGTTAGCTAATAACTAGAATTTTATTTATATTTTTGGGATTTTTATAACAGCTAAAATAGTAGAATTTTTATTTTTTATTATTTCTAAACTCTATTTATTTTGTAGAAAATCACTTACAAAATACTAGAAAATAAAATGGCAATGATTTTTATTTATATTTTCAAAATGTTTATAATAGTCAGAGTAATAGAATTTTATTATCATATTCTATTATGTTGAAACATTATTCATTATGTAGGAATTATCAAAAGATGGCTAGCTATATTATTTTTATTATTATTATTATTTTATTTTTAAGATCTATAATAGCTAAAAAGAAATCATTATCAATATTCTATCTTATTCATTATACTATTCATTATTTTTTTTTATTTCTATTTATTATCTATGTAAAAGTATAAGATTTTTTTATTATTAGTTGAAAATGGCCACAAGAGATGAAATTCATTATATTTTTATTACAACTATTATTTTTATTGCATTTTATTCATCAAAAATATTTTTATTGTATATTTGCATAGAAATAACAAAAGAAATGCAATTCATTTTATTATAAAACTATATTATCATTCTTTATTATAAAAGAAAATGTATTTACTATCTATTATCATGGTAGTATATATTTTTGTATATTTTGTGCTATTTATTTTTATTATTCAGAAAAATATTAACATAATATCTATTATTATTTATATATTTTTTTTATCAAAGAATATAGCTAATCTCATCATTTATTATGGCATATTACTATTGCCATTATTATTTCATGAAAAATCACTTGAAAAATCAGTAAAATATATCTAGTTATTATTCATGATTTTATTTGTATTTTTGGAATTTTTATAGTATTTAAAATGACAAGTCAAAGCTAGGTCAAACATATCAATATAGGTAATGTCTTTTGCTTTTAAATTGTTTTAACATGATTATATTTTCAAAACTGGAATATTATCATATAGAAAAATAATATGAAAAATAAGGAAATTTTAGAAACAAATTTGAGTTAATTTGGAGTTCAGGAGCATTTTCAAATCATTTATTTATTATTTATTCTTAATTTTCTGTTGTTAATTGATAATTGGGCTTAGTTGAATGGGCCGGCTTTAACTTTCTTTCTCCTTCTTTTTACAGATTAGGCCCAGGGTTAATTTTATTCCTCCTCTTCCGATTGGGCTCTATCAATTGGGCTTAGTTGGATTAAACTCATTTTTACGGATTAAGCCCAGATCTTAATTTCCTTTTCTTTTCTTCACCGTTGGGCCCAGACCACCATTTAATGCCTTGGGCTGCCTCTCATCTTACGATTTTAATTTAGATCGTCAGATGAACGTCAAGATTTGCGCAAGTGAAATTAATTATTCTGTTTTGATCCCTGCCTCGTGCCTCTACACGTCTTGTCGGATCCCCTCATGATTCGTGCATTATGTTTGGTCGTCTCCTTTCTATTTCTTCGATGACCTTTGAGATTCGTACGCGCGGCGGCTTCCCGATGATCGGAGCTCCCGATCTAAGATCCGCCAATGGACCCGATCGCCCGAGTATGGCGAGTTTAGCGACACCCTTCCTGTGTCCATCAGTGAGGCGGATTGTCGGCTGAGCCAGCACCATTTGGTCTCTCGGTACCAATTCGGTACCGGCTAGCTCTCAGCTTCTGCTCTTAGTGTCCGAATGCTTAATTAAACTTATATTCTTTTGAATCTTGCAATTTTAATGTCAATCTTTCTGTTAAAATTCTCAACATTAATCAAGAATGTTCCTTATCTCTTTCTTTGACATTCTCTTTGAATAACAGTATTCAATACCAGTTCACTGTTTACCATACCACATGGCTTTGAACAATTATTTTACCTGTCTCTGTGAACATCATTACTTACTCTGGAGTTGATCAGGTAATTGAATTGGCTTTGGCGCAAGTATTAACCAATGCACATATACTAGAATGCCTTCCTTTCAACTCAAAGCTCTTAGTAGTATTGCCAATCATTGAGCTTTAATTAATCAAACAAAGGTTGAGAGATCTTGGTGGTCTTTGATTGGTCATGCGTGAGTGTTGCTCAAGTGAAGGTCAAGAGTGCAATGTGCTTGCCCTTCTACCAACCTATTTATTATTCTTCTCTATCTTTATTTTCTTTAATTCAGTATCACTCTTAGCCTTGGCTCGCCAAGAGAGCTTAATCAAATCACTAGGCTGAGACTAGGAGGCATCTAGTGCCTACTACTAGTCGGTTGTGAAGGTAGGAGTACTATTTGCACTTCGACTACCCTTGTATTAGTCCACTTCCTTTATTTAGACATCATGAATGATACTCCGAAAAAGAAAAGACAAAAGAAAATAAAAGAAAGGAGGAGATAGGCAAGGTAACAAATCAAAGAATGCAAAGAAGAAAAGTAATTCATATCTTTACTTACGAATAGTAACAATCCTCAAAAAAATGCACTTTACAAATTTACACAAGTACTTAACTTATGGTATGCAGCGAGATGATGAACTCGCAGGGTAAATTTGATGAGATCTAGTTGAGAGATTTGCATCTACTATCAACGATCCGATCAATGACTCTCTCTGGACCTTTTTCTTGAAATCTAGGCTGTTATATCCCTCCCCTCTATACTGGTTTTGATCAATTGGTTTAATAGAGAGTGTAGAGAATGTGGAGAGTTTGTAAACTGATTTGCTTAGGATAATAATACTCTCTTTTGGATGTGTAACTCGCCTCCCTTTTCTTTTGGTTCTTCCAGTGTGTGTTATGCAACAAAGGGTAATGAACTCTCCTCCCTTTTTATCTCTTGTTAAGGACTTATATAGGGGTCAATTGATTAACCTAACTCGCTGAATTGTGTTTTCCTTTGCACAATTTGTGTTTTTCCAAGCCCACGTATCGCCGAGGTGGCAAAATCCCATCCCTTCTTTCAATAATTCAACGATATGGATCAATCCAAGTTGTGTTTGTTGTTGTTATGGGTTAAGCTTCGGATTAGCAACGTGGCAATGTGACCACAACTCACCATCCCTCGTTCTTTCTTTCAAACACCGAATTGATCACTTCTTGGTACATGCTCTTGATCATGTGCACCGGTTCTAGTGAGAAATCATGTAAGCATCAACTGTTTTATGCCAGCAACTACTCCAACCGCATCGTGGGGCCCACATAGTGCCTTCTAAACCGCCAATTCGTTCAATTACTCCCCGGATCACCCTATTGAATTTTATACCCGAATTACTTCTCCTCTGATGCGAGTGATGTACAGTGCACCATCTTCAAAATAAATTGTTTCAATGGATTCTACTCGCCAAGGGCTTTCCAACGGTATATTATTTGTCAAATTCGTCGCCGTTTGAGTGCTTTTCCATTTTCGGTTGTATTTTGTCGAAAAATCGCGTTCTGCGCAGAGAATAAATGGCAGCAGCAGGGAAGGAGATGATTTTCTGTTTTGGTGGGGCCCGGACGTCGGTGGGAAGCACGGGGAGGAGATGGTGCGGTTTCGGGTGGACAGGGTGCGTGTGGTCCGACCCCACATGTAAGGATTAATGAGAGACATAGATGGTGCATCGGGTTCACGCAAATATCAAACTCCTTCAAAATCATTTTCAGCGCCAAAGTGGTTTTTTCATTGTTTGCTGCCCCCTATTTGCACCCAAATAGTTTTTCAGCTCCAAGTTGCACCCTTAAAAGCCCTTGGTCAAATCCCGACCCTTGGATTTATCTCGATTTTCCTTCTCCAATTGATTTTAATAGATCCCTTCATCCAAAAATCATGAAATTTTCACCAAAATTCTCTAAAATCATGATGATCATCTCTGTATTTTTATATTCCCATTTTACCCCTGTTTCTCTGAATTAAAAATTATTTTATCCATAAAACCCTATTTCTTCTTCGAATTAATCCACGATCTCAATTGTAGCTCGTGTCTCTGCCAATTATCTCTCTCTTGCAGAAACCACCCTAACTAAATACCAATTAGACTTATATTGATATTCATTAGGGCTTGATCGATCAACGATTGATTACATGTCAACGGTTGATACGATCTAGACTTGATCGATGGTTGCTCCCACTTTGGCACTGATCGGTCTTGTGAAATTGACTTTCAATCCCTTAACATGAGGGTGACTTGGTCAAAGAACCGACTACTTATCGATGATTGACACAAATCAAAGCATGGTTAGGTGGTTGCTCATGACTTTGGCACCGAGTCGGCCTTGAAAGCAAAATCACCTTTGAAATTTCTCATGACTAGTTGCATCAAAATGCTAGCTTGGCATTGACATCATTTCATGTGGCATAGGGATTATATTATTTCAGCTCCTAGGGTTTGATCTTGGCTTTTTCTCTGTATTTCTTCCTTGAACCTTTCGGGGGTAAACAAAGAGCCACCCACCAAAGCGGGTCTGAAGAATTTGGCAATTTGAAGGGCTGCTTTGGTGCACATATCCGACACACCTCTCTCTCCTCGGGTTCGGGCTAGACTTCGATAGATTTTCCTTTAATCAGATTCTTCTCATGAGCGCAACATGGTGGGGCCTGTCCTCTCAGCCTCTCGCTCGTGGGATAATGGTGCATGTACTCAGCCTTCCTGCTGAGCTATCTGCTTCAGCCACTATGGGGATAGGTAAAGATAGCATCTCTCGGCTACCTTATTTCGCTTTCTTTTCTTCTCTTTCACTGTTGGGGATGCTGATCGCCTGCTTTGCTATTTTCTCATCTCTTCTTTCGCAGTATGGGAGATTTTCATAAGCTCTTTACATTTTACACTCTCAATCTTAGTTGCAAAAGTGCCTAATACATTGCTTTTATTTTCACATAGCATCTAAGTACAAAAATAGAAAAAGGGAAAACTTTACAGCACCCTATTGCACTTATTCTATACATAGCTTCTCTTCATTTATTACAATACAGAACTTAAGTAACCGTGGTATTTTACGGATACCGAACCTGTCTGTATTGACCTCTAGGCCGGCATGAGAATAGACCCGTTTATCCCTTTATTACTTGATGGATAAACTTACCGATCAATTGGATTATGGATGCAATTGATAACACCATTTTGTGGATGCTCCTTGTATCTTTAATTGACATTTATTTTGTGGAAGCTCACCCACTCTCCCCTCATTTGTGCATCGTTGCGTGCTAAAGTGGAAACTCACGTTCACTCATCTCCACTCAGTTTGTTTTGTGGGGGTACTACCCTCAAACATCTATCACGCATCCCTGCGAGACAGGCTTTCATCGGGTAGGTCCGCTCTCCATGACCTGAGTCACTTCTTTAAGCGAATTACTTTATTTGACACTGAATGTCGGGCAAAAGCATAAACCCTTAGTCTGACCCCTCCATGATCTATTTTGGGATTAAAAACAGACCACCTCCTTGGGCGTGTGATACTTTTGCGGATGAATGTACCCAACCTGGTTTTTTATATTTTGGCTACCCTCAAACATCCATCACGCATCCCTGCGAGACAGGCTTTCATCGGGTAGGTCCGCTTTCCATGACCCGAGTCACTTCTTTAAGCGAGCCGCTTTGTTTAACATGAAATGTCGGGTACAAGCGTAAACCCTTGGTCTGACCCCTCCATGATATGTCGTGGGATTATGACACACCATTTCTTCGGGCGTGTGGTGCTTTTACGGATGAATGCACCCAACCTGGCTTTGTATAACACTCATGGTGTCGGGGACAAAGGTGACAACCCCTTATTGAAAAGATTTTATTTATATATATTTTTTTTATTTATAGATTTTTTTATCAATGAGTAAGGAAAAATAGGTTTTTATTGTTTTACTTATATATCCTTTTACTTTATTAGAAGAGAAGCGATTTTTGGTTATTAGTGATACATGTTACTAATAATACGAGAGTTATTTATTTATATGCCCTCGGAAGCGACTACTTACTAGTCACCAATTTGCTCGACCTATCCCTTGGCTTGCGCCGCGGCGACCAATATGAGCAACTTTCGTCATTGGGCAACAGATAGTTTGAGGGACAAACTGCAAACCCTGCCCATTTTTGTGTTTATTCTGTATCAAATGGACAAACCCAGTGGTATTTGTATTGTGAGCCCAAACACCAAAACTCTCGCCTTACATTCTCGCGTGGTTTTGGCGTTGAATTTTCTTATTCTATTTTTTATTTTGTTGTATGGCTAAATGTGTTTGTGTGGTTTTGGATTTTTGGATGCATTCTATTTACAAATGCAAAAGTAGGGTTTTTTTTTAGATTTTATGCAAAAGTGGAGGTTAGACATAGGTTTGTGTTTCGTGCACGTGTGTGTAGTCGAACACTTATTCCCTCCTTATTTATTTACAATAGATACTACTCTGTCGGCCCCGCTCCGGGCTATGTGTAGTACTTCTTCAGATATCGCCCATTAATCGGTGGCATGGGCCTTTCACCTTCATGGTCTATGAGTTGGTATGCGCCGCCCCCGTATACCTTCTCAATTGCATATGGCCCTTCCCAGTTCGGGGAGAATTTTGGGCCGATGTGCCGGCCAATAATCGGCCTCTTAAGGACAAGAACAAGCTCCCCTTGTTGAAATGCCCTGACTCGCGCCATTTTGTCATATGCCCTTGCCATTTTTGCCTGATATATTTCAAGGTTCTGCTGGGCTATTAGTCTTTTCTCGTCCATGGCATCCAACTTGTCTAATCTGAGTTGTTGGCATTCATCCATGGTCATGTCGTTTTGCATAGCCACCCGCAATGAAGGTAGTTCCACCTCAAGAGGGAGAACGGCTTCAACCCCAAAAGCCAAAGAATACGGGGTAGCTTGCGTAGGCGTTCGGTACGTGGTTCGATAAGCCCATAATGCCTCCTGTAGACGATTATCCCAGTCTCGTTGGTTGCCGTCTACGGTCTTTTTCATGATATTGATTAGAGTTTTGTTAAAGGCTTCGGCCAGGCCATTGGCTCTCGGATTATAAATGGACGAGAATCTCCAATCAATATTAAATTGCTCCGCCAGGGCATAGACTTTGGAGCTCTTGAAGGCCGTCCCGTTATCGGATATTATCCGTTGTGGGGTACCGAATCGGTAGAGGATGTGCGTCTTGAAGAACTTAATCACATCAGACGCTTTAACTTCTTTAAGCGGAACGGCTTCAGCCCATTTTGTAAAGTAATCTGTTGCCGCCAGGATAAACCGGTGACCTCTCGACGTAGGAGGGTCTATGGGCCCTACTATGTCTGTGCCCCACATATTAAATGGCCAGGATGCTACCGTGGGGTGCAACGGGTTTGGCGCTTGATGTATAAAAGGGCCATGTATCGGCACATGCGGCACTTCTTTGCGTGCTCTTCACAATCAGCCACCATTGTGGGCCAATAATATCCCATTCGCTTGATTTTCAACTTCATTTTTGGCCCAGACTGATGCGCTCCGCATAGCCCGGAATGAACTTCTTTCATAACCTGCTCGGCTTCAGGTCCTGATACACATCTTAGCCACAACTGATCATAAGACCTACGGTATAGCGTGTTGCCCACATACGCATACCGTAGTACCCGTTTTCTTAGTTGATCAGCGATTCTTTTATCTTTGGGGAGGGTGCCATGCCGGAAATATTCAATGAACGGCTGTCTCCAATCATCATCTTCTTCAATTATCATTGTTTCTTGGCATTCTATCTTTTCTAGCCCAAGGTATTTTCATTATTCGCATTATCTATCGTCGACACAATGATAATGGCCTTCTATTGCGGACGATGATGTGGATTTCCGGCTCTGTTGGTTCACCCAGCTCCTTGGCGAGTTTGGCCAACGCATTCGCTTCACCATTCACAGCCCTCGTGACCTTTTCGATGGACACGTACGGGATTTTCTTCATTAATTCCATGGCCTTCTGGTGATATTGTATTAGTTCCGGCTTTAGGACTTTGTATTCGCCAATTATTTGATTTATTATCAACTGTGAATCCCCAAAGATGCGCACAGCCTTGATCTTTAGCTCCAAAGTGATAGCTCTAGTCGGCGATAAGCGCTTCATACTACTGCTTCATTATTTGTGCATGGTTCGGTTAAAGCCGAGAGAATGTCGTATTATCCCGCCTTCCGGGGTTACGAAGACTAGCCCTGCGCCAGCTCGCACAGTTGGGACTCCCGGGCCCATGATTGGCTTGATTGAAGAAGCACCATCAAAGTACATCTCCCATATGGGACTTCCTTCTTCAACATGTAGAGTTTCCTCGTCAGGAAAGTCACATTTTAATGGGGAGTCATCTTGAATCGGGTGTGCAGCCAGGAAATCGGCTAGCGCCTGCCCCTTTATCGCCTTTTGCGGTGTATAAGTGATGTCGAACTCGGTGAGAATGATCGCCCATTTGGCCAGCCTACCCGTCAGCATTGGCCGAGTCATCAGATACTTGAGAGGGTCCACCTTGGATATTAAAATGATTTTATGGGCTAGCATGTAGTGCCTCGAATTTCTTCACCGCGAAGATTAGGGCTAAACAATGCTTCTCAATCGGTGAATACCGTGTTACTCTCCCACCATCATGCGACTTAGATAATATAGCGCATTTTGATTACCATCCTGGTTTTCTTGTGCCAATAGAGCTCCCAAGGATCCATCCAGGGCGGTCGTATACAGGATAAGTTCCTTCCCGGGTATGGGCGCCGCCAATACTGGAGGGTTGAGTAGATATGCCTTGATTTCTTCGAAGGCTCGCTGGCATTCGCCATTCCATCTAAACGGGATATTCTTCTTAGTCAGCCGGGTGAAGGGTTGGATTTTACCCGATAGGTTGGCTATGAACCGCCTAATGTACGCCAATTGCCCTTGCAAAGATCGCAACTGTTTTAAATTCTTTGGCGGGGATAGTTCGGTTATTGCTTTGATCTTGCCCGGGTCTATTTCAATTCCCCTATGGCGTACCACAAACCCCAGAAATTTACCAGAAGATACCATGAATGCGCATTTCAACGGGTTTAATTTGAGCGCATGTTCTCTTAGGCGGTTGAAAACGACCTCAAGATATTGGAGGTGTTCTTCATATGACATGGCCTTGATGACTAAATCGTCCACATAGCATTCTACTATCTTGTGGATCAGATCGTCGAATATCTTCGTCATCGCCCGTTGATAGGTGGCTCCCGCATTTTTGAGTCCAAACGGCATGACTTTGTAACAATATATGCCAATCGGCGTGCGGAATGCCGTGTGTCTCTCATCTTCTGGCGCCATTTTAATTTGATTATAGCCCGCATAACCGTCCATGAAGGAGAAGACTTCATAGGAGGATGTATGGTCAATTATAATTTCGGTTACTGGGAGCGGGAAATCATCTTTAGGGCACGCCTTATTTAAGTCCCGAAAATCCACACAGATACGGATCTGCCCATTTTTCTTTTTAACCGGGACAATGCTAGCCACCCATTCGGCGTCTCTTCTTCCGTATGAAGCGGCATCGATGAGTTTCTTTGTTTCCTCCACGACCTTCTCTTCAAGTTCTATTCTCATTCGCCTCGGCGCTTGTTTAATCGGCTTGAAGGTTGGATCAATTTTTAAGTAATGAACCGCTACGTTGGGATCTAATCCAGGCATTTCTTTATAACTCCAAGCGAAGCAGTCCATGTAGCTTTTAAGGAATGTCTTCAACTTTGTTAGCCACCTCTTCTGGCAATGACGCGCTTATGAAAGTTGGTCGTGGGTCTTCTTCCGTCCCCAAATTAATTTCAGCTAACTCATCGACCGTATTAGGCTCCTTTTCTAGCTGTTTCAAAGCATTTTTCAGGACCGGGGTATTGTCCTCTTCTGTTTCATTATCTGGCATTTCGACAGAAGTCATGCAACAGCTTTCTTCCATACGGCGCTCGTTGAGAGACCCCTCAAGACACACTGCGTCATCGTAGTTATACCCTAACCCCCGGGTGTATTTTATTTTACCATCCAGGCCCAGGACCTTATTCTGGCCGCCATTCCAGAGTTCATCGAAGCGTTTGGCCTCGGCCTTGGATATATCTCTCAGACATTTCGCCCTTTTTGCCAGTTTATACAGCTCCTTTCCAAAGGGATGAGATGCAACGTCATCGCTCGTTGCATTCTCCAATTCTTGTTCTATCACCCACTTCTTCCAAGTGTTGTGATCAGGGTTCTTCGAGAGGCGGGTTGAATCGCTCTGATAGAAAATGATAGCCTTGTGGATGATAGTTTTCCCTTTGATGCGCTCTACCTTTGCCGGCACAACAAAGGTCTTTAAGGTTTGGATGTGGTTCACTTCCCTTGGCATGAGGTCTTTAAAATGCCTTTCGGGAACCGCAGTAATCTCTAGCGCTGTCATCTCCTCTTCTATCTCAATATTCATGACTGAGTTGGAGCGGTAGATTTCTTTGATCGGCTTACGTCTTGCAACCTTAGGTTTGCTAGGTACGGGAGTATGCGAGATCGTATAAGCAACCCCTTTGCCTTTGCTATTCGAGTTATGCGGAGCTGGGTCTTGTTGAAAGCTCTTCGGGAGTTGGATTGTCCCGTTTCTGTGCCCTTCTTCTATAAGGTCCTTGAATACCCAGCATTCTTCAATTGTGTGACCCAATATGCGATGATAAGGGCGAGAATTCGCCTTCACCGCTCTCTCTATGTCTCGGGTCGCTTACAAACGGGAAGTGTTAACCCACTTTTTAAGGCACTCGCTCAAATATCCAAGTCGTTTTATTTTTCGGAAAGAGTATGGTCTACTCTTCTTGACCTTGAGGGTTTGCATGACGGTCGATTGCTTAGCTTTCATTTCTTCCCCCTTTGATTCATCTACTATGACAATTACCCGTTTGCCGCTATCGGGTGCTTGCCTTTCGGGGTTCCTGGAACGGGGTTCGCTCGTCACTTTTTTGAGTAGCTCGGAGTTGTAGATCGCGGTTTGCAGGTTTTCAATCATTATCATGATTTCATTGTGTTGCGTCTTGATATCCTGCATCACTTCCCATTGTTCAGACACCTCTCTTCTATTATTTTCAACTTGGTGCCTTATTTCGTCGATCGCATTCCAGACACGACCTTCGAAATTTTCCCGCCATGAGCGTTCTTCATTTATAGGCCTCGGCCTAACCAGGTTATCCCTTCCGCTACCGGGTCCCGTGTTGATCATATATGACTCCTCGCTTTCATTATCTGTGTTTCGGGCCCTTTGTATGGCTTTTTGAGGATGTGATAGATGATCTCTTCGTCAGATTCTTCTTCCCAGGGTTGACGGTCATGGCCAGATTCTTCTCCCGAGGTGATGTCGCCCGAGTCGTCAGACTCTTCAGAGTCTTCCCCTGAAGTTGCCTCTGTGATCTGAATTTGAGGGGTATTGGTAGGTTTAAAGTTGAAAATGACCTCCTCCTCAGAATCACTTGCATTGATTTCGCTTGGTTTTATTTGGGCCTTATACGTAGCCACCTGTTTGAAGCGGAAGGTTGCTTCTTCACCCGACTTTCTTCCGGGTCTTTAGGCTCGAGCACCTCGGGGTTTAATATTGAATTTGACCTCTTCTTCTTCTCCAGATGAGGTATCAAATTTAGGGCCTTTATTAAAAGGTTTCTGACCTGCTTTTGTAATTGGCCGGATCGGCGCCACGGCGGATTTAGGCAGAAAATATTGGGCGTCATTGAATTTAATCTCATGCACCCCGAATGGTTTGACATCTCCGTCAATTCTCTTTTGTTTACCATTCTCAATGTATTTCGGGCATTGGTGCGAGTAGAGGGTATGACACGATTCTTTGTGAAGCCACGGGCGACCCGGCGCGCCCGATAAGAAGTCTCAGCGTCAATGACATAGAATTTAGTAGGCGCTTTCAGGCTTCCGCACTGCAGGTTCAGAGTTATAGCTCCCAGGGCCTTTTGGGAGTTTTGATTGAAGTCATGAATAATCACCTTTTCATCAGATAAGTTCTTCACGTCCAAGGTGATGGTCTTCAGAGTTTTAAGCGGCATGATATTGATCGAGGATCCCGCGTCGACCAGGATGCGACCAACCTTTTGCCCTCCACAGTTTCCGGTGATGTATAGCGGGCGATTATGGTCGACGGTGCCTATTAGGAGGTCGTCGTCTGTGAAATTTATGCAAGTGGCCCGCTTGGCGGTGAATAGGGCTTCCTGCATATTTTGCTCTATGAAGTATGACTTGCACTTCTCGGGATCTTGCAAGGCCTGGATTAATACCTCCCTTAGGTCTTGTGACATCATCAATGCGTCGAATATGCTTAATAATGCTGGGATTTTACGCAGATGTGCCAATACGTTGTATTCTTCGCCCGTCGACCGGGTCTTTTCTGGGTTCTGGCTTAGGTTCTCAGCCTCTTTACCTTTATTCTGGGCCTTATCTTTTCCCTTATCGGAATCCTTGGGAGCTTGCCTCTCAGGTATATAAGTCCCGGACCGGAGCACGGCTTTGCATTCTTCGTTCTTGGTCCCAGAGGTACTTGCTTCTCCTTCATCATTTGGGAAGAACATCTCCTCTAATGTTGGCATATCTTCGTCGCGAGAAGAATATACCATGTTGCACAAAGCACCCCAGATTTCTTCGCTTTCTTCTTTATTTATTTCTTCATCTGCGTCTTCCTTCTTTTGACCTAGGGTTAACTTCTCCCGATCTTCTTTGGAGATGAAGTGTTGGAGGGTAATCGCCTCGGGGCCCCTTTTGCTCGTATTCTTCAATTTTGTTCTTTTTGGACTTATGTTTCTATGCTTCTTTCTCTTCTTAAGAACCTGGTCTTGGCTCTGGTCCACCTTATAATATACCCTGGGTTTCGGCGGGACCACTGGCGTGATGTCGTCTTTCCATTTCATGTCGGGTTCTTTCTTAAGAGCTTTAAGCATTTTAATCGATTTCTTCGATAAGTGTGTAGTCCATTGCTCTTCTTGGTCTTCGCTTAACTGGCCCGGGATCTTCTCTTCCTCGTGAGAGATCATATTGGCCTGTTCATGGGCCGATGGGCTTTGCAAGAACCCTTTAGGTGAAGTAATTTCACCGTTTTTGTATGCCTTCTCGACCCAATCTTTGAAGACCCAGCAATCTTCAATTGAGTGCCCTAGTACTCTGTGGTATGGGCAGAAGTTGGGTTCATCCGATTTATCGGCATCTTCCGGGCGTTTACTGGCCGGCAGGGTTAGACCGTTCTTCAGTGCCCCTCTGAAGATTTGGGCAACTTTATCTCTCCTGAAGGAGTACGGTTTAGATTTCTTTTGTTTGAGGGACTCAAACTCCGCGAACTCCCTCCCCGGATTGGGCCTGGGTCCCTTGTTGTAATTATTGCCATTTGTGCCACTGCTGCAGCCGCTTTGAGTATCTGCGTTAGCGACCATTTTATCCTTTAACGAGGTGAATGCCACCTTGGTCTCAGCTCGGGCTCCTCGTTGCGGCCTATTATTCATGAAGTTCGGCACGGTGTGTGGTGACATTCTTTCCATATTGGATACCGATCTGAGCAAGTCTTTGAATGTGTTGACCTTTGTCACGCCAAGAAGCATGCCCATCCACCCGTCAATGTTTTTCATGATAAGGTTGACGGCCTCATCTTCGGTTAATGTGCGGTCGCATTTGATGCTGAGGTTCCGCCATCTATTGATAAAATCTGTCATTGACTCCCCTTTCTTGGGTTTAGTGCTCGCCAGATCGGCTATGTTTATTTTGTCAGACACCATGACAAACCGCGCCCGAACGAGTCCGCCATCTCGTCCCAGTCCCGATCTTTGTTGTTTTCCGGTGAATAGTACCATTGGAAGGCGGTTCCCACCAAGCTTTGAGGGAATTGTCTCAACAACAACAGTGCATCATTGCCGCCGTGTTTCCGCATGAGGCTACAAAATGGGCCGGGTGTTGTTCGGGGTTTAGATCTTTATTGCCTCTCCCCGGAGAAGGTCTGAAGCGAGGGATCACATACCCTTTAGGATATTCTTCTAAATCGTATATGGCGGGGTATGGATGTCCACGCTTTTAACGGGAGGGATAGCGTATCCACTCCGGCTATTTGCATTCTTTGGGCAATCATAGCTTTGAATCTCTTTCCGGGATATTCCCGTTGGTTCAGCCTCCACTTCTATTGTTTTGTGTGGATGGGGTTTAGAATCGACAGGTTGTTTTCCCTTATGATTGCTTTTAGTACTGTGGACCCCTTCTTGACGGGAGCTACCAGCTTTGAAATTGGCGTCTTGTGATTCTTGCAAGGATTTGACCGCCTTAATCAATTCTTCGTTTTGTTTCAGCATGGTAGCGATTAGCTCCCGTTGCCTAATCAGCTCTTCGTCCCGTGCCTCGATGTGGCCTTTTAATATCTCAATTTCATCGATTGGCACTTCGGGACGTGTTTCAACGTCATCTTCATTATCGAAGAAGTCAGGGTTTTCGTTGTGGTCTTCCCCTTCCCTGCTATTGCCCTCGGGGTTGACTCTCTTGGGAGGTCTCCCTTTTCTACCATTATTTTTGTTGGTATTGGTGACGTGAGCTTGATTAGGCGGGGACTGGTCATCCTGAGTCATATTCACCTCAGTATCAGTGTCTGGATCAGTATCGTAGCTTATGCTTGATGGTGTTGGCGAGAAGTGCTCTTCATAACGAGCGGTTCTTCTCTTCTTCTTTGTTTGGTCAGGGGCAGTTATTTTCAAGTTATTGAGTGGTATTCTCGAGCCTAACCGGCTGAATACACTCTTCTGGCCTAGGCGGCTGAACACGCTCTCGGGCGGAGCGTTAGACTTGCCGGCCTTGCTGGGCTGAGTTTGAGACTGGGGTTTTATTGGCTGGGAACCCTTCGGGACCCACACCTGCTGGGTGCTAGGTGTTGCCTTTGGTGTAAACCTCCTCGGGTTCGGAGTGGAGACAATGGCTTGCGGCCGGGCCATGTCTTGAGATTGACCGGAGCGGGAGACGTATTGTCTCGACCTAGCGTTCTTGACGCTCTTCCTCTGTTTGAGGGCCCTGTGAGCCTTGTAGATGGCTTCTGCAGGGGCTTGAGACTTGTCCTGGCGGCGCTGAGGCCTTTGAGTTGGGCGAGGTGTGGGCTTAGGCACCTCCCATGCCTGGCGGAGCTGGCCTGTGGCTGAGTTCTTAGCCACTATACGGAGGGCCGTAAATTTGTTGGAGACTGGGATAGCTGGCCTAGCCACCAGCTGATTTTGGTATGCGTCCAGGGCCCTCTTCCTGGACGCTTGAGAATTACGGGCAGTTTGGGCTGCGACCTTTGGGGCTGTCTTCTTAGACGGTCGCCTTCTCCTCTTTGGGGAGGCAGTAGGAGAGGCCATGACGTTGTTAGAGATGCCCTTAGGAGTTAGGGTAATTGACTCTTCCTCCTCGTCCGGGATGGAGATCCGGACGGTCGCGGGAGTGAAGGCGGCCACTGGAGCTGGGCCGTAGAAAGTCAGTTCTTGTGGGATGGTCCCAAAGAACATGAACAGTTTGCCCTCTGGGCTTTGTGCAGGCATAACGGTGTAGGGAGCGAGGTTGAAGTTTCCAAAGTATGCCATTTCCTGCAAAAACAAAAACACTTGAAAATTATTAGTCATTTTAGCACATAGAAGACCACTTGTATCTCTTAACTATTCTATTTGCCTCTCTCTTTCAGAGATAAGAGGAGAATCTATGTCCCACCGGCGTGCCGAATCTGTGCGACCCTTTTTCGCGCGCTCCGCACCGCCGCCGGGCGATGGGTTGCGGAAGAAGGACACGGAGATCCCTCCCGAGCGTGCATCTGCTGGGTGTCGGCCGATTCTGCCGTTTAGAGATATTTGGATGCACATTCAGGGGGTTTTTAGTGATTGTGAGTTCTTGTAGATTCCGATGGGCGCAAGCCCCCACCGTTAATTACCCCCGGGCTACTAACCTCGAGGCACCTCTGGATCTTTGAAAGAGAGAAGCAAATAGTATAGTTAAAAGATGGTCAAGTGGTCGTCTAAGTTCATAAAAGGGGTCCATGGAAGACGAACCTACAAACGGATCGGTTCAATCTTTATTTAACCCTATGGAAGACGAACCTACAAACGGATCGGTTCAATCTATGGAAGACAAACCTACAAACGGATCGGTTTTGTCCTATGGAAGACGAACCTACAAACGGATCGGTTCGGTCTATGCCACCTCGAGATGTAACCGACCGAGTTAGTCTCTTCGAGAGGGGCTTGAGGTGAGTCTACATACGAACGACTCGACCTCCGTTGATCTAGAAGATAAACCTACTACGAACGGTTCAATCTTAACTAGTCAACAACCAATCACACAAAATACAACTCGAAGCGGCGAGCGGTTGATCTTGAGGTTGGTGAATCGGGAGAAGGGTGGATATGGCCCACGTGTTTCTTCTCACCGATCTTCTAGATCATGAATTCGAAGCACTAAGCCGATTCATAAACCTAGGAAACACAATTACACACAATGTCAAACCCGAAGCACCGAGCCGGTTCAACATTGAGGCATGTGTTAGTGAAGGAACCTACCTACGAACGGTTCACATTCAACGTTTTGTGGATGAATCTACTACAGAACGATTCAATCTCACAGTCTCGGGAAATGAGCCAGAAGACAAACTCATCGACGGGTGAGTTCAGTCTTGCTAGCTCAAATGGTCATGAATTACTTGTTCATGACACCGAGTCATTAAGATGTCACTTCTCTCGGACATCATAATGTTCTTCTTCTTCAAAGTCGACATATCTCTCCATGCTGATGTCGTGGCTTTGGTCATTCTTCAGCGAGCGTCAAGATGTTCTTGTCTCGACTAATCATTCTATATGTTGCGTTACTCGTGCAAAATCACTATGTTGCCCTACACCCTTTGTGTGAGCGTATTCAATCATGAGTTACTTGCTCATGGCAGTAGGTCATTAAGATGTCACCTCTCTAGGACATCATAACGTTCTTCTTCCTCAGAGTTGACATATATTTCCATGTTAACGTCGCGACTACGGTTATTCTTCATGTCAAGATGTTCCTGTCTCGACATGTCTCCTCATGTTGCTATCGAAGTCTTAATCATCCTACGTCAAAATATTCTTGTCTCGACGTATCTTATTATTCTTCATCAAATGTCAAGATGTTCTTATCTCGACATATCTTCTCATGTTGCTATCAAAACCTTAATCATCCTACGTCAAGATGTTCTTGTCTCGACATATCTTATTATTCTTCATCAAATGTCAAGATGTTCTCGTCCTGACTAATCGTTCTAAAGGTTATATCATGTATGCAAATATTCTTATGTGGCTCTACAATCCTTATGTGAGTCTATTATATAATATCTTCCATTATTATTCCTATTATAAAGATGCATTTATTTATTATTATTATTATTATTATTATTATTATTATTATTATTATTATTATTATTATTATTATTATTATTATTATTATTATTATTATTATTATTATTTTATTATATTTTTTTTTATTTCTTAAACTCTATTTATCTATGTAGAAAAATTACTTACAAAAATAATAGGAAAAGGGGTTAGCTAATAACTAGAATTTTATTTATATTTTTGGGATTTTTATAACAGCTAAAATAGTAGAATTTTTATTTTTTATTATTTCTAAACTCTATTTATTTTGTAGAAAATCACTTACAAAATACTAGAAAATAAAATGGCAATGATTTTTATTTATATTTTCAAAATGTTTATAATAGTCAGAGTAATAGAATTTTATTATCATATTCTATTATGTTGAAACATTATTCATTATGTAGGAATTATCAAAAGATGGCTAGCTATATTATTTTTATTATTATTATTATTTTATTTTTAAGATCTATAATAGCTAAAAAGAAATCATTATCAATATTCTATCTTATTCATTATATTATTCATTATTATTTTTTTTATTTCTATTTATTATCTATGTAAAAGTATAAGATTTTTTTATTATTAGTTGAAAATGGCCACAAGAGATGAAATTCATTATATTTTTATTACAACTATTATTTTTATTGCATTTTATTCATCAAAAATATTTTTATTGTATATTTGCATAGAAATAACAAAAGAAATGCAATTCATTTTATTATAAAACTATATTATCATTCTTTATTATAAAAGAAAATGTATTTACTATCTATTATCATGGTAGTATATATTTTTGTATATTTTGTGCTATTTATTTTTATTATTCAGAAAAATATTAACATAATATCTATTATTATTTATATATTTTTTTTATCAAAGAATATAGCTAATCTCATCATTTATTATGGCATATTACTATTGCCATTATTATTTCATGAAAAATCACTTGAAAAATCAGTAAAATATATCTAGTTATTATTCATGATTTTATTTGTATTTTTGGAATTTTTATAGTATTTAAAATGACAAGTCAAAGCTAGGTCAAACATATCAATATAGGTAATGTCTTTTGCTTTTAAATTGTTTTAACATGATTATATTTTCAAAACTGGAATATTATCATATAGAAAAATAATATGAAAAATAAGGAAATTTTAGAAACAAATTTGAGTTAATTTGGAGTTCAGGGAGCATTTTCAAATCATTTATTTATTATTTATTCTTAATTTTCTTTGTTAATTGATAATTGGGCTTAGTTGAATGGGCGGCTTTAACTTTCTTTCTCCTTCTTTTTGATTAGGCCCGGGGTTAATTTTATTCCTCCTCTTCCGATTGGGCTCTATCAATTGGGCTTAGTTGGATTAAACTCATTTTTACGGATTAAGCCCGAGATCTTAATTTCCTTTTCTTTTCTTCACCGTTGGGCCCGGACCACCATTTAATGCCTTGGGCGCCTCTCATCTTACGATTTTAATTTAGATCGTCGGATGAACGTCAAGATTTGCGCAAGTGAAATTAATTATTCTGTTTTGATCCTGCCTCGTGCCTCTACACGTCTTGTCGGATCCCCTCATGATTCGTGCATTATGTTTGGTCGTCTCCTTTCTATTTCTTCGACGACCTTTGAGATTCGTACGCCGGCGACTTCCCGATGATCGGAGCTCCCGATCTAAGATCCGCCAATGGACCCGGCATCGCTGAGTATGGCGAGTTTAGCGACACCCTTCTGTGTCCATCGGTGAGGCGGATTGTCGGTGAGCCGGCCACCATTTGGTCTCTCGGTACCAATTCGATGCAAGCTAGCTCTCGCCTTCGCTCTTAGTGTCGAATGCTTAATTAAACTTATATTCTTTTGAATCTTGCAATTTTAATGTCAATCTTTCATTAAAATTCTCAACATTAATCAAGAATGTTCCTTATCTCTTTCTTTGACATTCTCTTTGAATAACAGTATTCAATACCAGTTTACTGTTTACCATACCATATGGCTTTGAACAATTATTTTACCTGTCTCTGTGAACATCATTACTTACTCTGGAGTTGATCAGGTAATTGAGTTGGCTTTGGCGCAAGTATTAACCAATGCACATATACTAGAATGCCTTCCTTTCAACTCAAAGCTCTTAGTAGTATTGCCAATCATTGAGCTTTAATTAATCAAACAAAGGTTGAGAGATCTTGGTGGTCTTTGATTGGTCATGCGTGAGTGTTGCTCAAGTGAAGGTCAAGAGTGCAATGTGCTTGCCCTTCTACCAACCTATTTATTATTCTTCTCTATCTTTATTTTCTTTAATTCGGTATCACTCTTAGCCTTGGTACGCAAGAGAGCTTAATCAAATCACTAGCTGAGACTAGGAGGCATCTAGTGCCTACTACTAGTCGGTTGTGAAGGTAGGAGTACTATTTGCACTTCGACTACCCTTGTATTAGTCCACTTCCTTTATTTAGACATCATGAATGATACTCCAGAAAAGAAAAGACAAAAGAAAATAAAAGAAAGGAGGAGATAGGCAAGGTAACAAATCAAAGAATGCAAAGAAGAAAAGTAATTCATATCTTTACTTGCAGAATAGTAACAATCCTCAAAAAAAATGCACTTTACAAATTTACACAGTACTTAACTTATGGTATGCAGCAGATGATGAACTGGCGCAGGGTAAATTTGATGAGATCTAGTTGAGAGATTTGCATCTACTATCAACTGATCCGATCAGCAGCTCTCTTGGACCTTTTTCTTGAAATCTAGGCAGTTATATCCCTCCCTCTATCTTTGGTTTTGATCAATTGGTTTAATAGAGAGTGTAGAGAATGTGGAGAGTTTGTAAACTGATTTGCTTAGGATAATAATACTCTCTTTTGGATGTGTAACTGCCTCCCTTTTCTTTTTGGTTCTTCCAGGTGTGTTATGCAACAAAGGGTAATGAACTCTCCTCCCTTTTTTATCTGCTGTTAAGGACTTATATAGGGGTCAATTGATTAACCTAACTGCTGAATTGTGTTTTCCTTTGCACAATTTGTGTTTTTCCAAGCCCACAGATCGCTGAGGTGGCAAAATCCCATCCCTTCTTTCAATAATTCAACGATATGGATCAATCCAAGTTGTGTTTGTTGTTGTTATGGGTTAAGCTTCGGATTAGCAACAGGGCAATGTGACCACAACTCACCATCCCTCGTTCTTTCTTTCAAACACCGAATTGATCACTTCTTGGTACATGCTCTTGATCATGTGCACCGGTTCTAGTGAGAAATCATGTAAGCATCAACTGTTTTATGCCAGCAACTACTCCAACCGCATCGTGGGGCCCACATAGTGCCTTCTAAACCGCCAATTCGTTCAATTACTCCCCGGATCACCCTATTGAATTTTATACCCGAATTACTTCTCCTCTGATGCGAGTGATGTACAGTGCACCATCTTCAAAATAAATTGTTTCAATGGATTCTACTCGCCAAGGGCTTTCCAACGGTATATTATTTGTCAAATTCCGTCGCCGTTTGAGTGCTTTTCCATTTTCGGTTGTATTTTGTCGAAAAATCGCGTTCTGCAGAGAATAAATGGCAGCAGCAGGGAAGGAGATGATTTTCTGTTTTGGTGGGGCCCAGACGTCAGTGGGAAGCACAGGGGAGGAGATGGTGCGGTTTCGGGTGGACAGGGTGCGTGTGGTCTGACCCCACATGTAAGGATTAATGAGAGACATAGATGGTGCACCGGGTTCACGCAAATATCAAACTCCTTCAAAATCATTTTCAGCGCCAAAGTGGTTTTTTCATTGTTTGCTGCCCCCTATTTGCACCCAGCTAGTTTTTCAGCTCCAAGTTGCACCCTTAAAAGCCCTTGGTCAAATCCTGACCCTTGGATTTATCTGATTTTCCTTCTCCAATTGATTTTAATAGATCCCTTCATCCAAAAATCATGAAATTTTCACCAAAATTCTCTAAAATCATGATGATCATCTCTGTATTTTTATATTCCCATTTTACCTCTGTTTCTCTGAATTAAAAATTATTTTATCCATAAAACCCTATTTCTTCTTCAGAATTAATCCCTGATCTCAATTGTAGCTCTGTGTCTCTGCCAATTATCTCTCTCTTGCAGAAACCACCCTAACTAAATACCAATTAGACTTATATTGATATTCATTAGGGCTTGATCTGATCAACAGTTGATTACATGTCAACTGATTGATACGATCTGACTTGATCGATGGTTGCTCCCCAAACTTTGGCACCTTGATCGGTCTTGTGAAATTGACTTTCAATCCCTTAACATGAGGGTGACTTGGTCAAAGAACTGACTACTTATCGAATTGACACAAATCAAAGCATGGTTAGGTGGTTGCTCACAGCTTTGGCACCAGGTCAGCCTTGAAAGCAAAATCACCTTTGAAATTTCTCATGACTAGTTGCATCAAAATGCTAGCTTGGCATTGACATCATTTCATGTGGCATAGGGATTATATTATTTCAGCTCCTAGGGTTTGATCTTGGCTTTTTCTCCTGTATTTCTTCCTTCAACCTTTCAGGGGTAAACACTTATATTTTGTGCAAAATTTATGTCGACATATCTTTAATTAGATAATTGTGCGACCCTTTTTCGCTCACCGCCGCCGGGGGCGATGGGTTGCGGAAGAAGGACACGGAGATCCCTCCCGAGCGTGCATCTGCTGGGTGTCGGTGGATTCTCGCCGTTTAGAGATATTTGGATGCACATTCGGGGGTTTTTTAGTGATTGTGAGTTCTTGTAGATTCCGGTGGGCGCAAGCCCCCACCGTTAATTACCCCGGGGCTACTAACCTCGAGGCACCTCTCGGATCTTTGAAAGAGAGAAGCAAATAGTATAGTTAAAAGATGGTCAAGTGGTCGTCTAGGTTCATAAAAAGGGGTCCATGGAAGACGAACCTACAAACAGATCGGTTCAATCTTTATTTAACCCTATGGAAGACGAACCTACAAACAGATTGGTTCAATCTATGGAAGACAAACCTACAAACAGATCGGTTTTGTCCTATGGAAGACGAACCTACAAACAGATCGGTTCAGTCTATGCCACCTCGAGATGTAACCTTACTACAGACCAGGTTAGTCTCTTCGAGGGCTTGAGGTGAGTCTACATACGAACGACTCGACCTCCGTTGATCTAGAAGATAAACCTACTACGAAACGGTTCAATCTTAACTAGTCAACAACCAATCACACAAAATACAACTCGAAGCGCCGAGCGGTTGATCTTGAGGTTGGTGAATCGGGAGAAGGGTGGATATGGCCCACGTGTTTCTTCTCACCGATCTTCTAGATTATGAATTCGAAGCACTAAGCCGATTCATAAACCTAAGAAACACAATTACACACAATGTCAAACCTGAAGCGCTGAGCCAGTTCAACATTGAGGCATGTGTTAGTGAAGGAACCTACCTACAGAACGGTTCACATTCACTGTTTTGTGGATGAATCTACTACAGAACGATTCAATCTCACAATCTCGGGAGATGAGCCAGAAGACAAACTCATCGACGGGTGAGTTCAGTCTTGCTAGCTCAAATGGTCATGAATTACTTGTTCATGACACCGAGTCATTAAGATGTCGCTTTGCTCGGACATCGTAATGTTCTTCTTCTTCAAAGTTGACATATCTCTCCATGCTGATGTCGTAGCTTTGGTCATTCTTCAGCAAGCGTCAAGATGTTCTTGTCTCGACTAATCATTCTACGTGTTGCATTACTTGTGCAAAATTACTATGTTGCCCTACACCCCTTGTGTGAGCGTATTCAATCATGAGTTACTTGCTCATGGCAGTGAGTCATTAAGATGTCACCTATCTAGGACATCGTAATGTTCTTCTTCTTCAGAGTCGACATACATCTCCATGTTAATATCGTAACTCTGATTATTCTTCATCAAACGTCAAGATGTTCCTGTCTCGACATATTCCCTCATGTTGCTATCAAAGCCTTAGTCATCCTACGTCAAGATGTTCCTGTCTCAACGCATCTTTTCGTGTTGTCGTTGCAACCTTATTTATCCTCTATCAAGATGTTCTTGTCTTGACTAATCATTCTAAATGTTATATCATGTGTGCAAATATTCTTATGTGGCTCTACACTCCTTATGTGAGCATATTTATTCATTTCTAAAATGCACAAAGTCTATTATATAATATCTTCCATTATTATTTTTATTATAAAGATGCATTTATTTATTATTATTATTATTATTATTATATTTTTTATTATTATTATTATTATTATTATTTTTATTATATATTTTTTATTTCTAAACTCTATTTATCTATGTAGAAAAATTATTTACAAAAATAATGAGAAAAAAAAAGATTAGCTATTAACTAGAATTTTATTCATATTTTTACAAAAAATAATAAAAAAAGGATTAGCTATTAACTAGGGATTTTTTTTTGGGATAATAGCTAAAATAGTAGAATTTTATTTTTATTATTTCTAAACTCTATTTATTTGTAGAAAATCACTTACAAAAATAATAGAAAATAAAATGGCTATGACTTTATTTGTGCTTTTAAAATAGCCAAAGTAATAGAATTTTTATTATTATATTCTATTATGTTGAAATACTATTCATTATGTAGGAATTATTTACAAAATCAAAAGATGGTTAGCTATATTATTTTTGTATTATTATTATCTTTATTTTTATTTTTTAAAATCTATAATAGCTAAAAAGAAATCATCATTAATATTCTATCCTATTTATTATACCATTCATTATATATATATTTTTATATTTTTATTATTTCTATTTATTATCCATAGAAAAATATAAGATTTTTTTTATTATTATTATTAGTTGAAAAAATAGCCATGAGAGATGAAATTCATTATATTTTTATTACAACTATTATTTTTATCGTATTTTATTCATCAAAAATATTTTTTTATTGTATATTTGTATAGAAATAACAAAAGAAATGCAATTCATTTATTATAAAACTATATTATCATTCTTTATTATAAAAGAAAATGTATTTTACTATTTATTACTATGGTAGTATATTTTTTGTATATTTTGTGTTATTTATTTTTATTATTCTTTTTACAGAAAATATCAACATAATATATATTATTGTATATGTTTTTTTATTTATCAAAGAATATAGCTAATCTCATTATTTATTATGGCATATTACTATCATCATTATTATTTCATGGAAGATCACTTGAAAAATCACTAAAATATATCTAGTTATTATTTATGATTTTATTTGTATTTTTGGAAATTTTTATAGTACTTAAAATGACAAGTCAAAGCTAGGTCAAATATATCAATATATGTAATATCTTTTGCTTTAAAATTGTTTCATCATGATTATATTTTTAAAACTGGAATATTATTGTATAGAAAAATAGTATGAAAAATAAGAAAATTTTAGAAATAAATTTGAGTCAATTTGGAGTTCGGGAGTATTTTCAAATCATTTATTTATTCTATATTATCACTATTCTGTTATTATTTAATTAATGGGCTTAATATGGGCCGCTAGATCTGTATCAAGATCAGTGTATATCTTTTATATAACTTTATTTCTCATTTGGGCCGCCGGATATGTTTTAAGATTGAATTGGATTAGATGAGGGGCCCGGATTCAATCGTTATTCTTTTTAGAGCTGCGATTCATCATGTACGTCCGATCTATTCCAAGATTCATACATATGTTTCAAAGTTCGCGCTCGTGCATCAATACCCGTATTATCTCATCTTCTTGATTTTATGGTGTCGCCGGCGATCTAAACGGCGGATTCCCGATCGGCCGAGTGCGTCAGCATCGTCTCATGACAAAGAATCCATTTACGGTGTTTGATGGATGATTAGAACGATGGAACACCGTGAATGCCATCACTACTTACCATGCTTATTGGTGTGACTCGATGCAAGGCAAATTTCATTTGACAAATTCGATCAATTCAACCAATGATCATCATAATTCTGATCTTAATACTCATCGTCTTGACGATATAATGCACCTCAATGCAGTTATAATGATTGTAATCACTCTGAAATCAAGCTGGGCTTCTATACTGATTGATAACACTCGGTACCGATTGGTACCGGTTCCAGAATTGTGAGAATCACTTGTTCTTTTGTAAAATTCATACCCTTATCACTTCATATACTCAAAGCACTGAAAGTTATGTAACAGACTTATACAATTTAGCTCATCTTGATGGTTTATCAATCAATTTCCCAGAATTTCATCGCGATTCATCAGAATTGCAAAATTGCTGAGTTCTCAAGCTTAAACTGAGATCTATCAGCCCATAGAAGGAAATCTAAACACCTATACACTTGGTATATCTGAGAACCTACTCAATTTACACAATTGATTAAAGGAAAGAATTAAATACTGATATATCGAGTTCTCAGGTTGTATATTCCGAGATCAATCGATTTCAATACTCAATTATAACCTCTATGATCAAAATTCATTCAAGAAACACGGCAAATATAAGTACCAGATCGAGTAATTCACAAAGAAAAGAGTGGAAAGATGAAAATCAGAAGAAAGAAATAGGGAATTCAATAATGATCATACTGTTATTCCAATAGGAGTGTGAATTACATACCTTTTTTTTGAATTACCACAAATCAAGCTTCTAAACCTCTAATTGACTGTGATCCAAGAGTGACAGAGCTCTCTTTCTAAAGAATTGAAGAAATTCAATCGAGTTCTCAAGTTTGTAACTGAGATCAACCGATTCTATTACTTCTTCTTCCTGTTCTTGCTCTCTTACCCTCACTATTCACTGTAAAAGGTATGCCTATGCTCTATTCTTGCGTGTGTCTATGTTTGTGCTGTTAATCGGGTTATATAGGCAATTGAAATGGTGCACCAAAGGAGTTAAAGCCATACACCCCCTAAACACCATCAATTAACTTGCCCTGGTCTATAAACATGGTCTTTGCTTTCTGTTATTACTTCTGTTATGTTGTGGGCCCTTATTCAAAGAATCCAAAGCTTATTCCTTTGACTGTTGACCATGTTTGACTCACCTCTTATCTGTTGCTAGAACCTTCTAGAGCATCTAAACATACTATATATACTCATTCTAATGCATCTAAGGCACCCTTCTGCTTTCTGCCATTGTTATCTTCTTCCAAAGCTCAAAGCTTTATTACCCGATTCCATCTCTTGGCTCAAGTCACATCTCCATCGTTTAATTGACAATCTTCATCACTTAAGAGGCATCGTGTAGGCACATAGAAGCTACAAGCATTGCTAATTCGAGCTGAGAGTGCAAGGTTTTGAATTTTCTCCATTTGCCCGATTCCATCACCTTATCTCAATTGCTTTTATTTAATGCTTAATTATTGCTTCTTTTTACACTTACAAAGATCGTCTAAGTGAGTGGAAGAGATATGCATCATCAATTTTGAGTTTAGATCCAAGGATTAAAGTTCTTCATTAATCACCCGAGGTGATCATCCTCTCTCACTGCTCTATTCACTTGTTCTTTTTTAATTTCGAGCGCTCACCCTTTCTCTCCTATGCATGGATTACCTCTGGCTATAAGGAATTCGAAGCTTTAAGCTCTAGAACTCAATTGGAGTTAATGGCGCCATCGGCCTCGGCAAGAAAGAAGGAGAAAGAGAGGGAGGGGTGAAAGAGAAGAAAGAGAAAGAATCGCGCTTGGCGCAGAGAGCCGCCACACATTGGGACCCACCGTCGAGTGCAAAGCAAATGATCCAGGTACACGCTTGCTTCACTTTCTTCGATTTAAATCTTCTCGTTTAATACTACATAGGCATGGTGTATGGATGAATAAACGAACCGCTCGCTTAAATCTCGACATGTGGGCCCTAGATGTAAGTGTTATGACTCTAGGTCCACGATCCAATCACCAATCGATTATTCTATTGCTTAGTGTTAATGAAGCCGATCCGGCACACTCGATAGGGCCACTTGCTTAATCATCCCATTAATCATCTCGTGGTAGTGTTAATGTATGCTTTGAGGTGGCTCGTGGTGTAGTGCCATGTGTCACCTCTCGGGGTCCGTGTTACCTAGTTGGACCAATAGCATGCGGCCATGTGGCGATAAGTGTGATAGGGTCTCGCCGAGGTGTATTGTTAATATCTTTGCCATGTGGCCATGGGTAATGAGGTGTGTTCTTTGTGGTCGCCATGTGGCATGTGGAGGGGTGAGGTGGACTGTCGGGTCTTGCCACGTGGCATGTTGGTGGGGCCCACATGTCGGTCGGTATGGTGGTGGGGCCCACATGGTGAGGTGGACCAACCCGGTCCGACACGTGGCATGAGGTGGTCCAATGAAATGTGACACGTGTCACACCCTTCTCTCTTCCCCGATTCGGTGTAGGTGTGTTTAGGATCCCCGGTTGCACCCGGATGTGTCTCTCGTCCCCAAGTTGCACCCGGATCCGCCTTGATCAAATCTCGCCCTTGATCTTTCATTTTTAATGCTTTTTATCTTCTCTCGAATTTATTTTGATAGCTCCACTTATCCAAAAATTATGAAAATTTCACCAAAAATCTCTAAATTCATGATGATCATCCCTGTAATTTTTAATTCCATTTTTACCCCTCCTTCTCTGAATTAAAAATTCTTTTATCAAATAAACCCTATTATTTCCTCAGAATTAATCCCAGATCTCAATTGTAGCTCAGTGTCTCTGCCAATTATCTCTCTCTTGCAGAAACCACCCTAACTAAATATCAATTAGACTTATATTGATATCCATTAGGGTTTGATCTGATCAAAAGTTGATTACATGTCAACAGTTGATACAGATCTAGACTTGATCGGATGGTTGCTCCCAGCTTTGGCACCTGATCAGTCTTGTGAAATTGACTTTCAATCCCTTAACATGAGGGTGATTTGGTCAACGAACCGACTACTTATCGATAATTGACACAAATCAAAGCATGGTTAGGTGGTTGCTCACACTTTGGCACCAGTCGACCTTGAAAGCAAAATCACATTTGGAATTTCTCATGACTAGTTGCATCAAAATGCTAGCTTGGCATTGACATCATTTCATGTAGCATAGGGATTATACTTGCTTCGACTCCTTTCTAGGGTTAGCTCCAAGGGCGATTTTTAGGGTTCAACTCGACTCCTATAGCAGTCACCGAGGTGTGGGGTCCACTTTGTCGGTGAAAATGGTCACATGGGTGACTCATCAGATAGGCTATGTTGTTAGATTCATCTACAAGGGACCGCCAGTGGGTCCCACTTGTCGAGAAAATGTAATCAAATGGCTGACCCATCAGGAGATTTTCTCTCTCTGAAATCTCCCGAGGGTCAGCCACCTCGAATGAGTAGGAGGTGGTGGGGTATTTATATCCTCGTCTTTCACCCTAATATTTCATTGTGGGATTAATGAACTTGTTCCGGGGTTAGGCAGCGACCTCTCCTGACTAGTGGGCCATCTTTCATTGCTTTCTCTTCTTCCCCTTTTCCATGATTTATCATTAATCATCAATTTTATTTTCATTCATTCATCTATTCATCCTTGATATCTTTCAAGGGTAAACAAAGAGCCACCCACCAAGACGAGTCTTGAACGCTCGAAAGGCTTGTCTTGGTGCATTATTCCTTATTATTCATCACTTCATGACGTCTTCTCTTCTTCGGGTATTGTAGTTTCATCTCATGACGCCATTCCGCGTCGCCCCTTGAGTCATTATCATTCTTTTTATGAGGATCCTAGCGATTGGACTCCTCTCGTCTCGCCCATCCGAGCGACTCTCGTCTACCCGCGAGGCGGCGGTTTATTCTTCGGGGATGATCGGCCTCATGACATCATGCCCCTTCGGCCTTTGGCGTTGCCTCTACGGCTCCTTTGACACATCTCCCGGGCAAGGAGATTATTGACGGGGAGGCTCACGGATGGACCATCGCTTCCCTTCATCACTCCCTTGGAGTGCCATGGATATCGCTAGAGTGGACCCGTATGTGCTCATGCGGGAGGGGACTCTGCTCAGGCGAGCCGGGATATATGACTCGGTTTTCTTGTCGATGTTTCATTATCATATCGACACACCCCGGCTACGGCCTTTTGTGAGAGGTGGAACTATTCCACCAACACTTTGTTCATCGACGATCGGAGCCGACTCCGACCCTCCTGAGATACGAATGACCGGCCGCCGATCTTCGGCCATTTCTATGACGAGTTCATGGTCTCACCCGCCGACTCGGGAGACTTCACTCGATTCCCGCCTTCTTTACGAGGACTTATGAGATTTATCATTATTTACGGAGGGGGCATCCCGGAGTTCCGTTCAGACATTGGATCGCCTATTTCACCGATCGGGTCCATACTCGCCCTACGGGTTTGGCTTCCACCAGAGATCCATTTGGTACAGGTCGGCTCGAGATTCATCACGACGGCCCTATCCCATCTCAGGATACCCTGTGTTCACATGTCGTGGATCGGGAGACTTATTTGACAGCTTTCATCTCTTGGTGGATCTGCTATTTCTTATTACCTAGCTCCCCCGCATACACCATTCGACCTTCGGTGTTCATTATGGCGAGCCTGATCGCGCGTGGCGACAGGATTTCTTTGGCCGTGCCTGTACTGGCCAACATCTATAGGTGTCTCCGCGGTTTGACTTCATCTCGTAGTCCTTCACAAAGGCGCGGGAGCTGATCCCGTGGCATCTGATTAGCGGATGGCTCCATTTGCATTGGTCTGGCTCATATGATCCCGGCATGGCGGTCACGCTACGAGATCGTCTACCTTTACTGAGTGACTTAGCTGGGGTGCGCCCGGCTTCATTGACTCCGGAGGCTGCTCGGTATAGATTCTTCAGGAGCCGAGACCATCTGCGCTTCTCTCGAGACAGATCAGTGGCCCGTGGGGCAGCTAGGGTTGCTGACAGGATGGTGATTGATAGCAGGGTCCCCTCTTCTGACTCTTCTAGCATCCGAGCCAGGCCTATTGATTTGGAGTACCTGATCAGTATTCGTCAGGGCTTTCTTCCTCTCAAATTGGGCGATTATATGTTCATCGAGCCCTACTCACCACATCGATGCGCACATCAGTTAGGCTTGGATCGGGATATTCCGGCGCCTCTTCTCCGCCCTACATCATCATTGGCGGCCGATTTGGAGGGTATCGGATGGTGCTACACTCACCTCTTCCGACCGGGCACGGCACTCGCTATCGATGGTATCCACCTCTAGGACTTCCACCTTCACGAGGCGTTATCGCGGTGGGTATTATGAGACCATTCGCTCTTACCGCCGTATACTCCTCCGGTGGTCGTCCGGAGTACATGTCCGCGAGATGGCCACCTCTATTAGATGGCACCGTTTCGCGTGATCGCAGCCCTTTCCCGCCCTTGCCGCAGCCCTGTCGACTTTCGTGGTTTAGACAAATGATTTTCTCGTGCTCCTGTTAGGACCATTCTTACAGGTACACTTCATTATCCCTTTAGGTTATTTTCTTTTGATAAGCCCTATCTCATTTCGACCAATTCTCTTTTGATTCAGAGCTGGCTTATGAGTATGATCACGCGGAGCCCGGGTTCTCGGTCCCTCGTCCACGAGTAGTTGGCGTTCATTCTCAGCCACCCGTCGAGCCACCGGCTCCAGCCTACCATGGGGAGAGATCGAGACGGCGCCTCTCAGCCGTCTTCCCCGTCTTCTTTTCCTTCTCCCACTCCGGGTGATTTTCTTTATTGACTCGCCTATCCTTATTCGGGCGCACTTCATTTGCATCTCTGATTAGGGTTTATTTTCCAGCTCGCGGGACATCTCCTGTGGAGGCTGCCCGAGGTGACATCATAGCAGATCTATCGGCGCCTGCGAGCACTGCCATTTCAGGGTTTTGCACCGACCTTGCCGTCGCAGGTTCGTGTGCTTCATTTAATATTTAGTTGCCAGCATGCACTAGTATTTTCATTCTTACATGTAGATTTTACAGACCTTGAGGCCGATGACATGGCATCTCCACACCGCTCAGAGTCTTTCTTTCATGACGGTCTTGCTTCACCGTCGATCTTGCTGGTACCCACTGGAGACGGTGACTCATTTGATGTGGTTCTGGGGCCAGTGCTCACTCTTGTACGATCAGAGGAGGCTTCTTTAGAGCAGGGGAGTCCATTGGCTGTCGAGCCCGCAGGCGACGAGCCATTACTGATCGAGGAGGGTCATCTCATGCTTCTTCATCTCCCGACGGCACCTCTCATGGCCACGATGGCGCAGTCTCGACCGAGCGGGTTGCGCCGATTACGACTCGTAGTTGGATGAGAGTTGGGTCGATGGAGCAGCTATTCCACAGCCCCGTATACACGGGGCCCCGGTTAGCGAGGGTCTCGCCGAGCCTCATGCTTCTTCCGTACCTTATATTTCCTTTATCATTTGCCCGTATTTTATTTTTCATGTATTTATGCTTTCCATTTTATTTTGTAGCCGGTCCGGTACACCCGCGGTCCTCCCGAGGCGACCGACATCCCTATCCCCGACTCACCCCGCCCGTCTCGTGCGACGAGGCGATAGGTTAGATCTTCTTTTCCTTCTATTTCTTCTTTGGTTATAACAATTTGTCTAACCCATTTATTTTACTTGCGATGTTACATCGAGGGATGTGCGCTCGCCTTGCCGCGCCGGCGGATGCACTCCGAGATACTTTCTTCGGGGGCTATCCGCTAGATTTCGAGATCCCGGACTCTCTCGCCCAAAGGGCTTCTCCTTCGATTGGTATAGGCCGATGCGGGATACCATCGCGCCGCCTCTACTCATTGCACCTCGTCTCGAGAGCACTTTCATTTCCGGAGGTGCGAGGAGTCGCTCGGGCTTACCAGATGCGAGCTCTCTCGTATACCAAAGACGAGTTGGAGATTCATGAGCTACGCAGTATTTGGAGGCCGCTCGACTTCGCTATCTTCAGCGCTCTCTTCTTGTGCCACTCTCCGCTCCATGGGAGTTAGTGGTGGGCCCGCTCGATCGCTCGTGCAGGGAGCTAGAGGACCATAGATTATCGGTGGAGGGCTTCTCCCGACATCTAGCAGACGTCTCCCGTAGCCGCAGATTCACACGAGTGCTCGGGATAGTGCCTTCGCTCGCTCTTGGACTTCGAGGCAGCTTCGGAGGAGGACAGGCACTCCCTCCATGCTTATTTAGAGACTATTAGCACTGTGCTATTAGAGTTGGAGTCCCGCTTTTTGGGCCCATAGACTGCACTTTCATTTTTTCCTTCTCCTTTTCTTTTACTATACTTGATATAGGATGCCTTGACATTTATCATTTTGATCTCTTGTTGTGGATGATGCTTGCCTCTATTATTATCCTTTCATCGCTTCCTCTCAGCCGCGAGGAAGTATTTTATTGATTTTATGCTGTGCACCTCCAATCTTATTTGCAAAAGCGCCTATTACAATCGCTTTCATAGCCGTCTAATCATAATAAAAGGAAAATCTCACAACATCCTATTACATTTATTCTATACATCATTTCTCTTTATTTATGGCAATACAAAACTCAAGTAACCGTGGTATTTTACTTGATACCGAACCCGTCTCGTATTGACCTCTAGGCCGGCACAGAATAAACCCGTTTATCCCTTTATTACCGATGGATAAACTTACCGATCAATTGGATTATGGATGCAATTGATAACACCATTTTGTGGATGCTCCTTGTATATTTAATTGACATTTATTTGTGGAAGCTCACCCACTCTCCCTCATTTGTGCACCGTTGCGTGCGTAAGTGGAAACTCACCTTCACTCATCTCCACTCAATTTGTTTTGTGGGGGTACTACCCTCAAACATCCATCACGCATCCCCGCGAGACAAGCTTTCATCGGGTAGGTCCGCTCTCCATGACCCGAGTCACTTCCTTAAGCGAATTACTTTATTTGACACCGAATGTCGGCAAAAGCGTAAACCCTTAATCTGACCCCTCCATGACCTATTTTGGGATTAGAAACAGATCACCTCCTTGGGCGTGTGGTACTTTTGCGGATGAATGTACCCAACCTGGTTTTTTATATTTTGGCTACCCTCAAACATCCATCACGCATCCCCGCGAGACAAGCCATCGGGTAGGTCCGCTCTCCATGACCCGAGTCACTTCTTTAAGCGAGCCGCTTTGTTTAACATGAAATGTCGGGTACAAGCGTAAACCTTTGTCCGACCCCTCCATGATATGTCGTGGGATTATGACACACCATTTCTTCGGGCGTGTGGTGCTTTTACTGATAAATGCACCCAACCTGGCTTTGTATAACACTCATGGTGTCGGGGACAAAGGTGGCAACCCCTTATTGAAAAGATTTTATTATTTTTTTATTATCATCATTTTTATTCATAAGTAGGGAAAATAGGTTTTTATTGTTTTACTTATATATCCTTTCATTTTATTAGAAGAAGGCAGATTTTTGGTTATTAGTGATACATGTTACTAATAATACGGGAGTTATTTATTTATATGCCCTCGGAAGCGACTATTTACTAGCCACCAATTTGCTCGACCTATCCCTTGGCTTGCGCCGCGGGCGACCAATATGAGCAACTTTCGTCATTGGGCAACAGATAGTTTGAGGGACAACCGCAAACCCCGCCCATTTTTGTGTTTATTCTCGTATCAAATGGACAAACCCAAAGGGTATTTGTATTGTGAGCCCAAACACCAAAGCTCTCGCCTTACATTCTCGCGTGGTTTTGGCGTTGAATTTTCTTGTTCTATATATTTTTTATTTTTATAGGGCTATATGTGTTTGTGTGGTTTTGGGTTTTTGGATGCATTCTATTTACAGATGTAAAAATAAGGTTTTTGGGATTTTATGCAAAAGTGGAGGTTAGACATGGGTTTGTGTTTCGTGCACGTGTGTGTAAACGAACACTTATTTCCTCCTCATTTATTTACAATAGATACTACTCGGTTGGTCCCTCTCTGGGCTAGGTGTAGTACTTCTTCAGATATCGCCCATTAATCGGTGGCATGGGCCTTTCACCTTCATGGTCTATGAGTTGGTATGCGCCGCCCCCGTATACCTTCTCAATTACGTATGGCCCTTCCCAATTCGGGGAGAATTTTGGACCGATGTGCCGGCCAATGATCGGCCTCTTAAGGACAAGAACAAGCTCCCCTTGTTGAAATGCCCTGACTCGCGCCATTTTGTCATATGCCCTTGCCATTTTTGCCTGATATATCTCGAGGTTCTGCTGGGCTATTAGTCTTTTCTCGTCCATGGCATCCAATTCGTCCAATCTAAGTTGTTGGCATTCATCCATGGTCATATCATTTTGCATAGCTACCCGCAATGACGGTAGTTCCACCTCAAGAGGGAGAACGGCTTCAACCCCAAAAGCCAGAGAATACGGGGTAGCTTGCGTAGGCGTTCGGTACGTAGTTCGGTAAGCCCATAATGCCTCTTGTAGATGATTATCCCAGTCTCGTTGGTTGCGTCCACGGTCTTCTTCATGATATTTATTAGGGTTTTATTAAAGGCTTCGGCCAGGGCCGTTGGCTCTCGGGTTGTAAATGGACGAGAATCTCCAATCAATATTAAATTGCTCCGCCAGGGCATATACTTTAGAGCTCTTGAAGGCCGTTCCATTATCAGATATTATTCGTTGCGGTGTACCGAATCGGTAAAGGATATGCGTCTTGAAGAACTTAACCACATCGGATGCTTTAACTTCTTTAAGTGGAACGGCTTCGGCCCATTTTGTAAAGTAATCCGTTGCCGCCAAGATGAACCGGTGACCTCTTGATGTAGGGGGGTCTATGGGTCCTACTATGTCTGTGCCCCACATATTAAATGGCCAGGATGCTACCGTGGGGTGCAACGGGTTTGGCGCTTGATGTATAAAAGGGCCATGTATCTGGCACATGCGGCACTTCCTTGCGTGCTTCACAATCAGCCACCATTGTGGGCCAATAATACCCCATTCGCTTGATTTTCAACTTCATTTTCGGCCCAGACTGATGTGCTCCGCATAGTCCGGAATGAACTTCTCTCATAACCTGCTCGGCTTCAGGCCCTGATACACATCTTAGCCATAACTGATCATAAGACCTCCGGTATAGCGTATTTCCCACATATGCATACCGTAGTACCCGCTTTCTTAGTTGATCAGCTATCCTTTTATCCTTGGGGAGGGTGCCATGCCGGAAATATTTGATGAACGGTTGTCTCCAATCATCGTCTTCTTCGGTTATCATTGTTTCTTGGCATTCTATCTTTTCTAGCCCAGCATTTTCATTATTCGCCTCATCTGTTGTTTGACACAATGATAATGGCCTCCTATCATGCGGACGGTGATGTGGATTTCCGCCCGTTTGGTTCACCCACTCCTCCTGGCGAGTTTGGCCAACGCATCCGCTTCACCGTTCACGGCCCTCGTGACCTTCTCGATGGACACATACGGGATTTTCTTCATTAATTCCATGGCCTTCGGTGATATTGTATTAGCTCCGCTTTAGGACCTTGTATTCGCCAATTATTTGATTTATTATCAACCGTGAATCCCCAAAGATGCGCACAACCTTGATTTCCACTCCAAAGGATAGCTCTAGTCCGGCGATAAGCGCTTCATATTCTGCTTCATTATTTGTGCATGGTTCAGTTAAAGCCAGAGAATGCCGTATTATCCCGCCTTCCGGGGTTACGAAGACTAGTCCTGCGCCAGCTCGCACAGTTGGGACTCCCGGGCCCGCGATCGGCTTGATCGACGAGGCACCATCAAAGTACAACTCCCATATAGGGTTTCCTTCTTCAACATGTAGAGTTTCCTCGTCGGGAAAATCACATTTTAGTGGGGAGTCATCTTGGATCGGATGTGCAGCCAGGAAATCCGCCAGCGCCTGTCCCCCCTTGATCGCCTTTTGCGGTGTATAGGTGATGTCGAACTCGGTAAGGATGATAGCCCACTTGGCCAGCCTCCCCGTCAGCATTGGCCGAGTCATCAGATACTTGAGGGGATCTACTTTGGATATTAAGATGATTTTATGGGCTAACATGTAGTGCCTCAATTTCTTCACCGCGAAGATTAGGGCTAAACAATGCTTCTCGATCGGTGAATACCCATGTTCTGCCCCTACCATCATGCGACTTAAGTAATATAGCGCATTTTGATTACCATCCTGGTTTTCTTGTGCCAATAGGGCTCCCAAGGATCCATCCAGGGCGGTTGTATATAGAATGAGTTCCTTCCGGGGATGGGCGCCGCCAACACCTGGAGGGTTGAGTAGATAGGCCTTGATTTCTTCAAAGGCTCGCGGGCACTCGCCATCCCACTTAAACGGGATATTCTTCTTAGTCAGCCGGTGAAGGGTTGGATTTTACCCGATAGGTTGGCTATTAACCGCCTTGATGTACGCCAATTGCCCTTGCAATGATCGCAATTGTTTTAAATTTTTTGGCGGGGATAGTTCAGTTATTGCTTTGATCTTGCCCGGTCTATCTCAATTCCCCGTGTGACGTACCACAAACCCCAGAAATTTACCAGATGATACCATGAATGCGCATTTCAACGGGTTTAATTTGAGCGCATGTTCTCTCAGGCGGTTGAAAACGACCTCAAGATATTGGAGGTGTTCTTCATATGACATGGCCTTGATGACTAGATCGTCCACATAACACTCGACTATCTTGTGGATTAGATCGTCAAATATTTTCGTCATCGCCCGTTGATAGGTGGCACCCGCATTTTTCAGCCCAAACGGCATGACTTTGTAACAATAGATACCAATTGGCATGCGGAACGCTGTGTGCCTTTCATCTTCTGGTGCCATTTTGATTTGATTATAGCCCGCATAACCGTCCATGAAGGAGAAGACTTCATAAGATGATGTGTGATCAATTATGATTTCGGTTCCTGGGAGCGGGAAATCATCTTTAGGGCACGCCTTGTTTAAGTCCCGAAAATCCACACAAATGCGGATCTGCCCATTTTTCTTTTTAACCGGGACAATGCTAGCCACCCATTCTGGCGTCTCTTCTTCCCGTATGAAGCCTGCGTCGATGAGTTTCTTCGTTTCCTCCACGACCTTTTCTTCGAGTTCTATTCTCATTCGCCTCGGCGCTTGTTTAATCGGCTTGAAGGTTGGATCAATTTTTAAGTAATGAACCGCTACGTTGGGATCTAATCCGGGCATTTCTTTATAACTCCAAGCGAAGCAGTCCATGTAGCTTTTAAGGAATGTCTTCAACCTGTCAGCCACCTCTTCTGGTAACGACGCGCTTATGAAAGTTGGTCGCGGGTCTTCTTCCGTCCCCAAATTAATTTCAGCTAACTCATCGATCGTATTAGGCTCCTTTTCTAGCTGTTTCAAAGCATTTTTCAGGACCGGGGTATTATCCTCTTCTGTTTCATTATCTAGCATCTCAACAGAAGTCATGCAACAGCTTTCTCCAGTACGGCGCTCGTTGAGAGACCCCTCAAGACATGCTGCGTCATCGCAGTTATACCCTAACCCTCGGGTGTATTTTATTTTACCATCCAGGCCCAAAACCTTATTCTGGCCGCCATTCCAGAGTTCATCAAAGCGCTTGGCCTCGGCCTTGGATATATCTCTCAGACATTTTGCCTTCTTAGCCAATCTATATAGGCTTTCTCCAAAGGGATGAGATGCAGCGTCACCGCTCGTTGCATTCTCTGATTCTTGCTCTATCACCCACTTCTTCCATGTGTTATGATTAGGGTTCTTCAGGGACTGGGTTGAATCGCTCTGATAGAAAATGATAGCCTTGTGGATGATAGTTTTCCCTTTGATGCGCTCTACCTTTGCCGGCACAACAAAGGTCTTTAAGGTTTGGATGTGGTTCACTTCCCTTGGCATGAGGTCTTTAAAATACCTTTCGGGAACCGCAGTAATCTCTAGCGCTGCCATCTCCTCTTCTATTTTAATGTTCATGACCGAGTTGGAGCGATAGATTTCTTTGATCGGCTTACGTCTTGCAACCTTAGGTTTGCTAGGTACAGGAGTGTGCGAGATCGTATAAGCAACCCCTTTGCCTTTGTTATTCGAGTTGTGCGGAGCTGGGTCTTGTTGAAAGCTTTTCGGGAGTTGGATCGTCCCGTTTCTGTGCCCTTCTTCTATGAGGTCTTTGAATACCCAGCATTCTTCAATTGTATGGCCCAAGATGCGATGATAAGGGCGAATTCGCCTTCGCCGCTCTCTCTATGTCTCGGGTCGTTTGCAAACGGGAAGTGTCAATCCGCTTTTTAAGGCTTGCTCAAATATCCGAGCCGTTTTATTTTTTAAGAAAGAGTATGGTTTACTCTTCTTGGCCTTGAGGGTTTGCATGACGGCCGACTGCTTAGCTCTCGTTTCTTCCCCTTTTGATTCATCTACTATTACAATTACCCGCTTGCCGCTATCGGGTGCTTGCCTTTCGGGGTCCCGAACGGGGTTCGCTCGTCACTTCTTTGAGTAGCTCGGAGTTATAGATCGCGGTTTGCGGGTTTTCAATCATTATCATGATTTCATTGTGTTGCACTTTAATATCCCGCATCACTTCCCATTGTTCGACACCTCCCTCCTATTATTTTCAACTTGGTGCCTTATTTCGTCAATCGCATTCCGTACGCGACCTTCGAAATTTTCCCGCCATGAGCGTTCTTCATTTATAGGCCTCGGCCGGCCTAACCGGTTATCCTTCCGCTACCGGTCCCGTGTTGATCATATATGACTCCTCACTTTCATTATCTGTTTCGGGCCCTTTGTATGGCTTTTTGAGGATGTGATAGATGATCTCTTCGTCAGATTCTTCTTCCCAGGGTTGACGATCGTGGCCAGATTCTTCTCCCGAGGTGATGTCGCCCGAGTCATCAGAATCTTCGGAGTCTTCTCCTGAAGTTGTTCCTGTGATCTGAATTTGAGGGGTGTTGGTAGGTTTAAAGTTGAAAATGACCTCCTCCTCAGAATCACTTGACTTGATTTCGCTCGCTTTATTTGGGCCTTATACGTAGCCACCTTTTGAAGCGGAAGGTTGCTTCCTCACCCGACTTTCTTCCGGTCTTTGGGCTCGAGCACCTCGGGTTTAATATTAAATTTGACCTCTTCTTCTTCTCCGGATGAGGTATCAAATTTAGGGCCTTTGTTAAAAGGTTTCGACTGTTTTTGTTGTTGGCGACTCGGTGCCACAAATGATTTAGGCGAAAGTACTTCAAGCGTCATTGAATTTAATCTCATGCACCCCGAATGGCTTGACATCTCCATCAATTCTCTTTTGCTTACCATTCTCAATATATTTCGGCATTGGTGCAGAGTAGAAGGTATGACTGATTACTATGAAGCCACGGCGACCCAAAGAACGCCCGTAAGAGGTTTCGGCGTCAATGACATAGAATTTAGTAGGCGCTTTTAGACTTCCGCATTGCGGTTCGAGTTATAGCTCCCAGGGCCTTTTGGGAGTTTTGATTGAAGCCATGAATGATCACCTTTTCGTCAGATAGGTTCTTCACGTCTAAGGTGATGGTCTTCAGAGTTTTAAGCGGTATGATATTGATTGAAGACCCTGCGTCAACCAGGATGCGACCAACCTTTTGCCCTCCACAGTTTCCGATAATGTACAACGGGCGGTTGTGGTCGACGGTGCCTATTAGGAGGTCATCGTCCGTGAAATTTATACAGGCGGCCCGCTTGGCGGTGAATAGGGCTTCTTGCATATTTTGCTCTATGAAGTATGACTTGTACTTCTCGGGATCTTGTAAGGCCTGGATTAGTACCTCCCTTAGGTCTTGTGACATCATCAACGCGTCAAATATGCTTAATAGCGCTGGAATCTTACGCAGATGTGCCAACACGTTGTATTCTTCGCCCGTCGACCGGGTCTTTTCTGGATTCTTGCTTAGGTTCTCAGCCTCTTTACCTTTATTCAGGGCCTTGTCCTTTCCCTTATCGGACTCTTTGGGAGCTTGTCTCTCGGGTATGTATGTCCCGGACCGGAGCACAGCTTTACATTCTTCATTTTTGGTCCCAGAGGTGCTTGCTTCCCCTTCGTCATTTAGGAAGAACATCTCCTCTAATGTTGGCATATCTTCATCGTGAGAAGAATATACCATGTTGCACAAAGCACCCCAGATTTCTTCGCTTTCTTCTTTATTTATTTCTTCATCTACATCTTCTTTGTTTTGACCTAGGGTTAGCTTCTCCCGCTTCTTTGGAATGAAGTGTTGAAGGGTGAATCGTCTCGGATCGCCCCGCTTCGTATTCTTCAATTTTGTTCTTTTTGGACTTGTTGCTTCTATGCTTCTTCCTCTTCTTAAGAACCTGGTCTTGGCTCTGGTCTACCTTATAATATACCCCCCGGGCTTTGGTGGGACCACTGGTGTGATGTCGTCTTTCCATTTCATGCCGGGTTCTTTCTTAAGAGCTTTAAGCATTTTAATCGATTTCTTCGATAAGTGTGTAGTCCATTGCTCTTCTTGGTCTTCGCTTAACGGCCCGAGACTTTCTCTTCCTCATGAGAGATCGTGTTGGCTTTGTTCATGGGCCGATGGGCTTTGCAAGAACCCTTTGGGTAAAGTAATTTCACCATTTTTGTATGCCTTCTCGACCCAATCTTTGAAGACCCAGCAATCTTCAATTGAGTGCCCTAGTACTCTGTGGTATGGGCAGAAGTTGGGTTCATCTGATTTATCGGCATCTTCCGGCGTTCTTGGCGGCGGGGGTTAGACCGTTCTTCAGTGCCCCTCTGAAGATTTGAGCAACTTTATCTCTCCTGAAGGAGTACGGTTTAGATTTCTTTTGTTTGAGGGACTCAAAACTCCGTGAACTCCCCGCTTGATTGGGCCTGGGCCCCTTATTGTAATTGTTGCCATTTGTGCCACTGTTGCCGCTTTGAGTATCTGCGTTAGCGACCATCTTATCCTTTAACGAGGTGAATGCCACCTTGGTCTCAGCTCGGGCTCCTCGTTGCGGCCTATTATTCATGAAGTTCGGCACGGTGTGCGGTGACATTCTTTCCATATTGGATACCGATCTGAGCAAGTCTTTGAATGTGTTGACCTTTGTCACACCAAGAAGCATGCCCATCCACCCGTCAATGTTTTTCATGATTAGGTTGACGGCCTCATCTTCAGTTAATGTGCGGTCGCATTTGATGCTGAGGTTCCGCCATCTATTAATAAAATCTGTCATTGACTCCCCTTTCTTGGGTTTAGTGCTTGCGAGATCGGCTATATTTATCTTGTCAGACACCATGACAAAACGTGCCCTGAACGAGTCTGCCATCTCGTCCCAGGTCCTGATGCTGTTGTTTTCTAATGAATAGTACCATTGAAAGGCGGTTCCCACTAAACTTTGAGGGAATTGTCTTAATAACAAATACGCGTCATTGCCGCCGTGTTGCGCACGAGGCTACAAAGTGGGCCGTGTGTTGTTCGGGGTTTAGGTCTTTATTGCCTTCCCGGAGAAGGTCCCGAAGCGGGAATCACATACCCTTTAGGATATTCTTCTAAATCGTATATGGCAGGGTATGGATGTCCACAGTTTTTAACGGGAGGGATGGCGTATCCACCTCCAGCTATCTGCATTTGCTGGGCAATCATGGCCTGAATCTCTTTCCGGGATATTCCCGTTGGTTCGGCCTCCACCTCTATTGTTCTATGTGGATGGGGTTTAGAATTGACAGGTTGTTTTTCCTTATGATTGCTTTTGGTACTGTGGACCCCTTCTTGACGGGAGCTACCAGCTTTGAAATTGGCGTCTTATGATTCTTGCAATGACTTGACCGCCTTAATCAGTTCTTCGTTCTGCTTCAGCATGGTAGCGATTAGCTCCCGTTGCCTAATCAGTTCTTCGTCCCGCGCCTCGATGTGGCCTTTTAGTATTTCAATTTCATCGATAGGCACTTCAGGACGTGTTTCAACGTCATCTTCATTATCGAAGAAGTCAGGGTTTTCGTTGTGGTCTTCCCCTTCCCTGCTGTTGCCCTCGGGGTTGACTCTCTTGGGAGGTCTCCCTTTTCTACCATTATTTTTGTTGGTATTGGTGACGTGAGCTTGATTAGGCGGGGACTGGTCATCCTGAGTCATATTCACCTCAGCATCAGTGTCCGGATCAGTATCGTAGCTTATGCTGATAGTGTTGACTGAGAAGTGCTCTTCATAGCGAGCGGTTCTTCTCTTCTTCTTTGCTTGGTCAGGAGCAGTTACTTTCAAACTATTGAGTGGTATTCTTGAGCCTAACCGGCTGAATACACTCTTCTGGCCTAGGCGGCTGAACACACTCTCGGGCGGAGCGTTCGAATTGCCGGCTTTGCTGGGTTGGGCTTGAGACTGGGGTTTTGTTGGCTGGGAACCCTTCGGGACCCACACCTGCTGGGTGCTAGGTGTTGCCTTTGATGTAAACCTCTTCGGGTGTGGAATTGAGATAATGACTTGCGGCTGAGCCATGTCTTGAGATTGACCGGAGCGGGAGACGTATTGTCTCGACCTAGCGTTCTTGACGCTCTTCCTCTGTTTGAGGGCCCTGTGAGCCTTGTAGATGGCTTCTGCAGGGGCTTGAGACTTGTTCGGCGGTCGAGGCCTTTGAGTTAGGCGAGGTGTGGGCTTAGGCACCTCCCATGCACAGCGGAGGCGGCTCCGTGGCCGAGTTCTTGGCCACTATTCGGAGGGTCGTGAATTTGTTGGAGATCGGGATAGGCCGGCCTAGCCACCAGCTGATTCTGGTATGCATCCAGGGCCCTCTTCCTGGACGCTTGAGAGTTGCGGGTAGTTTGGGCTGCGGCCGTTGGGGCTGTCCTCTTGGACGATCGCCTTCTCCTCTTTGGGGAGGTAGTAGGAGAGGCCATGACGTTATTGGAGATGCCCTTGGGAGTTAGGGTAATTGAGTCCTCTTCCTCGTCCGGGATGGAGATCCGGACGGTTGCGGGAGTGAAGGCGGCCACTGGAGCTGGGCCATAGACAGTCAGTTCTTGTGGGATGGTCCCAAAGAACATGAATAGTTTGCCCTCTGGGCTTTGTGCGGGCATGACGGTGTAGGGAGCGAGGTTGAAGTTTCCAAAGTATGCCATTTCCTGCAAAACAAAAAAATACTTGAAAATCATTAGTCATTTTTAGCGCATAGAAGACCACTTGTATCTCTTAGCTATTCTATTTGCCTCTCTCTTTCAGAGATAAGAGGAGAATCTAGGTCCCACCGGGCGTGCCAGATCCTGTGCGACCCTTTTTCGCGCGCTCCGCACCGCCGCTGGGCGATGGGTTGCGGAAGAAGGACACGGAGATCCCTCCCGAGCGTGCATCTGCTGGGTGTCGGCTGATTCTGCCGTTTAGAGATATTTGGATGCACATTCAGGGGGTTTTTTAGTGATTGTGAGTTCTTGTAGATTCCGGTGGGCGCAAGCCCCCACCGTTAATTACCCTGGGCTACTAACCTCGAGGCACCTCTGGATCTTTGAAAGAGAGAAGCAAATAGTATAGTTAAAAGATGGTCAAGTGGTCGTCTAGGTTCATAAAAAGGGGTCCATGGAAGACGAACCTACAAACAGATCGGTTCAATCTTTATTTAACCCTATGGAAGACGAACCTACAAACAGATTGGTTCAATCTATGGAAGACAAACCTACAAACAGATCGGTTTTGTCCTATGGAAGACGAACCTACAAACAGATCGGTTCAGTCTATGCCACCTCGAGATGTAACCTTACTACAGACCAGGTTAGTCTCTTCAGAGGGGCTTGAGGTGAGTCTACATACAGAACGACTCGACCTCCGTTGATCTAGAAGATAAACCTACTACAGAACGGTTCAATCTTAACTAGTCAACAACCAATCACACAAAATACAACTCGAAGCGCTGAGCCGGTTGATCTTGAGGTTGGTGAATCAGGAGAAGGGTGGATATGGCCCACGTGTTTCTTCTCACCGATCTTCTAGATTATGAATTCGAAGCACTAAGCCGATTCATAAACCTAAGAAACACAATTACACACAATGTCAAACCTGAAGCGCTGAGCCAGTTCAACATTGAGGCATGTGTTAGTGAAGGAACCTACCTACAGAACGGTTCACATTCACTGTTTTGTGGATGAATCTACTACAGAACGATTCAATCTCACAATCTCGGGAGATGAGCCAGAAGACAAACTCATCGACGGGTGAGTTCAGTCTTGCTAGCTCAAATGGTCATGAATTACTTGTTCATGACACCGAGTCATTAAGATGTCGCTTTCTCGACATCGTAATGTTCTTCTTCTTCAAAGTCGACATATCTCTCCATGCTGATGTCGTAGCTTTGGTCATTCTTCAGCAAGCGTCAAGATGTTCTTGTCTCGACTAATCATTCTACGTGTTGCATTACTTGTGCAAAATTACTATGTTGCCCTACACCCCTTGTGTGAGCGTATTCAATCATGAGTTACTTGCTCATGGCGTTGAGTCATTAAGATGTCACCTATCTAGGACATCGTAATGTTCTTCTTCTTCAGAGTCGACATACATCTCCATGTTAATATCGTAACTCTGATTATTCTTCATCAAACGTCAAGATGTTCCTGTCTCGACATATTCCCTCATGTTGCTATCAAAGCCTTAGTCATCCTACGTCAAGATGTTCCCTGTCTCAACGCATCTTTTCGTGTTGTCGTTGCAACCTTATTTATCCTCTATCAAGATGTTCTTGTCTTGACTAATCATTCTAAATGTTATATCATGTGTGCAAATATTCTTATGTGGCTCTACACTCCTTATGTGAGCATATTTATTCATTTCTAAAATGCACAAAGTCTATTATATAATATCTTCCATTATTATTTTTATTATAAAGATGCATTTATTTATTATTATTATTATTATTATTATATTTTTTATTATTATTATTATTATTATTATTATTTTTATTATATATTTTTTATTTCTAAACTCTATTTATCTATGTAGAAAAATTATTTACAAAAATAATGAGAAAAAAAGGATTAGCTATTAACTAGCTATTAATAATAGCTAGAATTTTATTTTTATTATTTCATATTTTTTGGGATTTTTATAATAAAAAAAGGATTAGCTAAAATAGTAGAATTTTAGTAGAATTTTATTTTTATTATTTCTAAACTCTATTTATTTGTAGAAAATCACTTACAAAAATAATAGAAAATAAAATGGCTATGACTTTATTTGTGCTTTAAAATAGCCAAAGTAATAGAATTTTTATTATTATATTCTATTATGTTGAAATACTATTCATTATGTAGGAATTATTTACAAAATCAAAAGATGGTTAGCTATATTATTTTTGTATTATTATTATCTTTATTTTTATTTTTTAAAATCTATAATAGCTAAAAAGAAATCATCATTAATATTCTATCCTATTTATTATACCATTCATTATATATATATTTTTATATTTTTATTATTTCTATTTATTATCCATAGAAAAATATAAGATTTTTTTTATTATTATTATTAGTTGAAAAATAGCCGTGAGAGATGAAATTCATTATATTTTTATTACAACTATTATTTTTATCGTATTTTATTCATCAAAAATATTTTTTATTGTATATTTGTATAGAAACAACAAAAGAAATGCAATTCATTTATTATAAAACTATATTATCATTCTTTATTATAAAAGAAAATGTATTTTACTATTTATTACTATGGTAGTATATTTTTTGTATATTTTGTGTTATTTATTTTTATTATTCTTTTTACAGAAAATATCAACATAATATATATTATTGTATATGTTTTTTTATTTATCAAAGAATATAGCTAATCTCATTATTTATTATGGCATATTACTATCATCATTATTATTTCATGGAAGATCACTTGAAAAATCACTAAAATATATCTAGTTATTATTTATGATTTTATTTGTATTTTTGGAAATTTTTATAGTACTTAAAATGACAAGTCAAAGCTAGGTCAAATATATCAATATATGTAATATCTTTTGCTTTAAAATTGTTTCATCATGATTATATTTTTAAAACTGGAATATTATTGTATAGAAAAATAGTATGAAAAATAAGAAAATTTTAGAAACAAATTTGAGTCAATTTGGAGTTCAGGAGTATTTTCAAATCATTTATTTATTCTATATTATCACTATTCTGTTATTATTTAATTAATGGGCTTAATATGGGCCGCTAGATCTGTATCAAGATCAGTGTATATCTTTTATATAACTTTATTTCTCATTTGGGCCGCCGGATATGTTTTAAGATTGAATTGGATTAGATGAGGGGCCCAGATTCAATCGTTATTCTTTTTAGAGCTGCGATTCATCATGTACGTCCGATCTATTCCAAGATTCATACATATGTTTCAAAGTTCGCGCTCGTGCATCAATACCCGTATTATCTCATCTTCTTGATTTTATGGTGTCGCCGGCGATCTAAACGGCGGATTCCCGATCGGCCGAGTGCGTCAGCATCGTCTCATGACAAAGAATCCATTTACGGTGTTTGATGGATGATTAGAACGATGGAACACCGTGAATGCCATCACTACTTACCATGCGCTGGTGTGACTCGGTACCGGCAAATTTCATTTGACAAATTCGATCAATTCAACCAATGATCATCATAATTCTGATCTTAATACTCATCGTCTTGACGATATAATGCACCTCAATGCAGTTATAATGATTGTAATCACTCTGAAATCAAGCTGGGCTTCTATACTGATTGATAACACTCGGTACCGATTGGTACCGGTTCCAGAATTGTGAGAATCACTTGTTCTTTTGTAAAATTCATACCCTTATCACTTCATATACTCAAAGCACTGAAAGTTATGTAACAGACTTATACAATTTAGCTCATCTTGATGGTTTATCAATCAATTTCCCAGAATTTCATCGCGATTCATCAGAATTGCAAAATTGCTGAGTTCTCAAGCTTAAACTGAGATCTATCAGCCCATAGAAGGAAATCTAAACACCTATACACTTGGTATATCTGAGAACCTACTCAATTTACACAATTGATTAAAGGAAAGAATTAAATACTGATATATCGAGTTCTCAGGTTGTATATTCCGAGATCAATCGATTTCAATACTCAATTATAACCTCTATGATCAAAATTCATTCAAGAAACACGGCAAATATAAGTACCAGATCGAGTAATTCACAAAGAAAAGAGTGGAAAGATGAAAATCAGAAGAAAGAAATAGGGAATTCAATAATGATCATACTATTATTCCAATAGGAGTGTGAATTACATACCTTTTTTTTTTGAATTACCACAAATCAAGCTTCTAAACCTCTAATTGACTGTGATCCAAGAGTGACAGAGCTCTCTTTCTAAAGAATTGAAGAAATTCAATCGAGTTCTCAAGTTTGTAACTGAGATCAACCGATTCTATTACTTCTTCTTCCTGTTCTTGCTCTCTTACCCTCACTATTCACTGTAAAAGGTATGCCTATGCTCTATTCTTGCGTGTGTCTATGTTTGTGCTGTTAATCGGGTTATATAGGCAATTGAAATGGTGCACCAAAGGAGTTAAAGCCATACACCCCCTAAACACCATCAATTAACTTGCCCTGGCCTATAAACATGGTCTTTGCTTTCTGTTATTACTTCTGTTATGTTGTGGGCCCTTATTCAAAGAATCCAAAGCTTATTCCTTTGACTGTTGACCATGTTTGACTCACCTCTTATCTGTTGCTAGAACCTTCTAGAGCATCTAAACATACTATATATACTCATTCTAATGCATCTAAGGCACCCTTCTGCTTTCTGCCATTGTTATCTTCTTCCAAAGCTCAAAGCTTTATTACCCGATTCCATCTCTTGGCTCAAGTCACATCTCCATCGTTTAATTGACAATCTTCATCACTTAAGAGGCATCGTGTAGGCACATAGAAGCTACAAGCATTGCTAATTCGAGCTGAGAGTGCAAGGTTTTGAATTTTCTCCATTTGCCCGATTCCATCACCTTATCTCAATTGCTTTTATTTAATGCTTAATTATTGCTTCTTTTTACACTTACAGCATCGTCTAAGTGAGTGGAAGAGATATGCATCATCAATTTTGAGTTTAGATCCAAGGATTAAAGTTCTTCATTAATCACCCGAGGTGATCATCCTCTCTCACTGCTCTATTCACTTGTTCTTTTTTAATTTCGAGCGCTCACCCTTTCTCTCCTATGCATGGATTACCTCTGGCTATAAGGAATTCGAAGCTTTAAGCTCTAGAGAACTCAATTGGAGTTAATGGCGCCATCGGCCTCGGCAAGAAGAAGGAGAAAGAGAGGGAGGGGTGAAAGAGAAGAAAGAGAAAGAACTGCGCTTGGCGCAGAGAGCCCGCCACACATTGGGACCCACCGTCAGAGGTGCAGCGCAAATGATCCAGGTACACGCTTGCTTCACTTTCTTCGATTTAAATCTTCTGTTTAATACTACATAGGCATGGTGTATGGATGAATAAACGAACTGCCTGCTTAAATCTCTGACATGTGGGCCCTAGATGTAAGTGTTATGACTCTAGGTCCACGATCCAATCACCAATCGATTATTCTATTGCTTAGTGTTAATGAAGTTCGATCCGCACACTCGATAGGGCCACTTGCTTAATCATCCCATTAATCATCTGTGGTAGTGTTAATGTATGCTGAGGTGGCTCTGTGGTGTAGTGCCATGTGTCACCTCTGGGGTCTGTGTTACCTAGTTGGACCAATAGCATGCAGCCATGTGGCAGTAAGTGTGATAGGGTCTGCTGAGGTGTATTGTTAATATGCTGCCATGTGGCCTATGGGTAATGAGGTGTGTTGCTGTGGTACTGCCATGTGGCATGTGGAGGGGTGAGGTGGACCTGTCAGGTCTTGCCACGTGGCATGTTGGTGGGGCCCACATGTCAGGTCAGTATGGTGGTGGGGCCCACATGGCTGAGGTGGACCAATGGGGTGCTGACACGTGGCATGAGGTGGTCCAATGAAATGCTGACACGTGTCACACCCTTCTCTCTTCCCTGATTCGGTGTAGGTGTGTTTAGGATCCCCAGTTTGCACCCAGATGTGTCTCTGTCCCCAAGTTGCACCCGATCCGCCTTGATCAAATCTCAGCCCTGATCTTTCATTTTTAATCTGTTTTATCTTCTCTGAATTTATTTTGATAGCTCCACTTATCCAAAAATTATGAAAATTTCACCAAAAATCCCTAAATTCATGATGATCATCCCTGTAATTTTTAATTCCATTTTTACCCCTCCTTCTCTGAATTAAAAATTCTTTTATCAAATAAACCCTATTATTTCCTCAGAATTAATCCCAGATCTCAATTGTAGCTCAGTGTCTCTGCCAATTATCTCTCTCTTGCAGAAACCACCCTAACTAAATATCAATTAGACTTATATTGATATCCATTAGGGTTTGATCTGATCAAAAGTTGATTACATGTCAACAGTTGATACAGATCTAGACTTGATCGGATGGTTGCTCCCACTTTGGCACCTGATCAGTCTTGTGAAATTGACTTTCAATCCCTTAACATGAGGGTGATTTGGTCAACGAACTGACTACTTATCAGTAATTGACACAAATCAAAGCATGGTTAGGTGGTTGCTCACAGCTTTGGCACCAGGTCAGCCTTGAAAGCAAAATCACATTTGGAATTTCTCATGACTAGTTGCATCAAAATGCTAGCTTGGCATTGACATCATTTCATGTAGCATATGGATTATACTGCTTCAGCTCCTTTCTAGGGTTAGCTCCAAGGGCAGATTTTTAGGGTTCAACTCTGACTCCTATAGCAGGTCACTGAGGTGTGGGGTCCACCTGTCAGTGAAAATGGTCACATGGGTGACTCATCGATAGGCTATGTTGTTAGATTCATCTACAAGGGACCGCCAGTGGGTCCCACTTGTCGAGAAAATGTAATCAAATGGTCGACCCATCGTGAGATTTTCTCTCTCTCGAAATCTCCCGAGGTCGCCCACCTCGAATGAGTAGGAGGTGGTGGGGTATTTATATCCTCGTCTTTCACCCTAATATTTCATTGTGGGATTAATGAACTTGTTCCTGGGTTAGGCGACGACCTCTCCCGACTAGTGGGCCATCTTTCATTGCTTTCTCTTCTTCCCCCTTTTCCATGATTTATCATTAATCATCAATTTTATTTTCATTCATTCATCTATTCATCCTTGATATCTTTCAAGGTATAGTAAACAAATTAAATAACTTGTTTAAACATCGGTTTCTAATATATCTTACTTATGTTTTATGAAAAATTAGTGTCGTAGGACGTTCATATCGAAGTGTTAATTGAACCATCTTATAATAGACATAATTAGGAGTAATTGTATCAATTTGTATGAAATTATGTGTACTTATGCGGCCAAATGTTTTGGAAAACACAAACAACTTGTTTAAACAAATTGTTTTTAATGCATCATACTTATGTCCCGTGCAAAATTTGTGTCGTAGAATGTTTATATCGAAGTGTTAATTGGCTAATATTTTAATGGGCATAAATATGAGTAATTATATTAATTTTTACGAAATTATATGTAGTTATGAGGCCAAAAATATTGAAAAACTTAACTTTTTAATTAGCAGCTTTCTAATGCATCTTACTATGTTTTGAGCAAAAATAGCGCCCTAAAATATTCGTTTTGAAGTGTTCATTGAACAATCTTATAATAGGCATAATATGGAGTAATTATATTAATTTACACCAAATTATGTGTAGTTGTGCGGCAAAAGTTTTCATAAAGGCGAACAACTTGTTAAAACAAAGCAGCTTTAATGCATCTTACTTATGTTTTGTGCAATATTAGCGTTATAGAATATTTATATCGAAGTTTTAATTGGACAATTTTATAATAGGCGTAATTAGGAGTAATTGTATTAATTTGCACGAAATTATATATTGTTACGCGGCCAAAAATTATGAAAAATTCAAACAACTTGTTTAAACAAAGCAGCTTTTAATGCATCTTACTTATGTTTTGCTCAAAATTAACGTCATGAAATATTCAAATTGAAGATTTAATAGGACAGTCTTATAATATGTGTGATAAGGAGTAATTATTTTAATTTTCCCGAAATTATTTGTAGTTGTGCGGCCAAAAAATTTCATAAAGGAAAACAACTTATTTAAACAACAGGTTTTAACGCATTTTACTTATATTTTGTGCAAAATTAGCGTTGTAGAATATTCACATCGATGTTTTAATTGGACAACTTTATAATAGGACTAATTCGGAGTAGTTATATTAATTTCACGAAATTATGTGTAGTTATGAGGGAAAAAATGTTGAAAACTCAAACAAGTTTTTTAAATAGCAGTTTCTAATGCATCTTACTTATCTTTTGTGAAAAATTAGTATCGTAGAATATTCATAATAAAGTGTTAAATGAAAAATCTTATAACAGACGTAATTAGGAGTAATTATATTAATTTATACGAAATTATGTGCAGTTATGCTGTCAAATATTTGGAAAGATCAAACAACTTTGTTTAAACAGCAGTTTTTAATGCATCTTACTTATGTTTTGTGCAAAATTAGTGTTGTAGAATAGTCATATCGATGTTTTAATTAAAGAATCTTACAACAGGCATATTTAGGAGTAATTATATTAATTTATAAGAAATTATGTTTGGCTATGCAGCCAAAATTTTTTGAAATACTCAAATTACTTGCTTAAACATATGTTTTTAATGCATCTTACTTATGTTTTGTGCAAAATTTGTGTCGTAGAATATTCATTTCGAAGTTTTAATTAGAAGATCATATAATAGGCATGTTTAGGAGTAATTATATTAATTTATAAGAAATTATGAGTAATTATGCGGCCAAAAATTTAAAAAAACTCGAACAACTTGTTTAAAGAGCTGTTTTTAAAGACACATACTTACGTTTTGTGCAAAATTAGTGTTGTAGAATGTCCATATTGAAGTGTTAATTAGAAAATCTTATAATAGGCATAATTATGAGTGATTATTTTAATTTTCACTAAATTATGTGTAGTTATGGGGCCAAAAATCTTGAAATACTCAAATAACTTGTTCAAATAGCTGTTTCTAATGCATCTTACTTATGTTTTGGGAGAAAACAGTGTTGTAGAATATTCATATCGAAGTGTTGATTGAACAATCTTATAATAGGCATAATTAGAAGTAATTATATTAATTTTCACGAATCTATATGTATTTATGGGGCCGAAAATATTATAAAAGTCAAACAACTTGCTTAAACAGCAGTTTTTAATGCATGTTACTTATGTTTTGTGCCAAATTAGCGTCATAGAATATTCATATCGAAATTTTAATTAGATAATCTTATGATAGGCATAATTAGGAGTAATTATATTAATTTTCACGAAATTATATGTAGTTATGCGGCAAAAAGTTGATTAACTAGTTTAAACTGCTGTTTTTTAATGCATCTTACTTATGTTTTGTGCAAATTTAGTGTCGTAGAATATTCATATCGAAGTATTAATTGGATAATATTATAATAGGCACAATTAGGAGTAATTATTTTAATTTTCACGAAATTTCAAGTAGTTATGGTACAATAAATTTTGAAAATCTTAAACAACTTGTTTAAACAACAGTTTCAAATGTATCTTATTTATGTTTTATGAATAATTACTGTTATAGGATATTCATATTCGAGTGTTAATTGGATAATTATATAATAGGCATAATTAGGAGTAATTATATTAATTTGCGCGAAGTTATGTGTAGTTATGCAGCAAAAAAATTTAAAAAACTCAAACAACTTGTTTATACAACTGTTTTTAACGCGTCTTACTTATTTTTTAAGCAGAATTCATGTCGAAAATGTTCATATCGAAGTCTTCTAATAGGCATAATTTCGAGTAATTATATTAATTTTCATTAAATTATTTATCGTTATGAGGCAATAAATGTGAAAAATCTTAAACAACTTGTTTAAACAGCAATTTCTAATGTATCTTACTTATGTCTTATGTAAAATCAGTATCCTATGATATTCATATTGAAGAGTTAATTCAACAATCTTATAATAGACATAGTTCGGAGCAATTATATTAATTAGCTCGAAATTATGTGTAGTTTTGATGCAAAAAATGTTGAAAGTCTTAAACAACTTGTTTAAAAAACAGTTTTGAATGCATCTTAGTTATATTTTGTGCAAACTTAGCGTCATAGAATATTCATATCAATGTCTTAATTGCACAATCACATAATAGGCATGGGTAGGAGTAATTATATTAATTTTCAAGAAATTATATACAGTTATGCGGCCAACAATTTTCAAAAACTCAAACAACTTGTTTAAACAATTATATTCAATGCATCTTACTTATGTTTTGTGCAAAATTTATGTCGTACAATGTTCATATCGAAGTATTAATTAGATAATCTTCTAATAGTTATAATTATGAGTAATTAAATTAATTTTCACGAAATTATGTATAGTTCTGAGTCAAAAAAATGTTAAAAATCTTAAATAACTTGTTTAAACATCGGTTTCTAATATATCTTACTTATGTTTTATGAAAAATTAGTGTCGTAGGACGTTCATATCGAAGTGTTAATTGAACCATCTTATAATAGACATAATTAGGAGTAATTGTATCAATTTGTATGAAATTATGTGTACTTATGCGGCCAAATGTTTTGGAAAACACAAACAACTTGTTTAAACAGTTGTTTTTAATGCATCCTACTTATGTCCTGTGCAAAATTTGTGTCGTAGAATGTTTATATCGAAGTGTTAATTGGCTAATATTTTAATGGGCATAAATATGAGTAATTATATTAATTTTTACGAAATTATATGTAGTTATGAGGCCAAAAATATTGAAAAACTTATCTTTTTAATTAGCAGTTTCTAATGCATCTTACTATGTTTTGAGCAAAAATAGCGCCCTAAAATATTCGTTTTGAAGTGTTCATTGAACAATCTTATAATAGGCATAATATGGAGTAATTATATTAATTTACACCAAATTATGTGTAGTTGTGCGGGCAAAAGTTTTCATAAAGGCGAACAACTTGTTAAAACAGCAGTTTTAATGCATCTTACTTATGTTTTGTGCAATATTAGCGTTATAGAATATTTATATCGAAGTTTTAATTGGACAATTTTATAATAGGCGTAATTAGGAGTAATTGTATTAATTTGCACGAAATTATATATTGTTACGCGGCCAAAAATTATGAAAAATTCAAACAACTTGTTTAAACAGCAGTTTTTAATGCATCTTACTTATGTTTTGCTCAAAATTAACGTCATGAAATATTCAAATTGAAGATTTAATAGGACAGTCTTATAATATGTGTGATAAGGAGTAATTATTTTAATTTTCCCGAAATTATTTGTAGTTGTGCGGCCAAAAAATTTCATAAAGGAAAACAACTTATTTAAACAACAGTTTTTAACGCATTTTACTTATATTTTGTGCAAAATTAGCGTTGTAGAATATTCACATCGATGTTTTAATTGGACAACTTTATAATAGGACTAATTCGAGTAGTTATATTAATTTCACGAAATTATGTGTAGTTATGAGGGAAAAAATGTTGAAAACTCAAACAAGTTTTTTAAATAGCAGTTTCTAATGCATCTTACTTATCTTTTGTGAAAAATTAGTATCGTAGAATATTCATAATAAAGTGTTAAATGAAAAATCTTATAACAGACGTAATTAGGAGTAATTATATTAATTTATAGAAATTATGTGCAGTTATGCTGTCAAATATTTGGAAAGATCAAACAACTTTGTTTAAACAGCAGTTTTTAATGCATCTTACTTATGTTTTGTGCAAAATTAGTGTTGTAGAATAGTCATATCGATGTTTTAATTAAAGAATCTTACAACAGGCATATTTAGGAGTAATTATATTAATTTATAAGAAATTATGTTTGGCTATGCAGCCAAAATTTTTTGAAATACTCAAATTACTTGCTTAAACATATGTTTTTAATGCATCTTACTTATGTTTTGTGCAAAATTTGTGTCGTAGAATATTCATTTCGAAGTTTTAATTAGAAGATCATATAATAGGCATGTTTAGGAGTAATTATATTAATTTATAAGAAATTATGAGTAATTATGCGGCCAAAAATTTAAAAAACTCGAACAACTTGTTTAAAGAGCTGTTTTTAAAGACACATACTTACGTTTTGTGCAAAATTAGTGTTGTAGAATGTCCATATTGAAGTGTTAATTAGAAAATCTTATAATAGGCATAATTATGAGTGATTATTTTAATTTTCACTAAATTATGTGTAGTTATGGGGCCAAAAATCTTGAAATACTCAAATAACTTGTTCAAATAGCTGTTTCTAATGCATCTTACTTATGTTTTGGGAGAAAACAGTGTTGTAGAATATTCATATCGAAGTGTTGATTGAACAATCTTATAATAGGCATAATTAGAAGTAATTATATTAATTTTCACGAATCTATATGTATTTATGGGGCCGAAAATATTATAAAAGTCAAACAACTTGCTTAAACAGCAGTTTTTAATGCATGTTACTTATGTTTTGTGCCAAATTAGCGTCATAGAATATTCATATCGAAATTTTAATTAGATAATCTTATGATAGGCATAATTAGGAGTAATTATATTAATTTTCACGAAATTATATGTAGTTATGCGGCAAAAAGTTGATTAACTAGTTTAAACTGCTGTTTTTTAATGCATCTTACTTATGTTTTGTGCAAATTTAGTGTCGTAGAATATTCATATCGAAGTATTAATTGGATAATATTATAATAGGCACAATTAGGAGTAATTATTTTAATTTTCACGAAATTTCAAGTAGTTATGGTACAATAAATTTTGAAAATCTTAAACAACTTGTTTAAACAACAGTTTCAAATGTATCTTATTTATGTTTTATGAATAATTACTGTTATAGGATATTCATATTCGAGTGTTAATTGGATAATTATATAATAGGCATAATTAGGAGTAATTATATTAATTTGCGCGAAGTTATGTGTAGTTATGCAGCAAAAAAATTTAAAAAACTCAAACAACTTGTTTATACAACTGTTTTTAACGCGTCTTACTTATTTTTTAAGCAGAATTCATGTCGAAAATGTTCATATCGAAGTCTTCTAATAGGCATAATTTCGAGTAATTATATTAATTTTCATTAAATTATTTATCGTTATGAGGCAATAAATGTGAAAAATCTTAAACAACTTGTTTAAACAGCAATTTCTAATGTATCTTACTTATGTCTTATGTAAAATCAGTATCCTATGATATTCATATTGAAGAGTTAATTCAACAATCTTATAATAGACATAGTTCGGAGCAATTATATTAATTAGCTCGAAATTATGTGTAGTTTTGATGCAAAAAATGTTGAAAGTCTTAAACAACTTGTTTAAAAAACAGTTTTGAATGCATCTTAGTTATATTTTGTGCAAACTTAGCGTCATAGAATATTCATATCAATGTCTTAATTGCACAATCACATAATAGGCATGGGTAGGAGTAATTATATTAATTTTCAAGAAATTATATACAGTTATGCGGCCAACAATTTTCAAAAACTCAAACAACTTGTTTAAACAATTATATTCAATGCATCTTACTTATGTTTTGTGCAAAATTTATGTCGTACAATGTTCATATCGAAGTATTAATTAGATAATCTTCTAATAGTTATAATTATGAGTAATTAAATTAATTTTCACGAAATTATGTATAGTTCTGAGTCAAAAAAAATGTTAAAAATCTTAAATAACTTGTTTAAACATCGGTTTCTAATATATCTTACTTATGTTTTATGAAAAATTAGTGTCGTAGGACGTTCATATCGAAGTGTTAATTGAACCATCTTATAATAGACATAATTAGGAGTAATTGTATCAATTTGTATGAAATTATGTGTACTTATGCGGCCAAATGTTTTGGAAAACACAAACAACTTGTTTAAACAGTTGTTTTTAATGCATCCTACTTATGTCCTGTGCAAAATTTGTGTCGTAGAATGTTTATATCGAAGTGTTAATTGGCTAATATTTTAATGGGCATAAATATGAGTAATTATATTAATTTTTACGAAATTATATGTAGTTATGAGGTCAAAAATATTGAAAAACTTAACTTTTTAATTAGCAGTTTCTAATGCATCTTACTATGTTTTGAGCAAAAATAGCGCCCTAAAATATTCGTTTTGAAGTGTTCATTGAACAATCTTATAATAGCATAATATGGAGTAATTATATTAATTTACACCAAATTATGTGTAGTTGTGCGGGCAAAAGTTTTCATAAAGGCGAACAACTTGTTAAAACAGCAGTTTTAATGCATCTTACTTATGTTTTGTGCAATATTAGCGTTATAGAATATTTATATCGAAGTTTTAATTGGACAATTTTATAATAGGCGTAATTAGGAGTAATTGTATTAATTTGCACGAAATTATATATTGTTACGCGGCCAAAAATTATGAAAAATTCAAACAACTTGTTTAAACAGCAGTTTTTAATGCATCTTACTTATGTTTTGCTCAAAATTAACGTCATGAAATATTCAAATTGAAGATTTAATAGGACAGTCTTATAATATGTGTGATAAGGAGTAATTATTTTAATTTTCCCGAAATTATTTGTAGTTGTGCGGCCAAAAAATTTCATAAAGGAAAACAACTTATTTAAACAACAGTTTTTAACGCATTTTACTTATATTTTGTGCAAAATTAGCGTTGTAGAATATTCACATCGATGTTTTAATTGGACAACTTTATAATAGGACTAATTCGGAGTAGTTATATTAATTTCACGAAATTATGTGTAGTTATGAGGGCAAAAATGTTGAAAACTCAAACAAGTTTTTTAAATAGCAGTTTCTAATGCATCTTACTTATCTTTTGTGAAAAATTAGTATCGTAGAATATTCATAATAAAGTGTTAAATGAAAAATCTTATAACAGACGTAATTAGGAGTAATTATATTAATTTATACGAAATTATGTGCAGTTATGCTGTCAAATATTTGGAAAGATCAAACAACTTTGTTTAAACTGCAATTTTTAATGCATCTTACTTATGTTTTTTGCAAAATTAGTGTTGTAGAATAGTCATATCGATGTTTTAATTAAAGAATCTTACAACAGGCATATTTAGGAGTAATTATATTAATTTATAAGAAATTATGTTTGGCTATGCAGCCAAAATTTTTTGAAATACTCAAATTACTTGCTTAAACATATGTTTTTAATGCATCTTACTTATGTTTTGTGCAAAATTTGTGTCGTAGAATATTCATTTCGAAGTTTTAATTAGAAGATCATATAATAGGCATGTTTAGGAGTAATTATATTAATTTATAAGAAATTATGAGTAATTATGCGGCCAAAAATTTAAAAAAACTCGAACAACTTGTTTAAAGAGCCGTTTTTAAAGACACATACTTACGTTTTGTGCAAAATTAGTGTTGTAGAATGTCCATATTGAAGTGTTAATTAGAAAATCTTATAATAGGCATAATTATGAGTGATTATTTTAATTTTCACTAAATTATGTGTAGTTATGGGGCCAAAAATCTTGAAATACTCAAATAACTTGTTCAAATAGCTGTTTCTAATGCATCTTACTTATGTTTTGGGAGAAAACAGTGTTGTAGAATATTCATATCGAAGTGTTGATTGAACAATCTTATAATAGGCATAATTAGAAGTAATTATATTAATTTTTACGAATCTATATGTATTTATGGGGCCGAAAATATTATAAAAGTCAAACAACTTGCTTAAACAGCAGTTTTTAATGCATGTTACTTATGTTTTGTGCCAAATTAGCGTCATAGAATATTCATATCGAAATTTTAATTAGATAATCTTATGATAGGCATAATTAGGAGTAATTATATTAATTTTCACGAAATTATATGTAGTTATGCGGCAAAAAGTTGATTAACTAGTTTAAACTGCTGTTTTTTAATGCATCTTACTTATGTTTTGTGCAAATTTAGTGTCGTAGAATATTCATATCGAAGTATTAATTGGATAATATTATAATAGGCACAATTAGGAGTAATTATTTTAATTTTCACGAAATTTCAAGTAGTTATGGTACAATAAATTTTGAAAATCTTAAACAACTTGTTTAAACAACAGTTTCAAATGTATCTTATTTATGTTTTATGAATAATTACTGTTGTAGGATATTCATATTCGAGTGTTAATTGGATAATTATATAATAGCATAATTAGGAGTAATTATATTAATTTGCGCGAAGTTATGTGTAGTTATGCAGCAAAAAAATTAAAAAAACTCAAACAACTTGTTTATACAACTGTTTTTAACGCGTCTTACTTATTTTTTAAGCAGAATTCATGTCGAAAATGTTCATATCGAAGTCTTCTAATAGGCATAATTTCGAGTAATTATATTAATTTTCATTAAATTATTTATCGTTATGAGGCAATAAATGTGAAAAATCTTAAACAACTTGTTTAAACAGCAATTTCTAATGTATCTTACTTATGTCTTATGTAAAATCAGTATCCTATGATATTCATATTGAAGTGTTAATTCAACAATCTTATAATAGACATAGTTCGGAGCAATTATATTAATTAGCTCGAAATTATGTGTAGTTTTGATGCAAAAAATGTTGAAAGTCTTAAACAACTTGTTTAAAAAACAGTTTTGAATGCATCTTAGTTATATTTTGTGCAACTTAGCGTCATAGAATATTCATATCAATGTCTTAATTGCACAATCACATAATAGGCATGGGTAGGAGTAATTATATTAATTTTCAAGAAATTATATACAGTTATGCGGCCAACAATTTTCAAAAACTCAAACAACTTGTTTAAACAATTATATTCAATGCATCTTACTTATGTTTTGTGCAAAATTTATGTCGTACAATGTTCATATCGAAGTATTAATTAGATAATCTTCTAATAGTTATAATTATGAGTAATTAAATTAATTTTCACGAAATTATGTATAGTTCTGAGTCAAAAAAAATGTTAAAAATCTTAAATAACTTGTTTAAACATCGGTTTCTAATATATCTTACTTATGTTTTATGAAAAATTAGTGTCGTAGGACGTTCATATCGAAGTGTTAATTGAACCATCTTATAATAGACATAATTAGGAGTAATTGTATCAATTTGTATGAAATTATGTGTACTTATGCGGCCAAATGTTTTGGAAAACACAAACAACTTGTTTAAACAGTTGTTTTTAATGCATCCTACTTATGTCCTGTGCAAAATTTGTGTCGTAGAATGTTTATATCGAAGTGTTAATTGGCTAATATTTTAATGGGCATAAATATGAGTAATTATATTAATTTTTACGAAATTATATGTAGTTATGAGGCCAAAAATATTGAAAAACTTAACTTTTTAATTAGCAGTTTCTAATGCATCTTACTATGTTTTGAGCAAAAATAGCGCCCTAAAATATTCGTTTTGAAGTGTTCATTGAACAATCTTATAATAGGCATAATATGGAGTAATTATATTAATTTACACCAAATTATGTGTAGTTGTGCGGGCAAAAGTTTTCATAAAGGCGAACAACTTGTTAAAACAGCAGTTTTAATGCATCTTACTTATGTTTTGTGCAATATTAGCGTTATAGAATATTTATATCGAAGTTTTAATTGGACAATTTTATAATAGGCGTAATTAGGAGTAATTGTATTAATTTGCACGAAATTATATATTGTTACGCGGCCAAAAATTATGAAAAATTCAAACAACTTGTTTAAACAGCAGTTTTTAATGCATCTTACTTATGTTTTGCTCAAAATTAACGTCATGAAATATTCAAATTGAAGATTTAATAGGACAGTCTTATAATATGTGTGATAAGGAGTAATTATTTTAATTTTCCCGAAATTATTTGTAGTTGTGCGGCCAAAAAATTTCATAAAGGAAAAGAACTTATTTAAACAACAGTTTTTAACGCATTTTACTTATATTTTGTGCAAAATTAGCGTTGTAGAATATTCACATCGATGTTTTAATTGGACAACTTTATAATAGGACTAATTCGGAGTAGTTATATTAATTTCACGAAATTATGTGTAGTTATGAGGGCAAAAATGTTGAAAACTCAAACAAGTTTTTTAAATAGCAGTTTCTAATGCATCTTACTTATCTTTTGTGAAAAATTAGTATCGTAGAATATTCATAATAAAGTGTTAAATGAAAAATCTTATAACAGACGTAATTAGGAGTAATTATATTAATTTATACGAAATTATGTGCAGTTATGCTGTCAAATATTTGGAAAGATCAAACAACTTTGTTTAAACAGCAGTTTTTAATGCATCTTACTTATGTTTTGTGCAAAATTAGTGTTGTAGAATAGTCATATCGATGTTTTAATTAAAGAATCTTACAACAGGCATATTTAGGAGTAATTATATTAATTTATAAGAAATTATGTTTGGCTATGCAGCCAAAATTTTTTGAAATACTCAAATTACTTGCTTAAACATATGTTTTTAATGCATCTTACTTATGTTTTGTGCAAAATTTGTGTCGTAGAATATTCATTTCGAAGTTTTAATTAGAAGATCATATAATAGGCATGTTTAGGAGTAATTATATTAATTTATAAGAAATTATGAGTAATTATGCGGTCAAAAATTTAAAAAAACTCAAACAACTTGTTTAAAGAGCTGTTTTTAAAGACACATACTTACGTTTTGTGCAAAATTAGTGTTGTAGAATGTCCATATTGAAGTGTTAATTAGAAAATCTTATAATAGGCATAATTATGAGTGATTATTTTAATTTTCACTAAATTATGTGTAGTTATGGGGCCAAAAATCTTGAAATACTCAAATAACTTGTTCAAATAGCTGTTTCTAATGCATCTTACTTATGTTTTGGGAGAAAACAGTGTTGTAGAATATTCATATCGAAGTGTTGATTGAACAATCTTATAATAGGCATAATTAGAAGTAATTATATTAATTTTCACGAATCTATATGTATTTATGGGGCCGAAAATATTATAAAAGTCAAACAACTTGCTTAAACAGCAGTTTTTAATGCATGTTACTTATGTTTTGTGCCAAATTAGCGTCATAGAATATTCATATCGAAATTTTAATTAGATAATCTTATGATAGGCATAATTAGGAGTAATTATATTAATTTTCACGAAATTATATGTAGTTATGCGGCAAAAAGTTTGAGAAAATCAATCAACTAGTTTAAACTGCTGTTTTTTAATGCATCTTACTTATGTTTTGTGCAAATTTAGTGTCGTAGAATATTCATATCGAAGTATTAATTGGATAATATTATAATAGGCACAATTAGGAGTAATTATTTTAATTTTCACGAAATTTCAAGTAGTTATGATACAATAAATTTTGAAAATCTTAAACAACTTGTTTAAACAACAGTTTCAAATGTATCTTATTTATGTTTTATGAATAATTACTGTTATAGGATATTCATATTCGAGTGTTAATTGGATAATTATATAATAGGCATAATTAGGAGTAATTATATTAATTTGCGCGAAGTTATGTGTAGTTATGCAGCAAAAAAATTTAAAAAACTCAAACAACTTGTTTATACAACTGTTTTTAACGCGTCTTACTTATTTTTTAAGCAGAATTCATGTCGTAAAATGTTCATATCGAAGTCTTCTAATAGGCATAATTTCGAGTAATTATATTAATTTTCATTAAATTATTTATCGTTATGAGGCAATAAATGTGAAAAATCTTAAACAACTTGTTTAAACAGCAATTTCTAATGTATCTTACTTATGTCTTATGTAAAATTAGTATCCTATGATATTCATATTGAAGTGTTAATTCAACAATCTTATAATAGACATAGTTCGGAGCAATTATATTAATTAGCTCGAAATTATGTGTAGTTTTGATGCAAAAAATGTTGAAAGTCTTAAACAACTTGTTTAAAAAACAGTTTTGAATGCATCTTAGTTATATTTTGTGCAAAATTAGCGTCATAGAATATTCATATCAATGTCTTAATTGCACAATCACATAATAGGCATGAGTAGGAGTAATTATATTAATTTTCAAGAAATTATATATAGTTATGCGGCCAACAATTTTCAAAAACTCAAACAACTTGTTTAAACAATTATATTCAATGCATCTTACTTATGTTTTGTGCAAAATTTATGTCGTACAATGTTCATATCGAAGTATTAATTAGATAATCTTCTAATAGTTATAATTATGAGTAATTAAATTAATTTTCACGAAATTATGTATAGTTCTGAGTCAAAAAAATTGTTAAAAATCTTAAATAACTTGTTTAAACATCGGTTTCTAATATATCTTACTTATGTTTTATGAAAAATTAGTGTCGTAGGACGTTCATAACGAAGTGTTAATTGAACCATCTTATAATAGACCTAATTAGGAGTAATTGTATTAATTTGTATGAAATTATGTGTACTTATGCGGCCAAATGTTTTGGAAAACACAAACAACTTGTTTAAACAGCTGTTTTTAATGCATCCTACTTATGTCCTGTGCAAAATTAGTGTCGTAGAATGTTTATATCGAAGTGTTAATTGGCTAATATTTTAATGGGCATAAATATGTGTAATTATATTAATTTTTACGAAATTATATGTAGTTATGAGGCCAAAAATATTGAAAAACTTAACTTTTTAATTAGCAGTTTCTAATGCATCTTACTATGTTTTGAGCAAAAATAGCGCCCTAAAATATTCGTTTTGAAGTGTTCATTGAACAATCTTATAATAGGCATAATATGGAGTAATTATATTAATTTACACCAAATTATGTGTAGTTGTGCGGGCAAAAATTTTCATAAAGGCGAACAACTTGTTAAAACAGCAGTTTTAATGCATCTTACTTATGTTTTGTGCAATATTAGCGTTATAGAATATTTATATCGAAGTTTTAATTGGACAATTTTATAATAGGCGTAATTAGGAGTAATTGTATTAATTTGCACGAAATTATATATAGTTACGCGGCCAAAAATTATGAAAAATTCAAACAACTTGTTTAAACAGCAGTTTTTAATGCATCTTACTTATGTTTTTCTCAAAATTAGCGTCATGAAATATTCAAATTGAAGATTTAATAGGTCAGTCTTATAATATGTGTGATAAGGAGTAATTATTTTAATTTGCCCGAAATTATTTGTAGTTGTGCGGCCAAAAAATTTCATAAAGGAAAATAACTTATTTAAACAACAGTTTTTAACGCATTTTACTTATATTTTGTGCAAAATTAGCGTTGTAGAATATTCACATCGATGTTTTAATTGGACAACTTTATAATAGGACTAATTCGGAGTAGTTATATTAATTTCACGAAATTATGTGTAGTTATGAGGGCAAAAATGTTGAAAACTCAAACAAGTTTTTTAAATAGCAGTTTCTAATGCATCTTACTTATCTTTTGTGAAAAATTAGTATCGTAGAATATTCATATTAAAGTGTTAAATGAAAAAATCTTATAACAGACGTAATTAGGAGTAATTATATTAATTTATACGAAATTATGTGCAGTTATGCTGTCAAATATTTGGAAAGATCAAACAACTTTGTTTAAACAGCAGTTTTTAATGCATCTTACTTATGTTTTGTGCAAAATTAGTGTTGTAGAATAGTCATATCGATGTTTTAATTAAAGAATCTTACAACAGGCATATTTAGGAGTAATTATATTAATTTATAAGAAATTATGTTTGGCTATGCAGCCAAAATTTTTGAAAAACTCAAATTACTTGCTTAAACATATGTTTTTAATGCATCTTACTTATGTTTTGTGCAAAATTTGTGTCGTAGAATATTCATTTCGAAGTTTTAATTAGAAGATCATATAATAGGCATGTTTAGGAGTAATTATATTAATTTATAAGAAATTATGAGTAATTATGCGGCCAAAAATTTAAAAAAAAACTCAAACAACTTGTTTAAAGAGCTGTTTTTAAAGACACATACTTACGTTTTGTGCAAAATTAGTGTTGTAGAATGTTCATATTGAAGTGTTAATTAGATAATCTTATAATAGGCATAATTATGAGTGATTATTTTAATTTTCACTAAATTATGTGTAGTTATGGGGCCAAAAATCTTGAAATACTCAAAATAACTTGTTCAAATAGTTGTTTCTAATGAATCTTACTTATGTTTTGGGAGAAAACAGTGTTGTAGAATATTCATATCGAAGTGTTGATTGAACAATCTTATAATAGGCATAATTAGAAGTAATTATATTAATTTGCACGAATCTATATGTATTTATGGGGCCGAAAATATTATAAAAGTCAAACAACTTGCTTAAACAGCAGTTTTTAATGCACGTTACTTATGTTTTGTGCCAAATTAGCGTCATAGAATATTCATATCGAAATTTTAATTAGATAATCTTATGATAGGCATAATTAGGAGTAATTATATTAATTTTCACGAAATTATATGTAGTTATGCGGCAAAAAGTTTGAGAAAATCAATCAACTAGTTTAAACTGCTGTTTTTTAATGCATCTTACTTATGTTTTGTGCAAATTTAGTGTCGTAGAATATTCATATCGAAGTATTAATTGGATAATATTATAATAGGCACAATTAGGAGTAATTATTTTAATTTTCACGAAATTTCAAGTAGTTATGATACAATAAATTTTGAAAATCTTAAACAACTTGTTTAAACAACAGTTTCAAATGTATCTTATTTATGTTTTATGAATAATTATGTTATAGGATATTCATATTCGAGTGTTAATTGGATAATTATATAATAGGCATAATTAGGAGTAATTATATTAATTTGCGCGAAGTTATGTGTAGTTATGCAGCAAAAAAATTTAAAAAACTCAAACAACTTGTTTATACAACTGTTTTTAACGCGTCTTACTTATTTTTTAAGCAGAATTCATGTCGTAAAATGTTCATATCGAAGTCTTCTAATAGGCATAATTTCGAGTAATTATATTAATTTTCATTAAATTATTTATCGTTATGAGGCAATAAATGTGAAAAATCTTAAACAACTTGTTTAAACAGCAATTTCTAATGTATCTTACTTATGTCTTATGTAAAATTAGTATCCTATGATATTCATATTGAAGTGTTAATTCAACAATCTTATAATAGACATAGTTCGGAGCAATTATATTAATTAGCTCGAAATTATGTGTAGTTTTGATGCAAAAAATGTTGAAAGTCTTAAACAACTTGTTTAAAAAACAGTTTTGAATGCATCTTAGTTATATTTTGTGCAAAATTAGCGTCATAGAATATTCATATCAATGTCTTAATTGCACAATCACATAATAGGCATGAGTAGGAGTAATTATATTAATTTTCAAGAAATTATATATAGTTATGCGGCCAACAATTTTCAAAAACTCAAACAACTTGTTTAAACAATTATATTCAATGCATCTTACTTATGTTTTGTGCAAAATTTATGTCGTACAATGTTCATATCGAAGTATTAATTAGATAATCTTCTAATAGTTATAATTATGAGTAATTAAATTAATTTTCACGAAATTATGTATAGTTCTGAGTCAAAAAATTGTTAAAAATCTTAAATAACTTGTTTAAACATCGGTTTCTAATATATCTTACTTATGTTTTATGAAAAATTAGTGTCGTAGGACGTTCATAACGAAGTGTTAATTGAACCATCTTATAATAGACCTAATTAGGAGTAATTGTATTAATTTGTATGAAATTATGTGTACTTATGCGGCCAAATGTTTTGGAAAACACAAACAACTTGTTTAAACAAATGTTTTTAATGCATCCTACTTATGTCCTGTGCAAAATTAGTGTCGTAGAATGTTTATATCGAAGTGTTAATTGGCTAATATTTTAATGGGCATAAATATGTGTAATTATATTAATTTTTACGAAATTATATGTAGTTATGAGGCCAAAAATATTGAAAAACTTAACTTTTTAATTAGCAGTTTCTAATGCATCTTACTATGTTTTGAGCAAAAATAGCGCCCTAAAATATTCGTTTTGAAGTGTTCATTGAACAATCTTATAATAGGCATAATATGGAGTAATTATATTAATTTACACCAAATTATGTGTAGTTGTGCGGGCAAAAATTTTCATAAAGGCGAACAACTTGTTAAAACAGCAGTTTTAATGCATCTTACTTATGTTTTGTGCAATATTAGCGTTATAGAATATTTATATCGAAGTTTTAATTGGACAATTTTATAATAGGCGTAATTAGGAGTAATTGTATTAATTTGCACGAAATTATATATAGTTACGCGGCCAAAAATTATGAAAAATTCAAACAACTTGTTTAAACAGCAGTTTTTAATGCATCTTACTTATGTTTTTCTCAAAATTAGCGTCATGAAATATTCAAATTGAAGATTTAATAGGTCAGTCTTATAATATGTGTGATAAGGAGTAATTATTTTAATTTGCCCGAAATTATTTGTAGTTGTGCGGCCAAAAAATTTCATAAAGGAAAATAACTTATTTAAACAACAGTTTTTAACGCATTTTACTTATATTTTGTGCAAAATTAGCGTTGTAGAATATTCACATCGATGTTTTAATTGGACAACTTTATAATAGGACTAATTCGGAGTAGTTATATTAATTTCACGAAATTATGTGTAGTTATGAGGGCAAAAATGTTGAAAACTCAAACAAGTTTTTTAAATAGCAGTTTCTAATGCATCTTACTTATCTTTTGTGAAAAATTAGTATCGTAGAATATTCATATTAAAGTGTTAAATGAAAAAATCTTATAACAGACGTAATTAGGAGTAATTATATTAATTTATACGAAATTATGTGCAGTTATGCTGTCAAATATTTGGAAAGATCAAACAACTTTGTTTAAACAGCAGTTTTTAATGCATCTTACTTATGTTTTGTGCAAAATTAGTGTTGTAGAATAGTCATATCGATGTTTTAATTAAAGAATCTTACAACAGGCATATTTAGGAGTAATTATATTAATTTATAAGAAATTATGTTTGGCTATGCAGCCAAAATTTTTTGAAAAACTCAAATTACTTGCTTAAACATATGTTTTTAATGCATCTTACTTATGTTTTGTGCAAAATTTGTGTCGTAGAATATTCATTTCGAAGTTTTAATTAGAAGATCATATAATAGGCATGTTTAGGAGTAATTATATTAATTTATAAGAAATTATGAGTAATTATGCGGCCAAAAATTTAAAAAAAAACTCAAACAACTTGTTTAAAGAGCTGTTTTTAAAGACACATACTTACGTTTTGTGCAAAATTAGTGTTGTAGAATGTTCATATTGAAGTGTTAATTAGATAATCTTATAATAGGCATAATTATGAGTGATTATTTTAATTTTCACTAAATTATGTGTAGTTATGGGGCCAAAAATCTTGAAATACTCAAAATAACTTGTTCAAATAGCTGTTTCTAATGAATCTTACTTATGTTTTGGGAGAAAACAGTGTTGTAGAATATTCATATCGAAGTGTTGATTGAACAATCTTATAATAGGCATAATTAGAAGTAATTATATTAATTTGCACGAATCTATATGTATTTATGGGGCCGAAAATATTATAAAAGTCAAACAACTTGCTTAAACAGCAGTTTTTAATGCACGTTACTTATGTTTTGTGCCAAATTAGCGTCATAGAATATTCATATCGAAATTTTAATTAGATAATCTTATGATAGGCATAATTAGGAGTAATTATATTAATTTTCACGAAATTATATGTAGTTATGCGGCAAAAAGTTTGAGAAAATCAATCAACTAGTTTAAACTGCTGTTTTTTAATGCATCTTACTTATGTTTTGTGCAAATTTAGTGTCGTAGAATATTCATATCGAAGTATTAATTGGATAATATTATAATAGGCACAATTAGGAGTAATTATTTTAATTTTCACGAAATTTCAAGTAGTTATGATACAATAAATTTTGAAAATCTTAAACAACTTGTTTAAACAACAGTTTCAAATGTATCTTATTTATGTTTTATGAATAATTACTGTTATAGGATATTCATATTCGAGTGTTAATTGGATAATTATATAATAGGCATAATTAGGAGTAATTATATTAATTTGCGCGAAGTTATGTGTAGTTATGCAGCAAAAAAATTTAAAAAACTCAAACAACTTGTTTATACAACTGTTTTTAACGCGTCTTACTTATTTTTTAAGCAGAATTCATATCGTAAAATGTTCATATCGAAGTCTTCTAATAGGCATAATTTCGAGTAATTATATTAATTTTCATTAAATTATTTATCGTTATGAGGCAATAAATGTGAAAAATCTTAAACAACTTGTTTAAACAGCAATTTCTAATGTATCTTACTTATGTCTTATGTAAAATTAGTATCCTATGATATTCATATTGAAGTGTTAATTCAACAATCTTATAATAGACATAGTTCGGAGCAATTATATTAATTAGCTCGAAATTATGTGTAGTTTTGATGCAAAAAATGTTGAAAGTCTTAAACAACTTGTTTAAAAAACAGTTTTGAATGCATCTTAGTTATATTTTGTGCAAAATTAGCGTCATAGAATATTCATATCAATGTCTTAATTGCACAATCACATAATAGGCATGAGTAGGAGTAATTATATTAATTTTCAAGAAATTATATATAGTTATGCGGCCAACAATTTTCAAAAACTCAAACAACTTGTTTAAACAATTATATTCAATGCATCTTACTTATGTTTTGTGCAAAATTTATGTCGTACAATGTTCATATCGAAGTATTAATTAGATAATCTTCTAATAGTTATAATTATGAGTAATTAAATTAATTTTCACGAAATTATGTATAGTTCTGAGTCAAAAAATTGTTAAAAATCTTAAATAACTTGTTTAAACATCGGTTTCTAATATATCTTACTTATGTTTTATGAAAAATTAGTGTCGTAGGACGTTCATAACGAAGTGTTAATTGAACCATCTTATAATAGACCTAATTAGGAGTAATTGTATTAATTTGTATGAAATTATGTGTACTTATGCGGCCAAATGTTTTGGAAAACACAAACAACTTGTTTAAACAGCTGTTTTTAATGCATCCTACTTATGTCCTGTGCAAAATTAGTGTCGTAGAATGTTTATATCGAAGTGTTAATTGGCTAATATTTTAATGGGCATAAATATGGGTAATTATATTAATTTTTACGAAATTATATGTAGTTATGAGGCCAAAAATATTGAAAAACTTAACTTTTTAATTAGCAGTTTCTAATGCATCTTACTATGTTTTGAGCAAAAATAGCGCCCTAAAATATTCGTTTTGAAGTGTTCATTGAACAATCTTATAATAGGCATAATATGGAGTAATTATATTAATTTACACCAAATTATGTGTAGTTGTGCGGGCAAAAATTTTCATAAAGGCGAACAACTTGTTAAAACAGCAGTTTTAATGCATCTTACTTATGTTTTGTGCAATATTAGCGTTATAGAATATTTATATCGAAGTTTTAATTGGACAATTTTATAATAGGCGTAATTAGGAGTAATTGTATTAATTTGCACGAAATTATATATAGTTACGCGGCCAAAAATTATGAAAAATTCAAACAACTTGTTTAAACAGCAGTTTTTAATGCATCTTACTTATGTTTTTCTCAAAATTAGCGTCATGAAATATTCAAATTGAAGATTTAATAGGACAGTCTTATAATATGTGTGATAAGGAGTAATTATTTTAATTTGCCCGAAATTATTTGTAGTTGTGCGGCCAAAAAATTTCATAAAGGAAAATAACTTATTTAAACAACAGTTTTTAACGCATTTTACTTATATTTTGTGCAAAATTAGCGTTGTAGAATATTCACATCGATGTTTTAATTGGACAACTTTATAATAGGACTAATTCGGAGTAGTTATATTAATTTCACGAAATTATGTGTAGTTATGAGGGCAAAAATGTTGAAAACTCAAACAAGTTTTTTAAATAGCAGTTTCTAATGCATCTTACTTATCTTTTGTGAAAAATTAGTATCGTAGAATATTCATATTAAAGTGTTAAATGAAAAAATCTTATAACAGACGTAATTAGGAGTAATTATATTAATTTATACGAAATTATGTGCAGTTATGCTGTCAAATATTTGGAAAGATCAAACAACTTTGTTTAAACAGCAGTTTTTAATGCATCTTACTTATGTTTTGTGCAAAATTAGTGTTGTAGAATAGTCATATCGATGTTTTAATTAAAGAATCTTACAAAGGCATATTTAGGAGTAATTATATTAATTTATAAGAAATTATGTTTGGCTATGCAGCCAAAATTTTTTGAAAAACTCAAATTACTTGCTTAAACATATGTTTTTAATGCATCTTACTTATGTTTTGTGCAAAATTTGTGTCGTAGAATATTCATTTCGAAGTTTTAATTAGAAGATCATATAATAGGCATGTTTAGGAGTAATTATATTAATTTATAAGAAATTATGAGTAATTATGCGGCCAAAAATTTTAAAAAAAACTCAAACAACTTGTTTAAAGAGCTGTTTTTAAAGACACATACTTACGTTTTGTGCAAAATTAGTGTTGTAGAATGTTCATATTGAAGTGTTAATTAGATAATCTTATAATAGGCATAATTATGAGTGATTATTTTAATTTTCACTAAATTATGTGTAGTTATGGGGCCAAAAATCTTGAAATACTCAAATAACTTGTTCAAATAGCTGTTTCTAATGAATCTTACTTATGTTTTGGGAGAAAACAGTGTTGTAGAATATTCATATCGAAGTGTTGATTGAACAATCTTATAATAGGCATAATTAGAAGTAATTATATTAATTTGCACGAATCTATATGTATTTATGGGGCCGAAAATATTATAAAAGTCAAACAACTTGCTTAAACAGCAGTTTTTAATGCACGTTACTTATGTTTTGTGCCAAATTAGCGTCATAGAATATTCATATCGAAATTTTAATTAGATAATCTTATGATAGGCATAATTAGGAGTAATTATATTAATTTTCACGAAATTATATGTAGTTATGCGGCAAAAAGTTTGAGAAAATCAATCAACTAGTTTAAACTGCTGTTTTTTAATGCATCTTACTTATGTTTTGTGCAAATTTAGTGTCGTAGAATATTCATATCGAAGTATTAATTGGATAATATTATAATAGGCACAATTAGGAGTAATTATTTTAATTTTCACGAAATTTCAAGTAGTTATGATACAATAAATTTTGAAAATCTTAAACAACTTGTTTAAACAACAGTTTCAAATGTATCTTATTTATGTTTTATGAATAATTACTGTTATAGGATATTCATATTCGAGTGTTAATTGGATAATTATATAATAGGCATAATTAGGAGTAATTATATTAATTTGCGCGAAGTTATGTGTAGTTATGCAGCAAAAAAAATTAAAAAAACTCAAACAACTTGTTTATACAACTGTTTTTAACGCGTCTTACTTATTTTTTAAGCAGAATTCATGTCGTAAAATGTTCATATCGAAGTCATCTAATAGGCATAATTTCGAGTAATTATATTAATTTTCATTAAATTATTTATCGTTATGAGGCAATAAATGTGAAAAATCTTAAACAACTTGTTTAAACAGCAATTTCTAATGTATCTTACTTATGTCTTATGTAAAATTAGTATCCTATGATATTCATATTGAAATGTTAATTCAACAATCTTATAATAGACATAGTTCGGAGCAATTATATTAATTAGCTCGAAATTATGTGTAGTTTTCATGCAAAAAATGTTGAAAGTCTTAAACAATTTGTTTAAAAAACAGTTTTGAATGCATCTTAGTTATATTTTATGCAAAATTAGCGTCATAGAATATTCATATCAATGTCTTAATTGCACAATCACATAATAGGCATGAGTAGGAGTAATTATATTAATTTTCAAGAAATTATATATAGTTATGCGGCCAACAATTTTTAAAAACTCAAACAACTTGTTTAAACAATTATATTCAATGCATCTTACTTATGTTTTGTGCAAAATTTATGTCGTACAATGTTCATATCGAAGTATTAATTAGATAATCTTCTAATAGTTATAATTATGAGTAATTAAATTAATTTTCATGAAATTATGTATAGTTCTGAGTCAAAAAATTGTTAAAAATCTTAAATAACTTGTTTAAACATCGGTTTCTAATATATCTTACTTATGTTTTATGAAAAATTAGTGTCGTAGGACGTTCATAACGAAGTGTTAATTGAACCATCATATAATAGACCTAATTAGGAGTAATTGTATTAATTTGTATGAAATTATGTGTACTTATGCGGCCAAATGTTTTGGAAAACACAAACAACTTGTTTAAACAGCTGTTTTTAATGCATCCTACTTATGTCCTGTGCAAAATTAGTGTCGTAGAATGTTTATATCGAAGTGTTAATTGGCTAATATTTTAATGGGCATAAATATGGGTAATTATATTAATTTTTACGAAATTATATGTAGTTATGAGGCCAAAAATATTGAAAAACTTAACTTTTTAATTAGCAGTTTCTAATGCATCTTACTATGTTTTGAGAAAAAATAGCCCCCTAAAATATTCGTTTTGAAGTGTTCATTGAACAATCTTATAATAGGCATAATATGGAGTAATTATATTAATTTACACCAAATTATGTGTAGTTGTGCGGGCAAATATTTTCATAAAGGCGAACAACTTGTTAAAACAGCAGTTTTAATGCATCTTACTTATGTTTTGTGCAATATTAGCGTTATAGAATATTTATATGGAAGTTTTAATTGGACAATTTTATAATAGGCGTAATTAGGAGTAATTGTATTAATTTGCACGAAATTATATATAGTTACGCGGCCAAAAATTATGAAAAATTCAAACAACTTGTTTAAACAGCAGTTTTTAATGCATCTTACTTATGTTTTGCTCAAAATTAGCATCATGAAATATTCAAATCGAAGATTTAATAGGACAGTCTTATAATATGTGTGATAAGGAGTAATTATTTTAATTTGCCCGAAATTATTTGTAGTTGTGCGGCCAAAAAATTTCATAAAGGAAAACAACTTATTTAAACAACAGTTTTTAATGCATTTTACTTATATTTTGTGCAAAATTAGCGTTGTAGAATATTCACATCGATGTTTTAATTGGACAACTTTATAATAGGACTAATTCGGAGTAGTTATATTAATTTCACGAAATTATGTGTAGTTATGAGGGCAAAAATGTTGAAAACTCAAACAAGTTTTTTAAATAGCAGTTTCTAATGCATCTTACTTATCTTTTGTGAAAAATTAGTATCGTAGAATATTCATATTAAAGTGTTAAATGAAAAATCTTATAACAGATGTAATTAGGAGTAATTATATTAATTTATATGAAATTATGTGCAGTTATGCTGTCAAATATTTGGAAAGATCAAACAACTTTGTTTAAACAACAGTTTTTAATGCATCTTACTTATGTTTTGTGCAAAATTAGTGTTGTAGAATAGTCATATCGATGTTTTAATTAAAGAATCTTACAACAGGCATATTTAGGAGTAATTATATTAATTTATAAGAAATTATGTTTGGCTATGCAGCCAAAAATTTTTGAAATACTCAAATTACTTGCTTAAACATATGTTTTTAATGCATCTTACTTATGTTTTGTGCAAAATTTGTGTCGTAGAATATTCATTTCGAAGTTTTAATTAGAAGATCATATAATAGGCATGCTTATGAGTAATTATATTAATTTATAAGAAATTATGAGTAATTATGCGGCCAAAATTTTAAAAAAACTCAAACAACTTGTTTAATGAGCTGTTTTTAAAGCCACCTACTTATGTTTTGTGCAAAATTAGTGTTGTAGAATGTTCATATTGAAGTGTTAATTAGATAATCTTATAATAGGCATAATTATGAGTGATTATTGTAATTTTCACTAAATTATGTGTAGTTATGGGCCAAAAATTTTGAAATACTCAAATAGTTGTTTCTTATGCATCTTACTTATGTTTTGGGAGAAAACAGTGTTGTAGAATATTCATATCGAAGTGTTGATTGAACAATCTTATAATAGGCATAATTAGAAGTAATTATATTAATTTGCACGAATCTATATGTATTTATGGGGCCGAAAATATTAAAAAAGTCAAACAACTTGCTTAAACAACAGTTTTTAATGCATGTTACTTATGTTTTGTGCCAAATTAGCGTCATAGAATATTTATATCGAAATTTTAATTAGATAATGTTATGATAGGCATAATTAGGAGTAATAATATTAATTTTGACGAAATTATATGTAGTTATGCGGCAAAAAGTTTGAGAAAATCAATCAACTAGTTTAAACTATTGTTTTTTAAAGCATCTTACTTATGTTTTGTGCAAATTTAGTGTCGTAGAATATTCATATCGAAGTATTAATTGGATAATATTCTAATAGGCACAATTAGAAGTAATTATTTTAATTTTCACGAAATTATAAGTAGTTATGATACAATAAATTTTGAAAATCTTAAACAACTTGTTTAAACAATAGTTTCAAATGTATCTTATTTATGTTTTATGAATAATTACTGTTATAGGATATTCATATTCGAGTGTTAATTGGATAATTATATAATAGGCATAATTAGGAGTAATTATATTAATTTGCGTGAAGTTATGTGTAGTTATGCAGCAAACAAATTTAAAAAAGTCAAACAACTTGTTTATACAACTGTTTTTAACGCGTCTTACTTATTTTTTAAGCAGATTTCAAGTCGTAAAAAGTTCATATCGAAGTCTTCTAATAGGCATAATTTCAAGTATTTATATTAATTTTCATTAAATTATTTATCGTTATGAGGCAATAAATGTTAAAAATCTTAAACAACTTGTTTAAACAGCAATTTCTAATGTATCTTACTTATGTCTTATGTAAAATTAGTATCCTATGATATTTATATTGAAGTGTTAATTCGACAATCTTATAATAGACATAGTTCGGAGCATTTATATTAATTAGCTCGAAATTATGTGTAGTTTTGATGCAAAAAATGTTGAAAGTCTTAAACAACTTGTTTAAAAAACAGTTTTGAAAGCATCTTAGTTATATTTTGTGCAAAATTAGCGTTATAGAATATTCATATCAATGTCTTAATTGCACAATCACATAATAGGCATAAGTAGGAGTAATTGTATTAATTTTCAAGAAATTATATATAGTTATGCGGCCAACAATTTTCAAACACTCAAACAACTTGTATAAACAATTATATTCAATGCATCTTACTTATGTTTTGTGCAAAATTTATGTCGTACAATGTTCATATCGAAGTATTAATTAGATAATCTTCTAATAGTTATAATTATGAGTAATTAAATTAATTTTCACGAAATTATGTATAGTTCTGAATCAAAAAATATTAAAAATCTTAAATAACTTATTTAAACAGCGGTTTCTAATATATCTTACTTATGTTTTATGAAAAATTAGTGTCGTAGGACATTCTTATCGAAGTGTTAATTGAACCATCTTATAATAGACATAATTAGGAGTAATTGTATTAATTTGTATGAAATTATGTGTACTTATGCGGCCAAATGTTTTGGAAAACACAAACAACTGTTTTTAATGCATCCTACTTATGTCCTGTGCAAAATTAGTGTCGTAGAATGTTTATATCGAAGTGTTAATTGGCTAATATTTTAATGGGCATAAATATGAGTAATTATATTAATTTTTACGAAATTATATGTAGTTATGAGGCCAAAAATAATGAAAAACTTAACTTTTTAATTAGCAGCTTTCTAATGCATCTTACTATGTTTTGAGCAAAAATAGCGCCTAAAATATTCGTTTTGAAGTGTTCATTGAACAATCTTATAATAGGCATAATATGGAGTAATTATATTAATTTACACCAAATTATGTGTAGTTGTGCGGGCAAAAGTTTTCATAAAGGCAAACAACTTGTTTAAACAGCAGTTTTAATGCATCTTACTTATGTTTTGTGCAATATTAGCGTTATAGAATATTTATATCAAAGTTTTAATTGGATAATTTTATAATAGGCTTAATTAGGAGTAATTGTATTAATTTGCACGAAATTATATATAGTTACGCGGCCAAAAATTTTGAAAAATTCAAACAATTTGTTTAAACAGCAGTTTTTAATGCATCTTACTTATGTTTTGCTCAAAATTAGCGTCATGAAATATTCAAATCGAAGATTTAATAGGACAGTCTTATAATATGCGTGATAAAGAGTAATTATTTTAATTTGCCCGAAATTATTTGTAGTTGTGCGGCCATAAAATTTCATAAAGGAAAACAACTTGTTTAAACAACAGTTTTTAACGCATTTTACTTATATTTTGTGCAAAATTAGCGTTGTAGAATATTCACATCGATGTTTTAATTGGACAACTTTATAATAGGAGTAATTCAGAGTAGTTATATTAATTTCACGAAATTATGTGTAGTTATGAAGGCAAAAATGTTGAAAACTAAAACAAGTTTTTTAAATAGTAGTTTCTAATGCATCTTATTTATCTTTTGTGAAAAATTAGTATCGTAGAATATTCATATTAAAGTATTAAATGAAAAATCTTATAACAGACGTAATTAGGAGTAATTATATTAATTTATACGAAATTATGTGCAGTAATGCTGTCAAATATTTGGAAAGATCAAACAACTTTGTTTAAACAAATAGTTTTTAATGCATCTTACTTATGTTTTGTGCAAAATTAGTGTAGTAGAAGAGTCATATCGATGTTTTAATTAAAGAATCTTACAACAGGCATATTTAGGAGTGTGCGACCCTTTTTCGCGCCTCTCACCGCCTTGAAAAAGGAACTGGGCGATGAATTGCTGAAGAAGGACACGGAGATCCCTCTAAGTGTGCATTGGGGTATATTTATATGAATTTTGAATGCACATTTAAAGGTTTTTTAGAGATTGTGGGGTCTTTAAGATTCCAATGGGCGCAAGCCCCCATTGTTAATTACCCTGGGCTTTGAACCCGAGGAACCTCTGATTAAGAAAGGAAAAATAAACAAAATAGTTAAGCAATTTTAAGTGGTCGCTGTGAGAAAGGGCGGAGAAGATATGAACTTTTTAAGGTAGTCTACACATTGTGAACCTCAATTAATGGCAGTTCAGACCATGAGTCTCGATTAATGGCAACTCAGACCATGAGCCTCGATTAATGGCAGCTCAGACCATGTGAATATCGGTACGCAAGATGTGAAGCTTGAAGCGCTATGCCAGCTCAGCATCAAGGACTGGTTATCAGAAAGACGGAGAAGATTTTGATCGTCTTTAACTGATCTTCTAGATCATGAACATGAAGCGCTATGCCAGCTCATGGACCTAGGCATTCAGATATCTCGATGATCCATATAGAGATACTGAATGGTTCCCGAGATACGAGATATTGAGTTAAGGCTCCTTACCAACTCAAATATCAAGATCAAGGTGGACCTTCTGAGATACAAGATGTGAACGCGAGCGCTCTGCCCGCTCAACATCAAGATTCGATGAATCAGAAAGACAGAATTTGACCCCTTTCTTGGTCTTTACTGATCTTCTAGACTATGAATCTGCAGCGTTGTGTCAATTCATAAATCTTGTAATTCAAAGTCTCGATGATCCATATAGAGACTTGAATAATTTTCAAGATACGAGATATTGAGTTAAGGCTCCTTACCAACTCAAATATCAAGATCAAGAATTGATTTTTTTTGTTTCAGATTGAGTTTGATTTATTTTTGAGATTGAATTTTAATTTTATTTTATTTCATGAGAATGATGATGTCCTTATTATTATTTTTATTTTTATTTGGGTTTGTTCATTTTATTTGCTTATTTTATTTTTAATTTTGTGGTTTGGAAGTTTATTTAATTTTGGTGAAAGGAGATAATATTTTATTTGACTTATTTTATGTGCTTAATTTTATTTATATTTATATTTATACTTTTTATTTGGAGTTTATTTAATTTGAGAAGTTATAATTTTATTAATTTTCTTTTATTTGCATATTTAATATTTAATATTTATTTCAAGTTTATTTAATTTTTAAAGTTTGATTTAATGATAAGAGTTGTATTTTTAATTTATCATTTAATTTATTTATTTTTATTTATATATTTAGCTTTACTTTTATTTACTTTACTTTATTTGAAATTTGTTTAATGAAGGAGAGTTGTGTGTCTGTGTGTGTATATATGTATATTTAGTTATTATTTGTTTATGAATTTTCAGAAAATATATGATTTATTTTATTTGAGAAGAATTTATCTATTTATATATATGATGTACTATTTCTTTTAGATTTCTTTTGGATTAATGAAGAACATATATATGTTTTTTTCTTTTTCTGCTTTATAAGAAAAAAAAAATCTTTATTTTTTTTTTGTCATATATATATATATTATGTTTTATTTCTGTTGATCATTACTATTATATTTTTTTTTTAGGAGAAAAGCATTTTATTTATTTTGTTTAGGCAATTTGTTTTGTTTTTTTTTTTTTTAAATTGAATTTATTTTAAGAAAAGAAAATTTTCTATCAATCATCTATTTCTATGAAGTTTGTTTATACAACAATTTTAATGTTTTGATCTAGATATTTTATTATATACTTTGTTACGCTTTACATAGGAAACGTTTTTTTTTTTTCTTTTATTTTCATAATTCAAATAAAGTTTACAAAATTTAGGAGATGAATAACAATACTAATTCATTCCTACATGATCGACGTTCATAGCAATTGATATCTTTAATTTATTTTTGATTGTCAATACAACTGGGTCGGGATTTGATTTCTATACTCATTTTTCGATTTGGGCCCATATGTATATATTATTGGACTAACTTGCTTCTCTTGCTGGCGATTTCCTCGCTAATCCGAGTTCGCCATTACCTTGATTTAATTTTCTTTTCATTTTCCTATTCGTTGATCGGAAGATATTCACCATTTAGTTTGTTCATTTCTTTCTCTTTGGTTGGCATGCGGTCTTTGAAACAAGGCAGTTCTCACACAAGAGGATAAATCAACTTATATAAACTGGTATTGATGCATATTACTTTCATAAGATCTTACGATTATACACACATTGGTTTCACAATTTGTACCGAATGGTACACGGGCCAAAGATGGTTTACACAAATTTATTTTATATTTTTGACGACTCAAATCTTTAAACAATATTATATAGTCCATAAAAGAATAAATTATCGCAACATGATATATTACACGGTTTTACTTTATAGCAATAATTGGAAATAATTTCAAGTTAGAGGGTCTCGCCACGGACAACCATTTACCAAAGATAGCATGCCATATGATTACCTATTCTAATTTGTGATTGGTGTGGGTTGGGTTCTAGTATAGGTTTTCTCTGTTTCTTCTTAGATCTGAGAAGGAGGCTTAGGGTTTTGCTATGTATTGGCTACTGAGGGAATTGTTGTTTAGGGTTTAGATATGTAGTCTTTTGGGGGTTTGGTCTTTTATGATAATTGCTGGGGTTATGGCTTGTATCTGGGGGAAGAGTGGGGTTTGCAATTGAGGCAGGGATATGCTTATATAGGCAGTGATTAGGGTTTTCGAATTAGGGTTTATTGCCTTTTGTGCGACCCTTTTTCGCGCGCTCCGCACCGCCGCTGGGCGATGGGTTGCGGAAGAAGGACACGGAGATCCCTCCCGAGCGTGCATCTGCTGGGTGTCGGCCGATTCTGCCGTTTAGAGATTATTTGGATGCACATTCAGGGGGTTTTTAGTGATTGTGAGTTCTTGTAGATTCCGGTGGGCGCAAGCCCCCACCGTTAATTACCCTGGGCTACTAACCTCGAGGCACCTCTGGATCTTTGAAAGAGAGAAGCAAATAGTATAGTTAAAAGATGGTCAAGTGGTCGTCTAAGTTCATAAAAAGGGGTCCATGGAAGACGAACCTACAAACAGATCGGTTCAATCTATGGAAGACAAACCTACAAACAGATCGGTTTTGTCCTATGGAAGACGAACCTACAAACAGATCGGTTCAGTCTATGCCACCTCGAGATGTAACCTTACCTACGTACCGTGTTAATCTCTTTAGAGGGGCTTGAGGTGAGTCTACATACGTAACGACTCAACCTCCGTTGATCTAGAAGATAAACCTACAAACAGATCGGTTCAATCTTAACTAGTCAACAACCACACAAAATACAACTCGAAGCGCTGAGCCGGTTGATTTTGAGATTGGTGAATCAGGAGAAGGGTGGATATGGCCCACGTGTTTCTTCTCACTGATCTTCTAGATCATGAATTCGAAGCACTAAGCCGATTCATAAACCTAGGAAACACAATTGCACACGATGTCAAACCTGAAGCGCTGAGCGAGTTCAACATTGAGGCATGTGTTAATGAAGGAACCTACCTACAGAACGGTTCACATTCACTGTTTTGTGGATGAATCTACCTACAGAACGATTCAATCTCACAGTCTCGGGAAATGAGCCAGGAGGCAAACTCATCGACGGATGAGTTCGGTCTTGCTAGCTCAAATGGTCATGAATTACTTGTTCATGACGCCGAGTCATTAAGATGTCGCTTCGCTCGGACATCGTAATGTTCTTCTTCTTCAAAGTCGACATATCTCTCCATGCGATGTCGTAGCTTTGGTCATTCTTCACGAGCGTCAAGATGTTCTTGTCTCGACTAATCATTCTACATGTTGCATTACTTGTGCAAAATTACTATGTTGCCCTACACCCCTTGTGTGAGCGTATTCAATCATGAGTTACTTGCTCATGGCAGTGAGTCATTAAGATGTCACCTATCTAGGACATCGTAATGTTCTTCTTCCTCAGAGTCGACATGTATCTCCATGTTGATGTCGCAGCTCTGGTTATTCTTCATCAAGCGTCAAGATGTTCTTGTCTTGACATATCTCCTCACGTTGTTATCAAAACCTTAGTCATTCTACGCCAAGATGTTCTTGTCTCAACGTATCTTATTATTCTTCATCAAGTGTCGAGATGTTCTTGTCTCGACATGTCTTCTCATGTTGCTATCAAAGCTTTCATCATTCTACGTCAAGATGTTCTTGTCTCAGCGCATCTCTTCGTGTTGTCGTTGCAACCTTATTCATCCTCCGTCAAGATGTTCTCGTCTTGACTGATCATTCTAAATGTTATATCATGTGTGCAAATATTCTCATGTGGCTCTACACTCCTTGTGTGAGCATTTTTATTCATCTTCAAAATGTAAAAAGCCCATTACATAATACTTTCCATTATTATTTTTATTATGAAAATGAATTTATTCACTATTATTATTATTATTATTATATTTTATTATTATTATTATTATTATTATTTTTATTTTTAAACTCTATTTATCTATGTAGAAAATATTATTTACAAAATAATAGAAAGAAAGGGGTTAGCTATTAACTAGAATTTTATTTATATTTTTGGGATGTTTATAACAGCTAAAATAGTAGAATTTTTTATTTTTATTATTTCTAAACTCTATTTATTTTGTAGAAAATCACTTACAAAATAAAATGGCTATGATTTTTTATTTGTATTATTATTTTTTATTTTATTTTTTTTAAAATAGCTAAAGTAATAGAATTTTATTATTATATTTTATTATGTTGAAACACTATTCATTATGTAAAAAAAAATTATTTACAAAATCAAAAGAGGGTTAGCTATATTATTTTTATTATTATTATTTCTTTATTTTTTTTTATTATTTTTTTTTATCCATGATAGCTAAAAAGAAATCATTATTAATATTCTATTCTATTTATTATACTATTCATTATATCTATTTTTAATATTTCTATTTATTATCTATAGAAAAGTATAAGATTTTTTTATTATTCATTATGTTTTTATTACAACTATTATTTTTTATTGCATTTTATTCATCAAAAAGTATTTTTATTGTATATTTGTATAGAAATAACAAAAGAAATACAATTCATATTATAAAGCTATATTATCATTCTTTATTATAAAAGAAAATGTATTTTACTACTTATTACCATGGTATTATATTTTTCTGTATATTTTGTGCTATTTAGAAAATATCAACATAATATCTATTATTATTCATATTTCTTATTTGTCAAAGAATATAGCTATTCTCATTATTTATTATGGTATATTACTATCATCATTATTATTTCATGGAAAGTCACTTGAAAAATCACTAAGATATATCTAGTTATTATTTATGATTTTTATTTGTATTTTTGGAATTTTTATAGTTTTTAAAATGACAAGTCAAAGCTAAGTCAAACATATCAATATAGGTAATGTCTTTTGCTTTTAAATTGTTTTATCATGATTATATTTTTAAAACTGGAATATTATTGTATAGAAAAATAGTATGAAAAATAAGAAAATTTTAGAAACAAATTTGAGTCAATTTGGAGTTCAAGAACATTTTCAAATGATTTATTTACTTTATACTATTAATATTCTGTTATTATTTAATTACTGGGCTTAATCTGGGCCGCCAGATCTGTACCAAGATTGGCGCCTATCTTTCATTTAACTTTATTCTTATTTGGGCCGCCGGATTCGCTCCAAGATTAAATCCCATAAGATGTAAGGCCCCAGATTCATTCTGCATCTTTATTTAAAACAGTGCTTTTATTTCAAACGCCCGATCTCTTCAAGATTCACGTGCTTACTTTAATATCCGTGCCGCTGCGATTATCTGACTCTCCAGTCAACAGCTCCTTCAAGATTCACGTTAACGACATCGCCGGCGATTGCGGTCATCTTCCTCCGATCAGGCGACTGCCCTAGCGTCGCCTTGTCATGAGGAATCATTCTCATGCGTGCTCCGATCGACAATCTATACGGTGAATCGTATTGTATACCCCTACGGATGAATCAATTTGGTACCGATCGGTACCGAGTGTCACATTCTCTAAATTCAAAGCAATTGATCGTGTTTTCCATCAATTAATTACTCAATTAGCATCGTATATACATGTAATTGCTTTCTAACATAATTGGAATGATTCAAATCGATCTATGACTCAACTATTGGAGATGATCACTGGAATGCAATGAAATCAGTGGATATCTATTGCGATTCATCCCGAATTCCTATCACTCATCAGTTGACATTGATATTAGCATGCTTAACATTCCTTGTAACATGTGCTTAGGCTGAAATATCCTTGATTATGCTTATAATTCCTTTTAATTTTCAATCTGAGACGCAATTGTATACACGAAACGCGATAACAGTGAATGGACTTCAAATTAGTCGAGTTCTCAAGCTTTTAACTGAGATCAATCGACTCTAAATGATTCTATGGACTCTGATATATATCATATTAACAAAGATTAGGATAATTTCAACTCAAGAATCAAGAATTGATCGATGAATTCAACTGTTACCGAGTTCTCAAGTTGAAACTGAGATCAATCGATTTAACAGTCTCATTCATTGATCTTTAAACAAAATTCACTAAAGGAAATGAAAGATTCATACTTTGCAAACTTATATTACATGAGAGAGAGATGAAAATCAAAGAATATTGAATGGAAAATAAGCGAAATTCAAGAACAGTACAATGCCATACTGATAATCAATCACAATCACATTCTGAGTCTTTGATCTTCAAGAATTGAGCTTGTTAACTCATAATCAACAGAGAATAGGGTTTAGAACTCACCTCTGGATAAGCAATTGGAGTAAAATGAATCGAGTTCTCAAGTTAAAACTGAGATCAATCGATTTCACCACCTTTCTTCTTATCTCTTGCTTCTAACTTGCTCTTTCTCTCTCTCTGAGCTCTACAGTATATCACTTTTCTTTTGTTTCTTCTCTGTCTTGCGTGTTGTCCTTAATTTCCATGGATTAGGGGTTTATATAGCAATTAAAGGGTGTACCAAAGGGATTAGAGCTATACACCACTCATACACCAGCAATTGGACTCTCTTGGCTTATGAACATGGTCTTTTGATTCTGTTATCCATTCAGTTGCGATGTGGGCCCCTATTCAAAGAATCCAAAGCTTAAGCCTTTCACTGTTGACTATGTTTGACTCACCTCCTATCTGTTGCTAGAACCTTCTAGAGCATCTAAACATACTATATATACTCACTCTAATACACATGGGATACCCTTCTACCCTCTGCCATTGTTATTTTCCTTCAGAGCTTAAAGCTTCATCACCCGATTCCACCTCTTGGCCAAAAGCATATCTCCACCATCCAATTGATAATCTCCATCATCTAAACAGCATCGTGTAAACACAGGGAAGCTACAAGCATTGCCAATTCAAGCTGAGAGTGCAAGGTTTCAAGTTTTCTCCATTTGCCCGACTTCACCACTTCTTCTCAATTACTTCAATTCATCCCCTAATTGCTGCTCCTTTCTTCATACACAGCGTCGCCTAAGTGAATAGAAGGGGTATGCATCATCAATTTTCAATTTTGAAGCAAGAATAGAAGTGCTTCATTAATCATCCGAGGTATTCATCTCTTTCAATCACCATATCCACTTGTTATCCTTCAATTTTGATTATTCACACATCTTCTCCAATGCATAGGCTAGCTCTAGGTGAAAGGAATTGGAGTTGTGAGCTTTGGATAGCTTGATCACCTCTAATGGCGCCTTCTGCCTCGTCGAGAAGAAGAAAGAAGAGAGGGAGGGGAGAAGAAGAAGAGAGAGAAGGGGGCGCGCTTGGCGCACAGAGTCCACAACTAGGTGGGACCCACAGTCAGAGGCGCAACACAAGTGAGCCAGGTACACACCGCTTCTTTCTCTTGATTTAAATCTCTGATTAGATCTATGCATAAGCTTGGTGCATGATTGCCTGTGTGAGCTATACATTCATAAACCTGACAAATGGGCCCCACATGTAAGTATATGAATCTCGGCCCATTAGTCCAGCTGTGGATTGATTAACTCTCTGCTTAAATCTAATTAATCTGACTTGGCACACCCTGATAGGTCCACTTGTTTAATCAATCTATTAATCATCTGTTATAGCATGCTGAGGTGGCTCTGTAGTGTAGTGCCATGTGGCTTAGTCCCCTGTGATGTGGCACCATGGTCGTCACCGCCATACGGCACCGAAGTGTTGAGGTGTGATGCCATGGTGTTGCCATGTGGCACCGGAAGGGTGAAGTGGCCTGTGGTGTAAAGCCATGTGGCATTAGGGTGGTGAGGTGGCCCACTTTGGTCGTCCGCCACGTGGCACTAAGGTGGGGCCCACATGTCGGTGACTCATACTGGGGGTGGGGCCCACTGGCGACATGGCCATGAGAGGCCGCCACGTGGCACACTCTCTCTCTTCGCTTATTTTATTCCTTCTGTGTTTCTTGCACCCAGTTTGTACCCAGAGCTGTTATTATCCCCAACTTGCACCCAGAACTGCTCTGATCAAATCTCAGCCTTTGATTAATTCATTTATTCTGGCCTTTATTTTCCCTGAATTTATTTTAATAGCTCCACTTATCCAAAAATCATGAAAATTTCACCAAAAATCCCTAAAATCATGATGATCATCCCTGTAATTTTTAATTCCATTTTTTCCCTTGCTTCTCTGGATTAAAAATTCTTTTATCCATAAAACCCTATTATTCCTTCTGAATTAATCCCTGATTTCAATTGTAGCTCAATGTCTCTGCCAATTATCTCCCTTTTGCAGAAACCACCCTAACTAAATACCAATTAGACTTATATTGATATTCATTAGGGCTTGATTTGATCAAATGCTGACTACTTATCGGCAATTAATACAAATCTAGACTTGATCAGTGTGGTTGCTCCCACTTTGGCACTGATCGTCTTGTGAAATTGACTTTCAATCCCTTAACATGAGGGTGACTTGATCAAAGAACTGACTACTTATCGCAAGAATTGACACAAATCAAAGCATGGTTAGGTGGTTGCTCGCATGACTTTGGCACCAGGTCACCTTGAAAGCAAAATCACATTTGGAATTTCTCATGACTAGTTGCATCAAAATGCTATCTTGGCATTGACATCATTTCATGTAGCATAGGGATTATACTGCTTCAGCTCCTTTCTAGGGTTAGCTCCAAAGGCAGATTTTTAGGGTTCAACTCTGACTCCTATAGCAGGTCACTGAGGTGTGGGGTCCACCTGTCAGTGAAAATGGTCGCATGAGCGACTCGTCAGATAGGCTATGTTGTTAGATTCATCTACAAGGGACTGCCAGGTGGGTCCCACTTGTCAGAGAAAATGTAATCAAATGGTCGACCCATCAGGAGATTTTCTCTCTCTCGAAATCTCCCGAGGGTCAGCCACCTCGAATGAGTAGGAGGTGGTGGGGTATTTATACTCTTCACTTCATGCTCAGCATTCCATTGTGGGACTAATGAATCCATTCCGGGGTTAAGCAGCGACCTCTTCTGATCAGTGGGCCATCTTTTCATTGCTTTCTCTCCTTCCCTCTTCTTATGATTTGTCATTAATCATCAATTTATTTTCATTTATTCATTTACTCATCCTTGAAATTTTTCAAGGGTAAACAAAGAGCCACCCACCAAGACGAGTCTTGAATGCTCGAAAGGCTTGTCTTGGTGCATTATTCCTTATCATTCATCTCTTCATTTCTCATGACGTCTTCTCTTCTTCGGGTATTGTAGTTTCATCTCATGACGCCATTCCGCGTCGCCCCTTGAGTCATTATCATTCTTTTTATGAGGATCCTAGCGATTGGACTCCTCTCGTCTCGCCCATCCGAGCGACTCCATGTCTACCGCGAGGCGGCGATTTATTTTTCAGGGGATGATCACCTCATGACATCATGCCCTTCGGCCCTTAGGCGTTGCTTCTACAGCTCCTTTGACACATCTCCGGGCAAGGAGATTATCGACGGGAGGCTCACGTATGGACCATCGCCTCTTTCATCACTCCTTAGAGTGCCATGGATATCGGCTAGAGTGGACCCGTATGTGCTCATGCGGGAGGGGACTCGCTCGTGCGAGCGGGATATATGACTCGCTTCTCTTGTCGATGTTTCATTATCATATCGACACACCCCGCTACGGGCCTTTTGTGAGAGGTGGAACTATTCCACCAACACTTTGTTCATCGACGATCGGGAGCCGACTCCGACTCTCCCGGAGATACAAAGCAGTTGGCCGACCGGCCGCCGATCTTTGGCCATTTCTATGACGAGTTCATGGTTTCACCCGCTGACTCGGGAGACTTCACTCGATTCCCGCCTTCTTTACGGAGAGACTTATGAGATTTATCATTATTTACGGAGGGGGCATCCCGGAGTTCCGTTCAGACATTGGATCGCCTATTTCACTGATCGGGTCTATACTCGCCCTACGGGTTTGGCTTCCACCAGAGATCCATTTGGTACAGGTCGGCTCGAGACTCATCACGACGGCCCTATCCCATCTCAGGATACCCTGTGTTCACATGTCGTGGATCGGGAGACTTATCTGACCGCCTTCATCTCTTGGTGGATCTGCTATTTCTTATTACCTAGCTCCCCTGCATACACCATTCGGCCTTCGGTGTTCGTTATGGCGAGCCTGATCGCGCGTGGCGACAGGATTTCTTTGGCCGTGCCTGTACTGGCCAACATTTACAGATGCCTCCGCGGTCTGACTTCGTCTCGTAGTCCTTCACAGTGCCAGGAGCTGATCCCGTGGCATCTGATTAGCGGATGGCTCCATTTACACTGGTCTGGCTCATATGATCCCGGCATGGCGGTCACGCTACGAGATCGCCTACCCTTATTGAGTGACCTAGGCGGGGTGCGCAACGGCTTCATTGACTCGGAGGTCGCTCGGTATAGATTCTTTAGGAGTCGAGACCATCCGCGCTTCTCTCGAGACGGATCGGTGGCCCGTGGGCGCTAGTGGTTGTCGACAGGATGGTGATTGATGGCGGGGTCCCCTCTTCCGACCCTTCTAGCATTCGAGCCGTGCCTATCGATTTGGAGTACCGATCGCATTCGTCGGGGCTTTCTTCCTCTCGTATTGGGCGATCATATGTTCATCGAGCCCTATTCGCCACATCGATGCGCACATCGCTTTAGCTTGGATCGGGATATTCCGGCGCTTCTCTTCTCCGCCCTATATCATTTGGCGGTGATTTGGAGGGTATCGGATGGTGCTACACTCACCTCTTCCGACTAGGCACGGGCACTCGCTATCAGATGGTATCCACCTCTAGGACTTCCACCTTCACGAGGCGTTATCAGCAGTGGTATTATGAGACCATTCGCTCTTACCAGTCGTATACTCCTCCGGTGGTCGTCCGGAGTACATGTCCGCGAGATGGTCAGCCTCTATTAGATGGCACCGTTTCGCGTGATCGCAGCCCTTTCCCGACCATTGCCGCAGAGCCTGTCGACTTTCAGGGTTTAGACAGCCGGTTTTCTCATTCTCCTGTTAGGACTATTCTCACAGGTATGCTTCGTCATCCCTTTAGGTTATTTCTTTTCGATAAGCCTTATCTCATTTCGACCAATTCTTCTTTGATTCAGAGCTGGCTTATGAGTATGATCGCGCGGAGCCCGGGTTCTCGGTCCCTCGTCCACGAGTAGTTGGCGTTCATTCTCAGCCATATGTCGAGCCACCGGCTCCAGCTACCATGGGGAGAGATCGAGACGGTGCCTCTCAGCCGTCTTCTCCATCTTCTTTTCCTTCTCCCACTCCGGGTGATTTTCTTTACTGACTCGCCTATCCTTATTCGAGCGCACTTCATTTACATCTCTGATTAGGGTTTATTTTTCAGTTCATGGGACATCTCCTGTGGAGGCTGCCCGAGACGACATCATAGCAGATCTATCGGCGCCTGCGAGCACTGCTATTCCAGGGTTTTGCACCGACCTTGCCGCCGCAGGTTCGTGTGCTTCATTTAATGCCTAGTTGCCAACATGCACTAGTATTTTCGTTCTTACATGTAGATTTTACAGACCCTGAGGCCGATGACATGGCATCTCCACACCGCTCAGAGTCTTTCTTTCATGACGGTCCTGCTTCACCGTCGATCTTACTGGTACCCACTGGAGACGGTGACTCATTCGATGTGGTTCTGGGGCCAGTGCTCACTCTTGTACGATCAGAGGAGGCTTCTTTAGAGCAGGGGAGTCCATTGGCTGTCGAGCCCGCAGGCGACGAGCCATTACGATCGAGGAGGGCCATCTCATGCTTCTCCATCTCCCGACGGGCAGCCTCTCATGGCCACAGATGGCAGAGTCTCGACTGAGCGGGTTGCAGTCGATTATGACTCAGAGTTGGATGAGAGTTGGCTGGTGGAGCAGCTATTCCACAGCCCAGATACGGGGGCCCTGGTTAGCGAGGGTCTCGCCGAGCCTCATGCTTCTTCCGGTACCTTATATTTCCTTTATCATTTGCCCGTATTTTATTTTTCATGTATTTATGCTTTCCATTTTATTTTGTAGCCGGGTCTGGTACACCTGCGGGTCCTCCTGAGGCGACCGACATCCCTATCCCTGACTCAGTCCCGCCTGTCTCAGGCGACGAGGCGATAGGTTAGATCTTCTTTTCCTTCTATTTCTTCTTTGGTTATAACAATTTGTCTAACCCATTTATTTTACTTGCAGATGTTACATCGAGGGATGTGCAGCTCGCCTTGTCCGCGCTGGCGGATGCACTTCGAGACACCTTCTTCGGGGGCTATCCGCTAGATTTCGAGATCCTGGACTCTCTGCCTAGTGATTTCTCTTTTGATTGGTATGGGCTGATGCGGGATACCATCGCGCCAGCTCTACTCATTGCACCTCGTCTCGAGAGCACTTTCATTTCCAGGAGGTGTGAGGAGCTGCTCAGGGCTTACCAGGATGCGAGCTCTCTCGTATACCAGCACGAGTTGGAGATTCATGAGCTGCGCAGACACTTGGAGGCTGCTCGACTCCACTATCTTCAGCGGCTTTCTTCTTGTGCCACTCTCCGCTCCATGGGAGTTAGTGGTGGGCCCGCTCGACTGCTCGTGCAGGAGCTAGAGGACCGCAGATTATCGGTGGAGGGCTTCTCCCGACATCTAGCGGGACGTCTCCCAGAGCTGCAGATTCACACGAGTGCTCGGGATAGTGCCTTCGCTCAGTTCTTGGACTTCGAGGCAGCTTCGGAGGAGGACAGGCACTCCCTCCATGCTTATTTAGAGACTATTAGCACTGTGCTATTAGAGTTGGAGTCCCGCTCTTTGGGCCCATAGACTGCACTTTCATTTTTTTCCTTCTCCTTTTCTTTTACTATACTTGATATAGGATGCCTTGACATTTATCATTTTGATCTCTTGTTGTGGATGATGCTTGCCTCTATTATTATCCTTTCATCGCTTCTCTCTGCGGCGAGGAAGTATTTTATTGATTTTATCTTTGTGCACCTCCAATCTTATTTGCAAAAGCGCCCTATTACAACTGCTTCGCAGCGTCTAATCATAATAAAAGGAAAATCTCACAACATCCTATTACATTTATTCTATACATCATTTCTCTTTATTTATGGCAATACAAAACTCAAGTAACCGTGGTATTTTACGGATACCGAACCTGTCTGTATTAACCTCTAGGCCGGGTACAGAATAAACCCGTTTATCCCTTTATTACTGATGGATAAACTTACCAGTATCAATTGGATTATGGATGCAATTGATAACACCATTTTGTGGATGTTCCTTGTATATTTAATTGGCATTTATTTTGTGGAAGCTCACCCACTCTCCCCTCATTTGTGCACCGTTGCGTGCAGAAGTGGAAACTCACCTTCACTGATCTCCACTCAATTTGTTTTGTGGGGGTACTACCCTCAAACATCCATCACGCATCCTCGCGAGACAAGCTTTCGGGTAGGTCCGCTTTCCATGACCTGAGCCACTTCTTTAAGCGAATTACTTTATTTGACACTGAATGTCGGGCAAAAGCATAAACCCTTAGTCTGACCCCTCCATGACCTATTTTGGGATTAGAAACAGACCACCTCATTGTGCGACCCTTTTTCGCGCGCCGCCGCACCGCCGCTGGGCGATGGGTTCGCGGAAGAAGGACACGGAGATCCCTCCCGAGCGTGCATCTGCTGGGTGACGGCCGATTCTGCCGTTTAGAGATATTTGGATGCACATTCAGGGGGTTTTTAGTGATTGTGAGTTCTTGTAGATTCCGGTGGGCGCAAGCCCCCACCGTTAATTACCCTGGGCTACTAACCTCGAGGCACCTCTGGATCTTTGAAAGAGAGAAGCAAATAGTATAGTTAAAAGATGGTCAAGTGGTCGTCTAGGTTCATAAAAAAAAGGGTCCATGGAAGATGAACCTACAAACAGATCGGTTCGATCTTTATTTAACCCTATGGAAGACGAACCTACAAACAGATCGGTTCAATCTATGGAAGACAAACCTACAAACAGATCGGTTTTATCCTATGGAAGACGAACCTACAAACAGATCGGTTCAATCTATGCCACCTCGAGATGTAACCTTACCTACAGACCAGGTTAATCTCTTCAGAGGGGCTTGAGGTGAGTCTACATACGAACGACTCGACCTCCGTTGATCTAGAAGATAAACCTACAAACAGATCGGTTCAATCTTAACTAGTCAACAACCAATCACACAAAATACAACTCGAAGCGGCGAGCGGTTGATCTTGAGGTTGGTGAATCGGGAGAAGGGTGGATATGGCCCACGTGTTTCTTCTCACCGATCTTCTAGATCATGAATTCGAAGCACTAAGCCGATTCATAAACCTAGGAAACACAATTACACACAATGTCAAACCTGAAAGCACCGAGCCGATTCAACATTGAGGCATGTGTTAGTGAAGGAACCTACCTACGAACGGTTCACATTCATGTTTTGTGGATGAATCTACCTACGAACGATTCAATCTCACAATCTCGGAAATGAGCCGGGAGGCAAACTCATCGACGGATGAGTTCGGTCTTGCTAGCTAGCTCAATGGTCATGAATTACTTGTTCATGACACCGAGTCATTAAGATGTCGCTTCGCTCGGACATCGTAATGTTCTTCTTCTTCAAAGTCGACATATCTCTCCATGCTGATGTCGTAGCTTTGGTCATTCTTCAGCGAGCGTCAAGATGTTCTTGTCTCGACTAATCATTCTATATGTTGCATTACTTGTGCAAAATTACTATGTTGCCCTACACCCCTTGTGTGAGCGTATTCAATCATGAGTTACTTGCTCATGGCAGTGAGTCATTAAGATGTCACCTCTCTAGGACATCGTAATGTTCTTCTTCCTCAGAGTCGACATGTATCTCCATGTTGATGTCGCAGCTCTGGTTATTCTTCATCAAGCGTCAAGATGTTCTTGTCTCGACATATCTCCTCATGTTGCTATCAAAGCCTTAGTCATCTTACGTCAAGATGTTCTTGTCTCAACGTATCTTCTCATGTTGCCGTTGCAACCTTGTTTATCCTTCGTCAAAATGTTCTTGTCTTGACTAATCATTCTAAAGGCTATATCATGTGTGCAAATATTCTTATGTGGCTCTACACTCCTTGTGTGAGCATTTTTATTCATCTCCAAAATGTACAAAACCTATTACATAATATTTTCCATTATCATTTTTATCATAAAGATGTATTTACTTATTATTATTATTATTATTATTATTATCATATTTTTATTTTTAGACTCTATCTATTCCTATAAAAAATTATTTACAAAATAATAGGAAAAGGGGTTAGCTATCAACTAGAATTTTATTTATATTTTTGGAATTTTTATAATAGCTAAAATAATAGAATTCTATTTTTATTATTTCTAAACTCTATTTATTTTGTAGAAAATCACTTACAAAAATAATAGGAAATAAAATGGCTATGATTTTTATTTGTATTTTTAAAATAGTCAAAGTAATAGAATTTCATTATTATATTCTATTATGTTGAAACACTATTCATTATGTAGGAATTATTCACAAATCAAAAGATAGCTAGCTATATTATTTTTATTATTATTATTATTTATTTTATTTTTAAGATCTATAATAGCTAAAAAGAAATCATTATCAATATTCTATTTCATTTATTATACTATTCATTATATATTTTTATTATTTCTACTTATTATCCATAGAAAAATATAAGATTTTTTTATTATTATTATTATTAGTTGAAAAATAGCCATAAGAGATGAAATTCATTATATTTTTATTACAACTATTATTTTGTTTCATTTTATTCATCAAAAATATTTTTATTGTATATTTGTATAGAAATAACAAAAGAAATACAATTCATATTATAAAACCATATTATCATTCTTTATTATAGAAGAAAATATATTTACTATCTATTATTACCATGGTAGTATATATTTTTGTATATTTTGTGCTATTTATTTTTATTATTCTTTTTACAGAAAATATCAACATAATATCTATTATTATTTATTTATTTTTATTTATCAAAGAATATAGCTAATCTCATCATTCATTATGGCATATTACTATTATCATTATTATTTCATGAAAAATCACTTGAAAAATCAGTAAAATATATCTAGTTATTATTCATGATTTTTTATTTGGATTTTTGGGATTTTTATAGTATTTAAAATGACAAGTCAAAGCTAGGTCAAACATATCAATATAGGTAATGTCTTTTGCTTTTAAATTGTTTCATCATGATTATATTTTTAAAATTGGAATATTATCATATAGAAAAATAGTATGAAAGATAAGGAAACTTTAGAAACAAATTTGAGTCAATTTGGAGTTCAGAAGCATTTTCAAATGATTTATTTACTATTTAATTTTAATATTCTGTTATTAACTTAATGGGCTTAATGACTTGGGCCGAATTTTAATTTTCATTCTTACAGATTGGGCCCAGGATTAATTTTGTTCCTCTTTTTTACTACTGGGCCAGGTTTATTATTTTCCTTTCTTTTGCGAACTGAGCCCAAGTCCGCTACTCATTTTCCTTTTTATCTTTTCGCTGTTGGGCCTTCTCTCTCTCAATCTGGGCTGAGAATAGATTAGCTCACTCCAAGATCCGTGCTTGATTAGATGGGAGGTTCAGATTCTTCCTTGCATCTTGTACTAACCGATCTTTTCAGATCTCCTTTGAGATTCACACCCTTGTTTCAAGAATCGCGCAGCAAGATCGTCTCAGCTCTTATATTCTTGGCTGTTCTGAGATTCGTGTAGATGAGCTTCCCGGTGATCGGAGTTGCTGATCAGAAGTCTGCCGGCGGTGTTAGAATCGCCTGAACTCAAGGAGTTCAGCGGTGGTCTTCTTGAGCGAATCCATTCAATGGATTGCTCCAGGGGTCGCTACCATTTTGAGCTCTCGGTACCGGTTCGGTATAGCCAGACTTTGGTTGTTACTCACAATGCCTAATCGTTTAATTGAACTAATTCATCGCTGGACTTTGTAATTTCATTGTAAATTGGAAAATTCAAAGCATCAGTATAAGAGTGATTAATACTGGACTTTAGATACTTGCAGTTACCAGTTTACATTTTGATTGCTTCAATCTTAATTTCCTTTCTCAAATTCACACTCTCTGGTTTTGAAGATGGTTGAAATTGATCTTAACTACAACTCTGGTTCTTGAATCGTTTAATCAACAATTCAATTGTGTTCTCATCCACGATTATTCTGAAAATTCAAGATTTGAGCAACCATTTTGCAAACTACAACTGAGAGATCATGTTAGATCTTCAATCAGTTTATGAATTTCAGTTGGGAGGCGGTAACTGCTCTTCTACCAACACTCTCATCATCCAAGAAATAGAATATCTAAAAGAAATTTACAAAAGAACAATTGAAAGCAGCAAAGAGTGCAGAAAATAAAAGCTAAATTTATTTCATTGCTCAAAAGAATCTGACCAATATCTTAAAGAATCAAATAACACTCAGCTTGAGGTGTTGTGTGGTGAATAGAGCTTATGGTGCTATGAATTAACCTAATTGAGAGATTCAAATGAATCTACTATCAATTGGTTAATCATTTCTTGTCTTCCTTGATCCTTGACTATTCTTCCCTTCTTTGCTGCTGGATTAGAGCTTAATCAATTAGGTTTTTGCTGTTCTTGCTAAATCCTCAGATGCTTCATCAAGGTTAATCAGCTTAGGGAGTGTCTTGTACTATAGGTGCTTGGATCCTTGCTTCATCGGTTTAAATGGAGGATGCCACTGTGGGGTTTTTCTCTTCACTGGTTTAAAATGGAGTGTATATCTATTTTCTTCCCTCCTTCTAATCACTTGCTGTCAAGGGCTTATATAGGGTTCAGCTTGGAGTTAATTGCCAATTGTGTTTTCTTTTAACACAATTTGTGTTTTCTCTCTCCCACGGATTGATGAAGTGGCAAGATCGTGGCCTTTGGTGTGACAATTGGATGGCACAAGTGGATTCTTGTTGTGTTTGTTGTATGAACATCCTTTGACTTGGATTGCCAGCGTGGCAAAGGATATAACCGTCTGTGCCTTTGCTCCAATCTCAACTTTCTTTTTTTTCAAAACATCAAATTGAGTCCACTGTAAAGATTGGCATATATTCTTGTGCACCAATTCTACCAAAGAAATCATGCCAGTAAAGACTCTAACAGATTCGTGGGACCCACTTAAGCCTCCCTAAACCGCCAATTTGTCCAATTACTTGCCAAATCATCCAATTAAATTCTAAGTCCGAATCCCTTTCTCCTCTGATGCGAGTGATGCACAGTGTATGAAACCGGAAATAAATTGTTCTAGAATGTTCTCCTCGCTGAGAGCTTTCCAACGGTATATAATTTGTAAAATTTCGTCGCCGTTTGACCCCTTTTCTAATTTTCCGATTGAATTTCGTTCAAAATCGGGTCAGCAATGGAGAAACAAAGCAGCAGGGAAGAAGGGGGGGTGTTTCTGTCCCTGTGGGACCCACTGTCAGTGAAAGGAACAGCATGGAAGGGGCATTGTAGTTCGGGTGAGCTGGGTTCACATGGTCCGGGCCCACACGTCATGCTTAATGAGAAACAACAAAGGTGAACCAAGTTCATGCAACCTTCTCTTCTTCAAAATTCTGTTTTTCAGCGCCTTTGAGGTGTTTTCTTTGTTTGGCAGCCCCATATTGCACCCAGATGTGTCTCTGTCCCCAAATTGCACCCAGAGTAGTTTTGATTAGATCTCAGCCCTTGATCAATCCATTTAATCTGTTCTATCTTCTCTGAATTTATTTTAATAGCTCCACTTATTCAAAAATTATGAAATTTTCACCAAAAATCCCTAAATTCATGATGATCATTCCTGTAATTTTTAATTCCATTTTTACCCTTGCTTCTCTGAATTAAAAATTATTTTATCCATAAAACCCCATTTCTTCCTCCATATCAATCCCTGATTTCAATTGTAGCTCAGTGTTTCTGCCAATTATCTCTCTCTTACAGAAACCACCCTAACTAAATACCAATTAGACTTATATTGATATTCATTAGGGTTTGATCTGGTCAACAGTTGATTACATGTCAACAGTTGATACAAATCTAGACTTGATCAGATGGTTGCTCCCAGCTTTGCACTGATCGTCTTGTGAAATTGACTCTCAATCCCTTAACATGAGGGTGACTTGGTCAAAGAACTGACTACTTATCGGTAATTGACACAAATCAAAGCATAGTTAGGTGGTTGCTCGCAGCTTTGGCACCAGGTCGGCCTTGAAAGCAAAATCACATTTGAAATTTCTCATGACTAGTTGTATCAGAATACTAGCTTGGCATTGACATCATTTCATGTGGCATAGGGATTATACTATTTCAGCTCCTCTCTAGGGTTTGATCTTGGCTTTTCCTCCTGTATTTCTTTCTTCAACCTTTCAGGGGTAAACACCTTTGGAATTACTGAAATGGGTCTAGGGTTAGGGTTTGCATTGGCTGATCTAACGTTTAACACCCAATTGATCTCATTCATATCTTCATTCACCCAATCAGATTCTTTCTTAGATTCAATGAACCAATCCCTATTGGGCGACTCAGCCATGCCAGCACACACGGATAAAACAAAAATCCTTCTAGCATAGAATTACCTGAAGGTGAGTTACCAGTGCCAGTTCGCCAAGTGTAGTATCTACCATCACGGGTTCTGGGCTTGAGGTCACATCGGGCCTCAGTAGCTGGGCCATTCCGAGCTTTGGTTATTGGGCCTCACTAGCCTTCTCCCTCCTGGCCTAGCCCCTTGTATTTTTGATACAGTCATCCTCAGCTCCGACATAATACCTGGCTCGGCTGTGACTTCGGCTTGGCTTCAATGTGGCTTGCCTTCTTTATTTTATTTCCCTTCCATTTCCGAGCCATATTCTTACAAGTTCGGAAATTTCCATTGTTTCCCTAAATTTTAGGGTCCGGGCTTTATTCAAATTCCTTCGGTATTCGTTGAAATTGGGCACGATATCAGGTTTGAAGTAGTTTGTATTTTCGAAAATCAAAATTTCACTAATTAGTTTTACTCTTACTTGTTGGATTTGGTTTCGCCAGGGAAGAAAAGGGGAGAAAGCTAGGTTTGTTTGTTTATGTCGGATAGCAAGAGAGAGAAGTTCATGTGCTGTCGGGCAGAGGAGGAGGAGATTAAAGGGTTGAGTCCTCTTTTATTTTTTTTATTTGAGCTTGGTGTACAATAAACCATCTCATTGACAAGGTGTTGGATCATGTGAGCCGAGCTCACGTACCATTCCCCTTTTGCATCTCTTAAATGAGACTGATGCATGAATTTATTGTGAGCCAAATAGGAAGTGCTGACATGTGGGGCCCCAAGATTTTGGCTCATGCATTAAATGAACATCTCTCTTTAATTAATTTCGAATTTCAATCAGAATTTTAGTTTATGAATTTATTCTGAAGGTTTCCCTGCTTCAAAATTCATCAAAATTGGCACAAAAATCCTATAAATCATGGAAAATTTATAGTAATTTTTATTTACCATTTTACCTCATGATTAATCATCAATTAATTATTTTGGTATCCCAATTAATTGATTTAATTTGATTAATTGATGATTTTTTTGTTTTCTCGACTTCTATAACTCCAAAAGGGTCGAATGATATATGAGAATTCTCATAATTTTATGGAGAACCCAATTCTTTCATAAAATTTGAGTTTTGAAATTTTTGACTTTGACGAGGTTTTCGATTTGAATTTCCCGAGTCTTGACAATTAGTCTTTTTCCGAGCATTTCTAATTTCTTTCCATTTTATCCTCAATTTCTGGGTCATCGGGCTTGGTCTGAGCTTTTTAGACCTCTATTAGGCTTAATAGGCCTTCTTGGGCCTTTCTCCCAATCTTGGGCCTCTCGGGCTGCCCGACCGATTCTTCGATTTCCTTTGCACTATTCCTTGATTCCTTGACTTTTTTTTTTTTTTTTTTTTTTTAGGGGTAAACAAAGAGCCACCCACCAAAGCGGGTCATGAATACTTTAAGAATTGAAGGGTCTGCTTTGGTGCATTCGAAGTTAACACTTATTCTTATTTTGTAGAGGTTTTTGGTTGATTTTTCTTATGAAGGGTCTTCTGTCTAAATGCTTTCATCTGAAGAGGTTTCAACTTTACTTCTTCATCACAAATTTTTTGATTTGTTTTACTCCAACAAGGTTGTGTTTGACAAAAGATACATGGCTCGGGACGTTTCTGTGCGACCCTTTTTCGCGCGCTCCGCACCGCCGCTGGGCGATGGGTTGCGGAAGAAGGACACGGAGATCCCTCCCAAATATGCATCCAAATCTTATATTCCCTGAGTTTATTTTGATAGTCCCACCGGGCGTGCCAGATCCTGTGCGACCCTTTTTCGCGCGCTCCGCACCGCCGCTGGGCGATGGGTTGCGGAAGAAGGACACGGAGATCCCTCCCGAGCGTGCATCTGCTGGGTGTCGGCCGATTCTGCCGTTTAGAGATATTTGGATGCACATTCAGGGGTTTTTTAGTGATTGTGAGTTCTTGTAGATTCGGTGGGCGCAAGCCCCCACCGTTAATTACCCCCGGGCTACTAACCTCGAGGCACCTCTGGATTTTTGAAAGAGAGAAACAAATAGTATAGTTAAAAGATGGTCAAGTGGTCGTCTAGGTTCATAAAAAGGGGTCCATGGAAGACGAACCTACAAACAGATCGGTTCAATCTATGGAAGACAAACCTACAAACAGATCGGTTTTGTCCTATGGAAGACAAACCTACAAACAGATCGGTTTTGTCCTAGGGAAGACGAACCTACAAACAGATCGGTTCAGTCTATGCCACCTCGAGATATAACCTAACCAAGTTAGTCTCTTCAGAGGGGCTTGAGGTGAGTCTACATACAGAACGACTCGACCTCCGTTGATCTAGAAGATAAACCTACTACAGAACGGTTCAATCTTAACTAGTCAACAACCAATCACACAAAATACAACTCGAAGCGCTGAGCCGGTTGATCTTGAGGTTGGTGAATCAGGAGAAGGGTGGATATGGCCCACGTGTTTCTTCTCACCGATCTTCTAGATCATGAATTCGAAGCACTAAGCCGATTCATAAACCTAGGAAACACAATTGCACACAATGTCAAACCTGAAGCGCTGGGCCAGTTCAACATTGAGGCATGTGTTAGTGAAGGAACCTACCTACAGAACGGTTCACATTCACTGTTTTGCGGATGAATCTACTACAGAACGATTCAATCTCACAGTCTCGGAAAATGAGCCAGGAGACGAACTTATCGACGGATGAGTTCAGTCTTGCTAGCTCAAATGGTCATGAATTACTTGTTCATGACACCGAGTCATTAAGATGTCGCTTCGCTCGGACATCGTAATGTTCTTCTTCTTCAAAGTCGACATATCTCTCCATGCTGATGTCATAGCTTTGGTCATTCTTCAGCGATCGTCAGGATGTTCTTATCTCGACTAATCATTCTACATATTGCATTACTTGTGCAAAATTACTATGTAGCCCTACACCCCTTGTGTGAGCGTATTCAATCATGAGTTACTTGCTCATGGCAGTGAATCATTAAGATGTCACCTATCTAGGACATCATAATGTTCTTCTTCTTCAGAGTTGACATATATCTCCATGTTAATATTGTAGCTCTGGTTATTCTTCATCAAAACGTCAAGATGTTCCTGTCTCGACATATTCCCTCATGTTGCTATCAAAGCCTTAGTCATTCTACGTCAAGATGTTCTTGTCTCAACGTATCTTATTATTCTTCATCAAGTGTCGAGATGTTCTTGTCTCGATGTATCTTCTCATGTTGCTATCAAAGCCTTCATCACTCTACGTCAAGATGTTCTTGTCTTGACATATCTTCTTCATATTGCTATCGAAGCCTTAATCATCCTACGTCAAGATGTTCCTGTCTCGACATATTCCCTCATGTTGCTATCAAAGCCTTAGTCATTCTACGTCAAGATGTTCTTGTCTCAACGTATCTTATTATTCTTCATCAAGTGTCGAGATGTTCTTGTCTCGATGTATCTTCTCATGTTGCTATCAAAGCCTTCATCACTCTACGTCAAGATGTTCTTGTCTTGACATATCTTCTTCATATTGCTATCGAAGCCTTAATCATCCTACGTCAAGATGTTCCTGTCTCAACGCATCTTTTCGTGTTGTCATTGCAACCTTATTTATCCTCCGTCAAGGTGTTCTCGTCTTGACTAATCATTCTAAATGTTATATCATTTGTGCAAATGTTCTTATGTGGCTCTACACTTCTTATGTGAGCATATTTATTCATTTCTAAAATGCACAAAGTCCATTATATAATATTTTCCATTATTATTTTTATTATAAAGATGTACTTATTTATTATTATTATTATTATTATTATTATTATATTTTATTATTATTATTATTATTATTATTTTTATTTTTTTTAAACTCTATTTATTTATGTAGAAAAATTATTTACAAAAATAATAGGAAAAGGGGTTAGCTATTAACTAGAATTTCATTTATATTTTTGAGATTTTTATAATAGCTAAAATAGTAGAATTTTATTTTTATTATTTCTAAACTCTATTTATTTTGTAGAAAATCACTTACAAAAATAATAGAAAATAAAATGGCTATGATTTTTATTTGTATTTTCAAAATGTTTATAATAACCAAAGTAATAGGATTTTTATATTCTATTATTCATTATGTAGGAATTATTTACAAAATCAAAAGATGGTTAGCTATATTATTTTTTTATTATTATTATTTTTTATTTTTATTTTTAAAATCTATAGTAGCTAAAAAGAAATCATTATTAATATCCTATCCTATTTATTATACTATTCATTATATATATATTCTTTATTATTTCTATTTATTATCTATAGAAAAATATAAGATTTTTTTTATTATTACTATTATTAGTTGAAAAATAGCCATGAGAGATGAAATTCATTATATTTTTATTACAATTATTAGTTTTATTACATCTTATTCATCAAAAGTATTTTTTTTATTGTATATATTTGTATAGAAATAAAAGAAATACAATTCATATTATAAAACTATATTATCATTCTTTATTATAAAAATGTATTTTACTATTTATTACCATAGTAGTATATTTTTTTTTGTATATTTTGTGCTATTTATTTTTATTATTCTTTTTACAGAAAATATCAATATAATATCTATTATTATTATTCTTTTTATTTATCAAAGAATATAGCTAATCTCATTATTTATTATAGCATATTACTATCATCATTATTATTTCATGGAAAATCACTTGAAAAATCACGAAAATATATCTAGTTATTATTTATGATTTTTATTTGTATTTTTGGAATTTTTATAGTATTTAAAATGACAAGTCAAAGCTAGGTCAAACATATCAATATAGGTAATGTCTTTTGCTTTTAAATTGTTTTATCATGATTATATTTTTTAAACTAGAATATTTTTGTATAGAAAAATAGTATGAAAAATAAGAAAATTTTAGAAACAAATTTGAGTTAATTTGGAGTTCAGGAACATTTTCAAATCATTTATTTACCCTATACTATTAGTATTCTGTTATTATTTAATTAATGGGTCTAATCTGGGCCTTTGGATCTGCTCCAAGATTGGCGCTCATCCTTCATTTAATTTCGTTCTTATTTGGGCCGCTGGATTCGCCTCAAGATTAAACTCTATGAGATGTAAGGCCCAGATTCATTCTGGATCTTTATTTAAAAACATCACTTTATCCCAAGCGTCTGATCTCTTCAAGATCCGTACGCGCGCGTCAATATCTGTGCTGCCACGATTCTCTGACTCTCCAGTCAACCATAATCTTTAAGATTCGTGCTCTTGCCAGCGCCGGCGACTGCGGCCATCTCCCTCCGATCAGGCGACCGTCCCAGTGTCGTCTTGCCATGAGGAGTTATTCTACGGCGTCCGATTAATGATCTGTGCGGTGGTTCTCAATAGACACCGTTATCAAATTGTCTCAGTGGTACATTTTGGTACCGAGATGATTCTAATATCAAATTTGATTTATTCATCGATCAATTCACACAATTTTCATGTTATATGGCATCGCCCTAGCTCCTTTAACAAGATAACATGGTCAATTTCTGTTTGAATTCATTCAAGAAGGCTATGGAGTTCAAGATTATTCGGTACCATTTGTTACCGACTCAAGATACGTTTGTAATCAACCTATACATGATATGCAAGCGATCTCAACATTCCTGCATACTCCTAGACTTGCCTAAAGCGAATTATTGATGTATAAAGTGTTAATAATCCATGTATCTATGCTAATTGAGTGAAATACACGATCGGTACTGATATATTTATCAGTATACTAATTGATCTAATGGAATTAGTTAAATTCTTGAAATCAAATTTGTAAAATTCATTTATGCGATCATGAAACTTCTCAATTACTACTTGGATATAGTTTCAACTCCCACTATTGTGACAATTGCGAAAATAAAAGAAAAAAACAGTCCCAATTCACCCCATGGAATACCAGTATACTAATTCTACTCGATGAATCCATTAAACTCATGCAATTAAACTTGTGAAGGAGTTGAGAGGGTTACAGGAACCCTTCAATCAACTTCCATCACCAACTCAAAATGAATTATAATTCCAAATCAAATACAAAATCGGGAGGGTTACAAAAACCCTTCAACCGATCACCAATTGATCTAATTTCAATGCATTACCCTCTATGTAAATGTTTATAGCTCTCAAAGAATCAAGAAATGAAAAGAACAGATGATAAAAGGAAAAGGAAGAATCAAATTCAGAAAGAAAAGGAAAGAATTACACTCTAATTCCATATCAATTACATTTGTAAATGAAAATCTTACTTATCCTTGGTTCTTGATAGGGATGACAAGAGTAATTGTGCTATTCCAACTCAATTCGGTCAAGATGCTTGAATTTTCTTCAATTGCCAAAAACCCGATTTCAATTAATTCTTCTCTTCTCTCTCTATCTTTTATTCTCTATTATTTTCACTCTTCTCTCTCTTCTCTCTTTCTCATTGCCCTTCTGTTTACCATCTAGAGTGTTTATATAAGCCTCTTGCTTAATTGCGATTGGTTAGGTGATTAATGGCCGGATTATGGTTTCTAAGCCAATCTTAGCCCTTGCTTCAATCTTAATTAACGGCCAAGATCTATTTGTGCTTCTTATCACTCAACAAACTGCCTCTAACTAATTCCTTGCGGCTGGAGTTAGTTATTCTTATTTTCCTTTTTACTCTTTTGCCACTCTCTCACATACTTCGGTCTCCCATTATTCCAGAGCTTTCTAGAACATTCTGAGAGTTCTAACATCCATCCCATACTCCTATAAATCAATTGAGTCAGTGTAGGGGTTCTGTTTAACACTTTAAATCCATTTTTCACTTCTAAGCCTTCAAATCGGGTCTCCATTGCCATCTTACCTTCCTTTCATTAATTCTTCCATTTGCAGTCTCTAAATTCATCGTTTTAATTCTAGAACTCAATCCTTTACACTCCTATGATCAATAGCATGCTCCATCACCACTTCTCTATTACCAATTTCGGCCTCTAATGGTGATCTGGTGGAACACCAGCTTAGAGCTTCCAAAGATACTGTCTTTGCACTCAAACAAGATCGCCTAAGTAGTAGGAAGGTGTACAAGTGATCAATTTGTCTCCCCCTTCCTTCACAAAGGTTAGTCCCAATTTCAATTCCGCCAATTGCTTCAACCGATTACTCACTGTTTCTTTTCAATTTTCAAAATTGATCACTCGTACAAGCTTTAATCCATGTTACATAGCTCTGTGTGAAGGAATTTTGAAGAAAGAAGCTGCATTCAACTCTATCTGACAATGGCGCCTTCTTCTCCATCGCGCGGAAGGAAGAGGAAGAGAGGAAGAAGGGAGAGGGGAGAGCCATCTACGGGTGCACATGGCGCATGTGAACCGAAGCTCCGGGAGAGACCATCGAGAGGGACGGCGCAAGGTCCAGGTTTGTTCTTCCCTTTTCTCTTTTGATTTAAATTCTGCTTCTTATTCGCATGAGACTGGTTCATGACTGTTGATATGCGCCTCTGCCTCATTCTCTTACAAGTGGCCCCCACCAGTCAGCATCTTATAGATAATCAAGCTGACATGGCGTACTGTGATAGGGTTAGATGTATGATTAAGCCGTGATTAGTCAGTAATTATTGCTGACTGTGTCTTGATCTGTGGATGCCACATGGCACTAAGCGGGTCCATCACCGTGTCGACTTTATCCAATAGGTAGGCGCCATGTGTAAATGAATAGGATTGTGTCTGCGATGTGTATGGCCCGATGAATTGCCATGTGTCATGTGAATGTCAAGGTGGCTCATCACGACTTGCCACGTGGCATGTTGGTGGGGCCCACATGTCGGTCATCTTGTAGTATGGTGGGGCCCATGGTGAGGTGGACCCCATAAGGAAGTGCCATGTGGCACCCAGGTGTTGAGGTGGCTCACTCTGCTGCTTTGCCACTTGTCATGTTCTTTTCTTTGGTGTGGATCACTTGCGGTGCCAAGTGGCATGTGACCTACGATGTGGCCTAATAGGGTCCGCCACATACCCCTGGGGCAGTGTGATGTGGTCGAATGGTAGCCTGCCATGTGTCATGTGGGTGTTGAGGTGGCTCTGTGGTGTGATGCCATGTGGCACAGAGGGTATGTAGTGGACCAATGGTGTGATGCCGTGTGGCATAGGATGGGATGAGGTGGCCCACTGGTTGTCTGCCACGTGGCACTAAGGTGGGGCCCACATGTCAGTGACTCATACCAGGGTGGGGCCCACTTGCTGACATGGCCCAATGAGAGGCTGCCACGTGGCACACCCTCTCTTTCTCTTATTTTATTCCTTCTGTATTTCCTGCACCTAGTTTGTACCCAGAGCTGCTGTTATCCCCAACTTGCACCCAGAACTGCTCTGATCAAATCTCAGCCTTTGATTAATTCATTTATTCTGCCTTTATTTTCCCTGAATTTATTTTAATAGCTCCACTTATCCAAAAATCATGAAAATTTCACCAAAAATCCCTAAAATCATGATGATCATCCCTGTAATTTTTAATTCCATTTTTGCCCTTGTTTCTCTGGATTAAAAATTCTTTTATCCATAAAACCCTATTATTCCTTCTGAATTAATCCCTGATTTCAATTGTAGCTCAATGTCTCTGCCAATTATCTCCCTTTTGCAGAAACCACTGTGCGACCCTTTTTCGCGCGCTCCGCACCGCCGCCGGGCGATGGGTTGCGGAAGAAGGACACGGAGATCCCTCCCGAGCGTGCATCTGCTGGGGTGTCGGCCGATTCTGCCGTTTAGAGATAATTTGTATGCACATTCAGGGGGTTTTTTAGTGATTGTGAGTTCTTGTAGATTCCGGTGGGCGCAAGCCCCCACCGTTAATTACCCTGGGCTACGAACCTCGAGGCACCTCTGGATCTTTGAAAGAGAGAAGCAAATAGTATAGTTAAGAGATAGTCAAGTGGTCGTCTAGGTTTATAAAAGGGATCTACGGAAGATGAACCTACAAACAGATCGGTTCAATCTAGGGAAGACAAAACCTACAAACAGATCGGTTTTATCCTATGGGGGACGAACCTACAAACAGACGGTTCGATCCATGCCACCTCGAGATGTAACCTTACCAACAGACCGAGTTAATCTCTTCATAGGGGGCTTGAGGTGAGTCTACATACGGGCCAGACTCGACCTCCGTTGATCTAGAAGATAAACCTACAAACAGACCGGTTCAATCTTAACTAGTCAACAACCAATCACACAAGATACAACTCGAAGCACCGAGCGGTTGATCTTGAGGTTGGTGAATCGGAGAAGGGTGGATATGGCCCACGTATTTCTTCTCACCGATCTTCTAGATCATGAATTCGTAGCACTAAGCCGATTCATAAACCTAGGAAACACAATTGCACACAATGTCAAACCCGAAGCGCCGGGCCGCTTCAACATTGAGGCATGTGTTAGTGAAGGAACCTACCTACGTAACGGTTCACATTCACTGTTTTGTGGATGAATCTACCAACAGACCGATTCAATCTCACATTCTCGGGAAATGAGCCAGGAGACAAACTCATCGACGGACAAGTTCAGTCTTGCCAGCTCAAATGGTCATGAATTACTTGTTCATGACACCGAGTCATTAAGATGTCACTTCGCTAGGACATCGTAATGTTCTTCATCTTCAAAGTCGACATATCTCTCCATGCTGATGTCGTAGCTTTGGTCAATCTTCAACGAACGTCAAGATGTTCTTGTCCCGACTAATCATCCTACGTGTTGCATTACTTGTGCAAAATTACTATGTAGCCCTACACCCCTTGTGTGAGCGTATTCAATCATGAGTTACTTGCTCATGGCAGCGAGTCATTAAGATGTCACCTCTCTAGGACATCGTAATGTTCTTCTTCTTCAGAGTCGACGTATATCTTCATGTTAGTGTCGTAGCTTTGGTCAATCTTCAACGAACGTCAAGATGTTCTTGTCTCGACTAATCATCCTACGTGTTGCATTACTTGTGCAAAATTACTATGTAGCCCTACACCCCTTGTGTGAGCGTATTCAATCATGAGTTACTTGCTCATGGCGTGCGAGTCATTAAGATGTCACCTCTCTAGGACATCGTAATGTTCTTCTTCTTCGAGTCGACGTATATCTTCATGTTAGTGTCGTAGCTCGGTTATTCTTCATCGGTGTCAAGATGTTCTGTCTCAACATATCTTCTCATATTGCTATTGAAGTCTTAATCATCCCACGTCAAGATGTTCTTGTCTTGACTAATCACTTTAAATGTCATGTCATGTGTGCAAATATTCATATGTGGCTCTACACTCCTTATGTGAGCATATTTATTCATTTCTTAAAATGCACAAAGTCTATTATAATATCTTCCATTATTATAAAGATGCATTTATTATTATTATTATTATTATTATTACAATTATTATATTACTATTATTATTTTTATTATTATTATTTTTATTTCTTAAACCCTATTTGTCTATGTAGAAAATTATTTACAAAAATAAAAAGGGGTAGCTATTAATATTTTTGGGATTTTTTATAATGGCTAAAATAATAGAATTTTATTTTTATTATTTCTAAACTCTATTTTATTTGTAGAAAATCACTTACAAAAATAATAGAAAGTAAGATAGCTATGTTTTATTTATATTTTTAAAAAAAATGCTTATAATAGCTAAAGTGATAGAATTTTGTTATTATATCCTATTATATTGTAATACTATTCATTATGTAAGAATTATTTACAAAATCAAAAGATGGTTAGCTATACTATTTTACGATTATCATTATTATTATTATTATTATTTTATTATTATATATTTTTTTTAATATCTATAATAGCTAAAAGAAATCATTACTAATATTCTATTCTATTTATTATACTATTCATTATATCTATTTTTATTATCTCTATTTATTATCTATAGAAAAGTATAAGATTTTATTATTAGTCATAAGGGATGAAATTCATTATGTTTTTATTAAAACTATTATTTTTATCACATTTTATTCATCAAAAGTATATTTTTATATATTTGTATAGAAATAACAAAAGAAATACAATTCATATCATAAAACTATATTATTATTCTTTATTGTAATAGAAAATGTATAGTAGTATATTTTTGTATATTTTTTTATTATTATTATTATAGAAAATATCAATATAATATCCATTATTATTATTATTATTTTTTTATCAAAGAATATAGCTAATCTCATTTTTTTATTATAGTATATTACTATCATCATTATTATTTCATGAAAAATCACTTGAAAAATCACTAAAATATATCTAGTTATTATTTATGATTTTTATTTGTATTTTTGGAATTTTTATAGCATTTAAAATGACAGGTCAAATCTAGGTCAACTATATCAATATATGTAATGCATTTTGCTTTTAAAATGTTTTATTATGATTGTATTTCTAAAACTGGAATATTATTGTATAGAAAAATAGTATGAAAAATAAGAAAATTTTAGAAACAAATTTGAGTCAATTTGGAGTTCAATAGCATTTTCAAATCATTTATTTACTCCATATTATTACTATTCTGTTATTATTTAATTAATGGGCCTAATCGGGCGCGCCAGATCCGTATCAAGATCGGCGCCTATCTTTCATTTAACTCTATTCTTATTTGGGCCGTCAGATTTGCTTTGAGATTAATTTGTATTGAATGGACGGCCCACCGATTCATATCCGTCTTTATTTAATACGTTGCTTTATTTCACACGTTCGATCTCTTCAAGATTCACACACGCGCGTTAATATCCGTGCCGTTGCGATTATCCGACTCTCCGATCAACAAATTTCTTCTTCAAGATTCACGTTAACGACATCGCCGGCGATTGCGGCCATCTTCCTCCGATCAGGCGACTGCCCTAGCGTCGCCTTGTTATGAGGAATTATTCGGTGGTGCCTGATCGACAATCTATACGGTGAATCGTGTTGTATACCTATACCGAATGAATCAATTTGGTACCAGTCGGTACCGAGTGTTACATTCTCTAAATTCAAAGCAATTGATCGTGTTTTCCATCAATTAATCACTCAATTAGCATCGTATATGCATGTGGTTACTTTCTAACATAATTGGAATGATTCAAATTGATCTATGACTCAACTATTGGAGATGATCACTGGAATACAATGAAATCAGTGGATATCCATTGCGATTCATCTCGAATTCCTATCACTCATCAATTGATATTGACATTAGCATGCTTAACATTCCTTGTAACATGTGCTTAGGCTGAAATATCCTTGATTATGCTTATAATTCCTTTTAATTTTCAATCTGAGACGCAATTGTGTACACGAAACGCGATAACAGTGAATAGACTTCAAATTAATCGAGTTCTCAAGCTTTTAGCTGAGATCAATCGACTCTAAACGATTCTATGGACTCTAACACATATCATATTAACAAAGATTAGGATAATTTCAACTCAAGAATCAAGAATTGATCGATGAATTCAACTGTTACCGAGTTCTCAAGTTGAAACTGAGATCAATCGATTTAATAAGATCATTCATTGATCTTTAAACAAAATTCACTAAAAGAAATGAAAGATTCATGCTTTACAAGCTTGTATTACATGAGAGAGAGATGAAAATCAAAGAATATTGAATGAAAAATAAGCGAAATTCAAGAACAAGATACAATGCCATACTTGATAATCAATCACAATCACATTCGAGTCTTTGATCTTCAAGAATTGAGCTTGTTAACTCATAATCAACGAGAGAATAGGGTTTAGAACTCACCTCTGGATAAGCAATTGGAGTAAAATGAATCGAGTTCTCAAGTTAAAACTGAGATCAATCGATTTCAACACCTTCCTTCTTATCTCTTGCTCCTAACTTGCTCTTTCTCTCTCTCTCGAGCTCTATAGTATATCACTTTCCTTTTGTCTCTTCTCTCGTCTTGCGTGTTGTTCTTAATTTCCATGGATTAGGGGTTTATATAACAATAAAAGGGTGTACCAAAGGGGTTAGAGCTATACACCATCCATACACCAAAGAATTGAGTTAGATTGGCTCATGAACATGGTTCTTCAATTCTCGTTAGTGCTTCATTATGATGTGGGCCCCATCTAAGCGAATCCAAAGTGATTCCTTGACTGTTGACTAAGTTTGACTTATCTCTTATCTTCCATTCGCTGTTAGAACCTTCTAGAGCATATAAACATGCTATATATACTCAAATCAATGCATCTAATGCACCCCTTTGCTCTCTGCCATTACCACTCTTCTTCAAAACTGTGAATTCAATCACCCGATTTCCACCTTTGGTCAAAAGCATATCTCCACCATCCAATTGATAATCTCCATCATCTAAACAGCATCGTGTAAGCATAGGGAAGCTACAAGCATTGCCAATTCAAGCTGAGAGTGCAAGGTTTCAAATTTCATCAATTTGCCCGATTTTATCACTCCTTCTCAATTGCTTCAATTCATCCCCTAATTGCTGCTTCTTTCTTCATCTACAGCGTCGCCTAAGTAAATAGAGAAGGTTTGCATCATCAATTTTGGATTCAAGTAGGAATTGAAGTGCTTCATCAATTGCCCGAGGTATTCATCTCTCTCAATCACCTTATTCACTTGTTGTTTTTCAATTCTGATCAATTGCACATACTCTCCTATGTATAGGCTAGCTCTAGGTGAAAGGAATTGGAGTTGCGAGCTTTGGAGAGCTTGATCACCTCTAATGGCGCCTTCTGCCTCGTCGAGAAGAAGGAAGAAGAGAGGGGAGGGGGAGAAGGAGAAGAGAAAGAGGGGGGTGCGTCCGGCGCACGCAGTCCACGCCCAGGGTGGGACCCACGCCGAGGTGCAACACGAGTGAGCCAGTGTACACACCGCTTCTTTCTTTTGATTTAAATCTCTCGATTAGATCCGTGCATAGGCTAGGTGCATGACCGCTCGTATGAGCTATACATTCATAAACCCGACAAATGGGCCCCATATGTAAGTATATGAATCTCGGCCCATTAGTCCACCAAGTGGATTAGTTAACCCCTTGCTTAAAACTAATTGATCCGACTTGGCACACTCGATAGGTCCACTTGTTTAATCAATCCATTAATCATCTCGTTATAGTATTAATCCATGCCGAGGTGGCTCGTAGTGTAGTGCCATGTGGCACCGGGTGGTGAGGTGGTCTCCTCTCGTCGTGCCATGTGGCATAGGGTTGGGTTAAGTGGACCTCTCGGTGTGGTGCCATGTGGCACTAGGGTGGTGAGGTGGTCTCCTCTCGTCGTGCCATATGGCATGGGTCAAGTTAAGTGGACCTCTCGGTGTGGTGCCATGTGGCACTAGGGTGGTGAGGTGGCCCACCGGCCGTCCGCCACGTGGCACCGAGGTGGGGCCCACCGTCGCACTCATACTAGGGGGGGCCCACATGGCCGAGGTGGACCAATAGGGTGCCGACACGTGGCACGAGGTGGCCCAAATGAGACGCCGACACGTGGCACACCCTCTCTCTTCTCTTATTTTATTCCTTCTGTGTTTCCTGCACCCGCTTGTACCCGTAGCCGCTATTATCCCCAACTTGCACCCGAATCGCTCCGATCAAATCTCACCCTTGATTAATTCATTTATTCTCGCCTTTATTTTCCCCGAATTTATTTTAATAGCTCCACTTATCCAAAAATCATGAAAATTTCACCAAAAATCCCTAAAATCATGATGATCATCCCTGTAATTTTTAATTCCATTTTTACCCCTCCTTCTCTGAATTAAAAATTCTTTTATCAATAAAACCCTATTATTCCTTATGAATTAATCCCTAATCTCAATTGTAGCTCAATGTCTCTCGCCAATTATCTCCTCTTGCAGAAACCACCCTAACTAAATACCAATTAGACTTATATTGATATTCATTAGGGCTTGATTTGATCAAATGCTGACTACTTATCAGCAATTAATACAAATCTAGACTTGATCAGGTGGTTGCTCCCAGCTTTGGCACCTGATCAGTCTTGTGAAATTGACTTTCAATCCCTTAACATGAGGGTGACTTGGTCAAAGAACCGACTACTTATCGCAATTGACACAAATCAAAGCATGGTTAGGTGGTTGCTCGCAGCTTTGGCACCAGGTCAGCCTTGAAAGCAAAATCACATTTGGAATTTCTCATGATTAGTTGCATCAAAATGCTAGCTTGGCATTGACATCATTTCATGTAGTGTAGGGATTATACTGCTTCAGCTCCTTTCTAGGGTTAGCTTCAAAGGCGCATCTCTAGGGTCCAATTCTCGACTCCTTCAATAGGTCACCGAGGTGTGGGGTCCACCGTCGCTGAAAATGGTCATATGGATGACTCATCGATAGGCTATGCTATTAGGTTCATCTACAAGGGGCCGCTGTGGGTCCCACTTGTCGAGAAAACATAATCAAATGGTCGACCCATCGAGATTTTCTCTCTCCTAAATCTCCCGAGGGTCACCACCTCGAATGAGTAGGAGGTGGTGGGGTATTTATATCCTCGTCTTTCACCATATTATTCCATTGTGGGATTAATGCTTAACTTCTCGTTCCGGTTGGTTAGCTTTCTTAGCAAAATAGGCTAGGTCCATATCATTGGAGTCGCTCCTAAGGGACCGCCATGTGGGTCCCACTTGTCGAAAAAAGATAAAATCACATGGTGACACCCAAGAGGTCTCCTCTCTCCCTCGATCTTCTTGGGTGTCACACATGCTGAGTGGATAGAGAATAGCGGGGTATTTATACTCTTCACTTCATGCCCAACATTCCATTGTGGGACTAATGGATTTGTTCCGGGTTATGCAACGACCTTTCCCTGATCAGTGGGCCACCTTTCCACTGCTCTCTCTCTTCTCCCCCCTTTCTTATGATTCATCATTAACCATCAGTTTATTTCATTTATTCATTTATTCATCCTTGAAACTTTTCAAGGGTAAACAAAGAGCCACCCACCAAGACGAGTCTTGAACACTCGAAAGGCTTGTCTTGGTGCATTATTCCTCATTATTCATTACTTCATTTCTCATGACGTCTTCTTTTCTTCGGTATTGTAGTTTCATCTCATGACGCCATTCCGCGTCGCCCCTTGAGTCATTATCATTCTTTCTACGAGGATCCTAGCGATTGGACTCCTCTCGTCTCGCCCATCCGAGCGACTCGTCTACCCGCGAGGCGGCGGTTTATTCTTCGGGATGATCGGCCTCATGACATCATGCCCCTTCACCCTTAGGCGTTGCTTCTACAAACTCTCCTTTGACACATCTCCCGGGCAAGGAGATTATCGACGGGGAGGCTCACGTATGGACCATCGCCCCTTTCATCACTCCCTTAGAGTGCCATGGATATCGCCTAGAGTGGACCCGTATGTGCTCATGCGGGAGGGACCCCGCTAGGCGAGCCGGGATATATGACTCGGTTTTCTTGTCGATGTTTCATTATCATATCGACACACCCCGGCTACGGCCTTTTGTGAGCGGTGGAACTATTCCACCAACACTCTATTCATCGACGATCGGGAGCCGACTCCGACCCTCCTAGAGATACAAAGCAGCTTGACCGGCCGCCGATCTTCGGTCATTTCTATGACGAGTTCATGGTCTCGCCCGCCGACTCGGGGACTTCACTCGATTCCCGCCTTCTTTGCATAGGATTTATGAGATTTACCATCATCTACGGAGGGGGCATCCCGAGTTCCGTTCGACATTGGATCGCCTATTTCACCGATCGGTCCACACTCGCCCTACGGTCCGGCTTCCACCGTAGATCCATTTGGTACAGTGCCTGTCGCTCGAGATTCATCATGACGCCCTATCCCATCTCGGGATACCCCGTGTTCACATGACGTGGATCGGGAGACTTATCCGACCGCCTTCATCTCTTGGTGGATTTGCTATTTCTTATTACCTAGCTCCCCCGCATACACCATTCGCCTTCTGTTCATTATGGCGAGCCCGATCGCGCGTGGCGACAGGATTTCTTTGGCCGTGCCTCGTACCGGCCAACATTTATAGGTGCCTCCGTGGTCCGACTTCATCTCGCAGCCTCCTTCACAAAGCCGTGAGCCGATCCCATGGCATCCGATTAGTGGATGGCTTCATTTACACCGGTCCGCTCATATGATCCCGCATGGCGGTCACGCTACGAGATCGTCTACCCTTATTGAGTGACTTAGCTGGGGTGCAGCCACCCTTCATTGACTCCGAGGTCGCTTCGTATAGATTCTTCAGAGTCGAGACCATCCGCGCTTTTCTCGAGATAGACGGTGGCCGTGGGGCAGCTAGGATTGCCGACAGGATGGTGATTGACAAAGGGTTCCCTCTTCCGACTCTTCTAGCATTCGAGCCAGCCTATCGATTTGGAGTACCCGATCGCATTCGTCGTGGCTTTCTTCCTCTCGATCGGGCGATCATATGTTCATTGAGCCCTATTCGCCACATCGATGCGCACATCGCCTTGGCTTGATCGGGATATTCCGCGCCTCTTCTCCGCCCTACATCATTGGCGGCCGATTTGGAGGGTATCGGATGGTGCTACACTCACCTCTTCCGACCGGGCACGGCACTCGCTATCGATGGTATCCACCTCTAGGACTTCCACCTTCACGAGGCGTTATCAAGGCGGTGGTATTATGAGACCATTCGCTCTTACCAATCGTATACTCCTCCGTGGTCGTCCGAGTACATGTCCGCGAGATGGCCACCTCTATTAGATGGCACCGTTTCGCGTGATCGCAGCCCTTTCCCGCCCTTGCCGCAGAGCCCGTCGACTTTCGTGGTTTAGACAAATGATTTTCTCGTGTTCCCGTTAGGGACCATTCTTACTGTGTACACTTCATTATCCCTTTAGGTTATTTTCTTTTGATAAGCCCTATCTCATTTCGACTAATTCTCTTTTGATTCGTAGTTGGCTTACGAGTATGATCACGCGAGCCCGGGTTCTCGGCCCTCGTCCACGAGTAGTTGGCGTTCATTCTCGCCCACCCGTCGAGCCACCGCTCCAGCCTACCATGGGGAGAGATCGAGACGGTGCCTCTCACCGTCTTCCCCGTCTTCTTTTCCTTCTCCCACTCCGGTGATTTTCTTTATTGACTCGCCTATCCTTATTCTAAGCGCACTTTATTTACATCTCTCGATTAGGGTTTATTTTTCAGCTCGTGGGACATCTCCCCGTGGAGGCCGCCCGAGATGACATCATAGTAGATTTATCGGCGCCTGCGAGCACTACTATTCCAGGGTTTTGCACCGACCTTGCCGTTGCAGGTTCGTGTGCTTCATTTAATACCTAGTTGCCAGCATGCACTAGTATTTTCATTCTTACATGTATATTTTACAGACCCTGAGGCCGATGACATGGCATCTCCACACCGCTCGGAGTCTTTCTTCTACGACGGTCCTGCCTCACCGTCGATCTTATTGGTACCTACCGGGGATGGTGACTCCTTTGATGTGGTTCTGGGGCCAGTGCTCACTCTTGCACTACCAGAGGAGGCTTCTTTAGAGCAGGGGAGTTCATTGGCTATCGAGCCCGCAGGCGACGAGCCACTACTGATCGAGGGAGGGCCATCTCATACTTCTTCATCTCCCGACGGGCAGCCTCTCATGGCCACAGATAGCAGAGTCTCGACTGAGCGGGTTGCGTCGATTATGACTCATAGTTGGATGAGAGTTGGTCGGTGGAGCAGCCTATTCCACGCCCCGAGACGTAGGTTCCGGCTAGCGAGGGTCTCGCCGAGCCTCATGCTTCTTCCGTATTTTATATTTCCTTTATCATTTACCCGTATTTTACTTTTCCATGTACTCATTCTTTTTATTTTATTTTGTAGCGGTCTAATGCACCCGCAGTCCTCCCGAGGCGACCGACATCCCTATTCCCGACTTCGGCCACCCGCGTCTCGTGCGACGAGGCGATAGGTTAGATCTTTTCTTCCTTCTATTTCTTCTTTGGTTATAACAATTCGTCTAACCCATTTATTTTACTTGTAGATGTTTCATCGAGGGATGTGCAGCGCCTTGGCCGCGTTGGCGGATGCACTCCGGATACCTTCTTCGGAGGCTATCCGCTAGATTTCGAGATCTTGGACTCTCTCGCCCAAATGGTTTCTCTTTTGACCGGTATGGGCCGATGCGGATACCATCGCGCCAGCCTCTACTCATTGCACCTCGTCTCGAGAGCACTTTCATTTCTAGGAGGTGTGAGGAGCCGCTCGGGGCTTACCAGATGCGAGCTCTCTCGTTTATCGCACGAGTTGGAGATTCATGAGCTACGCAGCATTTGAGGCCGCTCGACTCCACTACCTTCGCGCTCTCTTCTTGTGCCACTCTCCGCTCCATGGGAGTTAGTGGTGGGCCCGCTCGATCGCTCGTGCAGTGAGCTAGAGGACCACGCATCATCGGTGGAGGGCTTCTCCCGACATCTAGCGGACGTCTCCCGTAGCCGCATTCACACGAGCGTCCGGGATAGTGCCTTCGCTCAGTTCTTGGACTTCGAGGCAGCTTCGGAGGAGGATAGGCACTCCCTCCATACTCATTTAGAGACTATTAGTACTGTGCTATTAGAGTTGGAGTCCCGCTTTTTGGGCCCATAGACTGCACTTTCTATTTCTTCTTTTCTCCTTTTCTTTTGCCATACTCGATATAGGATGTTTTGACATTTATCATTTTGATCTCTTGTTGTGGATGACGCTTGCTTCTATTATTATCCTTTCGTCGCTTCCTCTGCAGCGCGAGGAAATATTCTATTGATTTCATGCTGTGCACCTCCAATCTTATTTGCAAAAGCGCCCTATTACAACTGCTTTGCAGCGTTTAAAATAAAAGGAAAATCTTACAACATCCTATTACATTGATTCTATACATCATTTCTCTTTATTTATAGCAATACAAACTCAAGTAGCCGTGGTATTTTACGGATACCGAACCCGTCTCGTATTGACCTCTAGGCCGGCTACAGAATAAACCCGTTTATCCCTTTATTACTGATGGATAAACTTACCAGTGTCAATTGGATTATGGATGCAATTGATAACACCATTTTGTGGACGCTCCTTATATATTTAATTGACATTTATTTGTGGAAGCTCACCCACTCTCCTCATTTATGCACCGTTGCGTGCGGAAGTGGAAACTCACATTCACTCATCTCCACTCAATTTGTTTTGTGGGGGTACTACCCTCAAACATCCATCACGCATCCCCGCGAGACAAGCTTTCATCGGTAGGTCCGCTCTCCATGACCCGAGTCACTTCTTTAAGCGAATTACTTTATTTGACACCGAATGTCGGGCAAAAGCATAAACCCTTAATCTGACCCCTCCATGATCTACTTTGGGATTAGAAACAGATCACCTCCTTGGGCGTGTGGTACTTTTGCGGATGAATGTACCCAACCCGGTTTTTTATATTTTAGCTACCCTCAAACATCCATCACGCATCCCCGCGAGACAAGCTTTCATCGGTAGGTCCGCTCTCCATGACCCGAGTCACTTCTTTAAGCGAGCCGCTTTGTTTAACATGAAATGTCCTGGTACAAGCGTAAACCCTTGGTCTGGCCCCTCCATGATATGTCGTGGGATTATTACACACCATTTCTTCGGGCGTGTGGTGCTTTTACGGATGAATGCACCCAACCTGGCTTTGTATAACACTCGTGGTGTCGGGGACAAAGGTGGCAACCCCTTATTGAAAAGATTTTATTATTTTTATTATCATCATTTTTTTTTATGAGTAGGAAAGTAGGTTTTTATTGTTTTACATATATATCCTTTCATTTTTATTAGAAGAAGGCAGATTTTTGGTTATTAGTGATACATGTTACTAATAATACGAGAGTTATTTATTCATATGCCCTCGGAAGCGGCTATCTACTAGCCACCAATTTGCTCGACCTATCCCTTGGCTTGCGCCGTGGGCGACCAATATGAGCAACTTTCGTCATTGGGCAACAGATAGTTTGAGGGACAAACTGCAAACCCTGCCCATTTTTGTGTTTATTCTGTATCAAATGGACAAACCCAGTGGTATTTGTATTGTGAGCCCAAACACCAAGGCTCTCGCCTTACATTCTCGCGTGGTTTTGGCGTTGAATTCTCTTATTCTATATATTTTTTATTTTTATAGGGCTAAATGTGTTTGTGTGGTTTTGGATTTTTGGATGCATTCTATTTACATATGCACAAGTAGGGTTTTGGGATTTTCATGCAAAAGTGGAGGTTAGACATGGGTTCGTGTTTCGTGCACGTGTGTGTAAGCGAACACTTATTCCCTCCTTATTTATTTACAATAGATACTACTCGATCGGCCCCGCTCCGGCTATGTGTAGTACTTCTTCGATATCGCCCATTAATCGGTGGCATGGGCCTTTCACCTTCATGGTCTATGAGTTGGTATGCGCCGCCCCGTATACCTTCTCAATTACATATGGCCCTTCCCAATTCGGAGAGAATTTCGGCCGATGTGCCGCCAATGATCGGCCTCTTGAGGACAAGAACAAGCTCCCTTGTTGAAATGCCCTGACTCGCGCCATCTTATCATATGCCCTTGCCATTTTTGCCTGATATATTTCAAGGTTCTGCTGGGCTATCGGTCTCTTCTCGTCCATGGCATCCAATTCGTCCAACCTAAGTTGTTGGCATTCATCCATGGTCATATCGTTTTGCATAGCCACCCGTAATGACGGTAATTCCACCTCAAGAGGGAGAACGGCTTCAACCCCAAAAGCCAAAGAATACGGGGTAGCTTGCGTAGGCGTTCGGTACGTAGTTCGGTAAGCCCATAATGCCTCCTGTAGACGATTATCCCAGTCTCGTTGGTTGCCGTCCACGCTCTTCTTCATAATATTTATTAGTGTTTTATTAAAGGCTTCGGCCAGGCCATTGGCTCTCGGGTTGTAAATGGACGAAAATCTCCAATCAATGTTAAATTGCTCCGCCAGGGCATAGACTTTGGAGCTCTTGAAGGCCGTTCCGTTATCGGATATTATCCGGAGTGGTGTGCCGAATCGGTAAAGGATGTGCGTCTTGAAGAATTTAACCACATCGGATGCTTTAACTTCTTTGAGCGGGATGGCTTCAGCCCATTTTGTAAAATAATCCGTCGCCGCCAGGATGAACCGGTGACCTCTCGACGTCGGAGGGTCTATGGGCCCCACTATATCTGTGCCCCACATATTAAATGGCCAGGATGCTACCGTGGGGTGCAACGGGTTTGGCGCTTGATGTATAAAAGGGCCGTGTATCTGGCACATGCGGCACTTCTTTGCATGCTCTTCACAATCAGCCACCATCGTGGGCCAATAATACCCCATTCGCTTGATCTTCAACTTCATTTTTGGCCCAGACTGATGTGCTCCGCATAGTCCAGAATGAACTTCTTTCATAACCTGCCCGGCTTCAGGCCCTGATACACATCTCAGCCACAACTGATCATAAGACCTACGGTATAGCGTATTACCCACATATGCATACCGTAGTACCCGCTTTCTTATTTGATCGGCCATCCTTTTATCTTTGGGAAGGGTACCATGCCGGAAATATTCGATGAACGGTTGTCTCCAATCATCGTCTTCTTCAGTTATCATTGTCTCTTGGCATTCCATCTTTTCTAGCCCAGTATTTTCATTATTCACATTGTCCGTCGTCCGACACAATGATAATGGTCTTCTATCATGCGGACGATGATGTGGATTTCCGGCTCTGTTGGTTCACCCAGCTCTTTAGCGAGTTTGGCCAACGCATCTGCTTCACCGTTCACAGCCCTCGTGACCTTCTCGATGGACACGTACGGGATTTTCTTCATTAATTCCATGGCCTTTCGGTGATATTGTATTAGTTCCGACTTTAAGACCTTGTATTCGCCAATTATTTGATTTATAATCAACTGTGAGTCCCCAAAGATGCGTACGCATGCCTGATTCCCACCTCCAAAGGATAGCTCTAGTCCGGCGATGAGTGCCTCATATTCTGGCTTCATTATTTGTACATGGTTCGGTTAAAGCCGGAGAATGTCGTATTATCCCGCCCTCCGGGGTTACGAAGACTAGTCCTGCGCCAGCTCGCACAGTTGGGACTCCCGGGCCCGCGATCGGCTTGATTGAAGAAGCACCATCAAAGTACAACTCCCATATAGGGTTTCCTTCTTCAACATGTAGGGTTTCCTCATCAGGGAAGTCACATTTTAATGGGGAGTCGTCTTGGATCGGGTGTGCACTAAGAAATCGCTAGCGCCGCCCCTTATCGCCTTTTGCGGTGTATAGGTGATGTCGAACTCGGTAAGAATGATAGCCCACTTGGCCGCCTCCCCCGTTAGCATTGGCGAGTCATCGATATTTGAGAGGGTCCACCTTGATATTAATATGATTTTGTGGGCTAGCATGTAATGCCTCAATTTCTTCACCGCGAAGATTAGGGCTAGGCAATGCTTCTCGATCGGTGAATACCCATGTTCTCGCCCCTACCATCATGCGACTTAAGTAATATAGCGCATTTTGATTACCATCCTGGTTTTCTTGTGCCAATAGGGCTCCCAAGGATCCATCCAAGGCGGTTGTATATAGAATGAGTTCCTTCCCGGGTATGGGCGCCGCCAATACTGGAGGGTTGAGTAGATAGGCCTTGATTTCTTCAAAGGCTCGTCGGCACTCGCCATCCCACTTAAACGGGATATTCTTCTTAGTCAGCCGGGTGAAGGGTTGGATTTTACCCGATAAGTTGGCTATGAACCGCCTAATGTACGCCAATTGCCCTTGCAAAGATCGCAATTGTTTTAAATTCTTTGGCGGGGATAGTTCAGTTATTGCTTTGATCTTGCCCGGGTCTATCTCAATGCCCCTGTGGCGTACCACAAACCCCAGAAATTTACCGGATGATACCATGAATGCGCATTTCAACCAGGTTTAATTTGAGCGCATGTTCTCTTAGGCGGTTGAAAACGACCTCAAGATATTGGAGGTGTTCTTCATATGACATGGCCTTGATGACTAGGTCGTCCACATAGCATTCTACTATTTTGTGGATCAGATCGTCGAATATCTTCGTCATCGCCCGTTGGTAGGTGGCTCCCGCATTTTCGAGCCCAAACGGCATGACTTTGTAACAATATATGCCAATCGGCGTGCGGAATGCCGTATGCCTCTCATCTTCCGCGCCATCTTGATTTGATTATAGCCGCATAACCGTCCATGAAGGAGAAGACTTCATAGGAGGATGTATGGTCAATTATAATTTCGCCATCGGGGAGCGGAAATCATCTTTAGGGCATGCCTTATTCAAGTCCCGAAAGTCCACGCAAATGCGGATTTGCCCATTTTTCTTCTTAACCGGGACAATGCTAGCCACCCATTCTGGCGTCTCTTCTTCCCGTATGAATCCGGCGTCGATGAGTTTCTTTGTCTCTTCCACGACCTTCTCTTCGAGTTCTATTCTCATTCGCCTCGCGCTTGCTTAATTGGCTTGAAGGTTGGATCAATTTTTAAGTAATGGACCGCCACGTTGGGATCTAATCCAGGCATCTCTTTATAACTCCAAGCGAAGCAGTCCATGTAGCTTTTAAGGAATATCTTCAACCTGTCAGCCACCTCTTTTGGTAACGACGCGCTTATGAAAGTTGGTTGTGGGTCTTCTTCTGTCCCCAAATTAATTTCAGCTAACTCATCGACCGTGTTAGGCTCCTTTTCTAGCTGCTTTAAAGCATTTTTCAGGACCGGGGCATTGTCCTCTTCTGTTTCATTGTCCGGCATTTCGACGAAGTCATACAAATAGCCTCTCTTTCATACGTACTCGTCGAGAGACCCTCAAAACATACTTGCGTCATCGCAGCTTATACCCTAATCCCCGGTGTATTTTATTTTACCATCCAGGCTCGGGACTTTATTCGCCGCCATTCCGGAGCAGTTCATCAAAGCGCTTGGCCTCGGCCTTGGATATGTCTCTTAAACATTTCGCCCTTTTTGCTAGTTTATACAAATCTTTTCCAAAGGGATGAGATGCGGCGTCATCGCTCGTTGCATTCTCTCGATTCTTGTTCTATCACCCATTTCTTCCAAGTGTTGTGATCGTGGTTCTTCGTAGACCGGGTTGAATCGCTCGATAGAAAATTATGGCCTTGTGGATGATAGTTTTCCCTTTGAGGCGCTCTACCTTGCCGCACAACAAAGGTCTTTAGGGTTTGGATGTGGTTCACCTCCCTTGAAATGCCTTTCGGGAACCACGGTAATCTCTAGCGCTGCCATCTCCTCTTCTATCTCAATATTCATGACTGAGTTGGAGCGGTAGATTTCTTTGATCGGCTTTCGTCTCGCAACCTTAGGTTTACTAGGTACGGGAGTGTGCGAGATCGTATAAGCCACCCCTTTGCCCTTGTTATTCAAGTTATGCGGAGCTGGGTCTTGTTGAAAGCTCTTCGGGAGTTGGATCGTCCCGTTTCTATGTCCTTCTTCTATGAGGTCTTTGAATACCCAACATTCTTCAATTGTATGGCCCAATATACGATGATAAGGGCGACTTCGCCTTCACCGCTCTTTCTATGTCTCGCGGGTCGTTTGCAAACGGAAGTGTCAATCCGCTCTTCGTGGCCTCGCTCAAATATCCGAGTTTGTTTTATTTTTCGAAAAGAGTATGGTTTACTCTTCTTGACCTTGAGAGTTTGCATGACGGTCGGTTGCTTAGCTTTCGTTTCTTCCCCTTTGATTCATCTACTATTACAATTACCCGCTTACCGCCATTGGGTGCTTGCCTTTCGGGGTCCCGAACGGGGTTCGCTCGTCACCTCCTTGAGTAGCTCGGAGTTATAAATCGCGGTTTGCGGTTTTCAATCATTATCATGATTTCATTGTGTTGCGTCTTGATATCCCGCATCACTTCCCATTGTTCGACACCTCTCTTCTATTATTTTCAACTTGGTGCCTTATTTCGTCGATCGCATTCCGTACGCGACCTTCAAAATTTTCCCGCCATGAGCGTTCTTCATTTATAGGCCTCTCGCCTAACCGGTTATCCCTTCCACTACGGTCCCGTGTTGATCATATATGACTCCTCACTTTCATTGTCCGTCTCGGGCCCTTTATATGGCTTCTTGAGGATGTGATAGATGATCTCTTCGTCGACTCCTCTTCCCGTGGTTGACGATCATGGCCGACTCTTCTCCCGAGGTAATATCGCCCGAGTTGTTAGAATCTTCGAGTCTTCTCCCGGTTGCCTCTGTGATCCGGATTTGAGGGGTGTTGGCGGGTTTAAAATTGAAAATGACCTCCTCTTCGAATCACTTGTATTGATTTCGTTCGGTTTTATTTGGGCCTTATACGTAGCCACCTGTTTGAAGCGGAATGGTTGCTTCTTCACCCGACTTTCTTCCGGTCTTTGGGCTCGAGCACCTCGGGGTTTAATATTAAATTTGACCTCTTCTTCTTCTCCAGATGAGGTATCAAATTTAGGGCCTTTGTTAAAAGGTTTCTGACCTATTTTTGTTATTGGCGACTCGCGCCACGGCGGATTTAGGCAGAAAATATTGGGCGTCATTGAATTTAATCTCATGCACCCCGAATGGTTTGACATCTCCATCAATTCTCTTTTGCTTACCATTCTCAATATATTTAAGGCATTGGTGCAGAGTAGAAGGTATGACCTGATTACCATGAAGCCACGGGCGACCCAGCAACGCCCGGTAAGAGGTTTCAGCGTCAATGACATAGAATTTAGTAGGCGCTCTTAGGCTTCCGCATTGCAGGTTCAGAGTTATAGCTCCCAGGGCCTTTTGGGAGTTTTGATTGAAGCCATGAATAATCACCTTTTCATCAGATAGATTCTTTACGTCTAAGGTGATGGTCTTTAGGGTTTTAAGCGGCATGATATTGATTGAAGACCCTTGCGTCAACCAGGATGCGACCAACCTTTTGCCCTCCGCAGTTTCCGGTGATGTATAGCGGGCGGTTGTGGTCGACGGTGCCTATTAGGAGGTCATCGTCGTGAAATTTATACGAAGCGGCCCGCTTGGCGGTGAATAGGGCTTCTTGCATATTTTGCTCTACGAAGTATGATTTGTACTTCTCGGGATCTTGCAAGGCCTGGATTAGTACCTCCCTTAGGTCTTGTGACATCATCAATGCGTCAAATATGCTTAATAGTCTTTGAATCTTACGCAGATGTGCCAACACATTATATTCTTCGCCCGTCGACCGGTCCTTTCGGGTTCTTGCTTGGATTCTCGACCTCTTTACCTTTATTCTCGGACCTTGTCCTTTCCTTTATCTAATCCTTGGGAGCTTGTCTCTCGGGTATATAAGTCCCTGGACGGAGCACGGCTTTGCATTCTTCATTTTTGGTCCCGAGGTGCTTGCTTCCCCTTCGTCATTTGGGAAGAACATCTCCTCTAATGTTGGCATATCTTCGTCGTGAGAAGAATATACCATATTGCACGAAGCACCCCGCATCTCTTCGCTTTCTTCTTTATTTATTTCTTCATTTATATTTTCTTCCTTTTGACCTAGGGTTAGCTTCTCCCGCCTTCTTTGGAGATGAAGTGTTGAAGGGTGATCGCCTCGGGATCGCCCCCGCTCGTACTCTTCAATCTTGTTCTTTTTGGACTTGTCGCTTCTATGCTTCTTTTTCTTCTTAAGAACTCGATCTTGGCTCGGGTCCACCTTATAGTATACCCCGGGTTTTGGTGGGACCACCGGCGTGATATCGTCTTTCCATTTCATGCCAGGTTCTTTCTTGAGAGCTTTAAGCATTTTAATCGATTTCTTCGATAGGTGCGTAGTCCATTGCTCCTCTTGATCTTCACTTAGCCGGCCCGGACTTTCTCTTCCTCGTGAGAGATCATGTTGGCTGTTCATGGGGTCATGGGCTTTGCAAGAACCCTTTAGGTAAAGTAATTTCACCGTTTTTATATGCCTTCTCGACCCAATCTTTGAAGACCCAAAGAATCTTCAATTGAGTGCCCTATTATTCTGTGGTATGGGCAAAAGTTGGGTTCATCCGATTTATCGGCATCTTCCGGGCGTTTACTGGCCGGCAGGGTTAGGCCATTCTTCAGTGCCCCTCTGAAGATTTGGGCAACTTTATCTTTCCTGAAGGAGTACGGTTTGGATTTCTTTTGTTTAAGGGATTCAAAACTCCGTGAACTCCCTCCTGGATTGGGCCTGGGTCCCTTATTATAATTGTTGCCATTTGTGCTACCGTCGCCGCCTTGGGTGTCTGCGTTGGCAACCATCTTATCTTTCAACGAGGTGAATGCCACTTTGGTTTCGGCTCGGCCCCTCGTTGCGCCTATTATTCATAAAGCTTGGCACGGTATGCGGTGACATCCTTTCCATGTTGGATACCGATCCGAGCAAGTCTTTAAATGTGTTGACCTTTGTCACACCAAGAAGCATGCCCATCCACCCGTCAATGTTCTTCATGATTAGGTTGACGGCCTCATCTTCGCTTAATGTGCGGTCGCATTTAATGCCGAGGTTCCGCCATCTCGTTGATAAAATCTGTCATTGACTCCCCTTTCTTGGGTTTAGTGCTTGCCGACGATCGGCTATGTTTATTTTGTCGGACACCATGACAAATCGCGCCCGAACGAGTCCGCCATTTCGTCCCAGTCCCGATGCTTTGTTGTTTTCCAAATGAATAATACCATTGGAAGGCGGTTCCCACTAGGCTTTGAGGGAATTGTCTTAACAACAAGCATCATTGCCACCCGTGTTGCCGCACGAGGCTACAAAGTGGGCCGTGTGTTGTTCGGGGTTCGGTCTTTGTTGCCTTCCCCGAGAAGGTCCTCGAAGCGGGGATCACATACCCTTTAGGATATTCTTCTAAGTCATATATGGCAGGGGTATGGATGTCCACGCTTTTTTACAAGAGGGATAGCGTATCCACCTCCAAACTATTTGCATTTGTTTGGGCAATCATGGCTTGAATCTCTTTCCGGATATTCCCGTTGGTTCACCTCCACATCTATGGTTCTATGTGGATGGGGTTTAGAATCGACGGTTGTTTTCCCTTATGATTGCTTTTGCACCGTGGACCCCTTCTTGACGGGAACTACCACTTTGAAATTGGCGTCTTGTGATTCTTGCAATGATTTGACCGCCTTAATCAATTCTTCATTTTGCTTCAAAGATGGTAGCGATTAGCTCCCGTTGCCTAATCGCCTCTTCGTCCCGTGCCTCGATGTGGCCTTTCAATATTTCTATTTCATCGATGGGCATTTCGGGACGTGTTTCAACGTCATCTTCATTATCAAAGAGATCGTGGTTTTCGTTGTGGTCTTCCCTTCCCTCGCTATTGCCCTCGGGTTGACTCTCTTGGGGGTCTCCTTTTCGCCATTATTTTTGTTGGTGTTGGTGACGTGAGCTTGATTAGGCGGGGACTGGTCATCTTGAGTCATATTCACCTCAGCATCAGTGTCTGGATCAGTATCGTAGCTTATGCTGATAGTGTTGACTGAGAAGTGCTCTTCATAACGAGCGGTTCTTCTCTTCTTCTTTGCTTGGTCAGGGGCAGTTACTTTCAGACTGTTGAGTGGTATTCTTGAGCCTAATCGGCTGAATACACTCTTCTGGCCTAAGCGGTTGAATACGCTCTCGGACGAAGCGTTGGACCTGCCGGCCTTGTTGGGCTGGGCCTGAGACTGGGGTTTTATTGGCTGGGATCCCTTTGGGACCCACACCTGCTGGGTGCTAGGTGTTGCCTTTGGTATAGACCTCCTTGGGTTCGGAGTGGAGGCAATGGCTTGCGGCTGAGCCATGCTTTGAGAGTGATCGGGGCGGGAGACGTATCGTCTCGACCTAGCGTTTCTAACGCTCTTCCTCTGTTTGAGGGCCCTATGAGCCTTATAAATGGCTTCTGCAGGGGTTTGAGACTTGTCCTGGCGGCGCTGAGGCCTTTGAGTTGGGCGAGGTGTGGGTTTAGGCACCTCCCATGCCTGGCGGAGCTGGCCTGTGGCTGAGTTCTTGGCCACTATGCGGAGAGCTGTGAATTTGTTAGAGACCGGGATAGCTGGCCTAGCCACCAGCTGGTTCTGGTATGCATCCAGGGCCCTCTTCCCGGACGCTTGAGAGTTGTGGATAGTTTGGGCCGCGCCGTTGGGGTCGTCTTCTTAGACGGTCGCCTTCTCCTCTTTGGGGAGGTAGTAGGAGAGGCCATGATGTTGTTAGAAATACCCTTGGGAGTTAGGGTAATCGAGTCCTCCTCCTCGTCCGGGATGGAGATCCGGACGGTTGCGGGAGTGATCGTGGCCACTGGAGCTGGGCCGTAGATGGTGAGTTCCTGCGGGATGGTCCCGAAGAACATAAAAAGCTTGCCCTCTGGGCTCTGTGCAGGCATGACGGTGTAGGGAGCGAGGTTGAAGTTGCCAAAGAATGCCATTTCCTGCAAAACAAAAATACTTGAAAATCATTAGTCATTTTTAGCGCATAGAAGACCACTTGTATCTCTTAACTATTCTATTTGACTCTCTCTTTCAGAGATAAGAGGAGAATCTAGGTCCCACCGGCGTGCTGATCCCGTGCGACCCTTTTTCGCGCGCTCCGCACCGCCGCCGGCGATGGGTTGCGGAAGAAGGACACGGAGATCCCTCCCGAGCGTGCATCTCGTCGGGGTGTCGCCGATTCTCGCCGTTTAGAGATAATTTGTATGCACATTCAGGGGGTTTTTTAGTGATTGTGAGTTCTTGTAGATTCCGGTGGGCGCAAGCCCCCACCGTTAATTACCCTGGGCTACGAACCTCGAGGCACCTCTGGATCTTTGAAAGAGAGAAGCAAATAGTATAGTTAAGAGATAGTCAAGTGGTCGTCTAGGTTTATAAAAGGGATCTACGGAAGATGAACCTACAAACAGATCGGTTCAATCTAGGGAAGACAAAACCTACAAACAGATCGGTTTTATCCTATGGGGGACGAACCTACAAACAGACCGGTTCAGTCCATGCCACCTCGAGATGTAACCTTACCAACAGCCCAGGTTAATCTCTTCATAGGGGGCTTGAGGTGAGTCTACATACAGACCGACTCGACCTCCGTTGATCTAGAAGATAAACCTACAAACAGACCGGTTCAATCTTAACTAGTCAACAACCAATCACACAAGATACAACTCGAAGCACTGAGCCGGTTGATCTTGAGGTTGGTGAATCAGGAGAAGGGTGGATATGGCCCACGTATTTCTTCTCACCGATCTTCTAGATCATGAATTCGTAGCACTAAGCCGATTCATAAACCTAGGAAACACAATTGCACACAATGTCAAACCCGAAGCGCCGGGGCCGCTTCAACATTGAGGCATGTGTTAGTGAAGGAACCTACCTACGAACGGTTCACATTCACTCGTTTTGTGGATGAATCTACCAACGACCGATTCAATCTCACATTCTCGGAAATGAGCCAGAGACAAACTCATCGACGGACAAGTTCGGTCTTGCCGGCTCAAATGGTCATGAATTACTTGTTCATGACACCGAGTCATTAAGATGTCACTTCGCTAGGACATCGTAATGTTCTTCATCTTCAAAGTCGACATATCTCTCCATGCTGATGTCGTAGCTTTGGTCAATCTTCAACGAACGTCAAGATGTTCTTGTCCCGACTAATCATCCTACGTGTTGCATTACTTGTGCAAAATTACTATGTAGCCCTACACCCCTTGTGTGAGCGTATTCAATCATGAGTTACTTGCTCATGGCAATGCGAGTCATTAAGATGTCACCTCTCTAGGACATCGTAATGTTCTTCTTCTTCTTCGTGAGTCGACGTATATCTTCATGTTAGTGTCGTAGCTTTGGTCAATCTTCAACGAACGTCAAGATGTTCTTGTCTCGACTAATCATCCTACGTGTTGCATTACTTGTGCAAAATTACTATGTAGCCCTACACCCCTTGTGTGAGCGTATTCAATCATGAGTTACTTGCTCATGGCAGCGAGTCATTAAGATGTCACCTCTCTAGGACATCGTAATGTTCTTCTTCTTCAGAGTCGACGTATATCTTCATGTTAGTGTCGTAGCTCTGGTTATTCTTCATCAGGTGTCAAGATGTTCCTGTCTCAACATATCTTCTCATATTGCTATTGAAGTCTTAATCATCCCACGTCAAGATGTTCTTGTCTTGACTAATCACTTTAAATGTCATGTCATGTGTGCAAATATTCATATGTGGCTCTACACTCCTTATGTGAGCATATTTATTCATTTCTTAAAATGCACAAAGTCTATTATAATATCTTCCATTATTATAAAGATGCATTTATTATTATTATTATTATTATTATTACAATTATTATATTACTATTATTATTTTTATTATTATTATTTTTATTTCTTAAACCCTATTTGTCTATGTAGAAAATTATTTACAAAAATAAAAAGGGGTAGCTATTAATATTTTTGGGATTTTTTATAATGGCTAAAATAATAGAATTTTATTTTTATTATTTCTAAACTCTATTTTATTTGTAGAAAATCACTTACAAAAATAATAGAAAGTAAGATAGCTATGTTTTATTTATATTTTTAAAAAAATGCTTATAATAGCTAAAGTGATAGAATTTTGTTATTATATCCTATTATATTGTAATACTATTCATTATGTAAGAATTATTTACAAAATCAAAAGATGGTTAGCTATACTATTTTACGATTATCATTATTATTATTATTATTATTTTATTATTATATATTTTTTTTAATATCTATAATAGCTAAAAGAAATCATTACTAATATTCTATTCTATTTATTATACTATTCATTATATCTATTTTTATTATCTCTATTTATTATCTATAGAAAAGTATAAGATTTTATTATTAGTCATAAGGGATGAAATTCATTATGTTTTTATTAAAACTATTATTTTTATCACATTTTATTCATCAAAAGTATATTTTTATATATTTGTATAGAAATAACAAAAGAAATACAATTCATATCATAAAACTATATTATTATTCTTTATTGTAATAGAAAATGTATAGTAGTATATTTTTGTATATTTTTTTATTATTATTATTATAGAAAATATCAATATAATATCCATTATTATTATTATTATTTTTTTATCAAAGAATATAGCTAATCTCATTTTTTTATTATAGTATATTACTATCATCATTATTATTTCATGAAAAATCACTTGAAAAATCACTAAAATATATCTAGTTATTATTTATGATTTTTATTTGTATTTTTGGAATTTTTATAGCATTTAAAATGACAGGTCAAATCTAGGTCAACTATATCAATATATGTAATGCATTTTGCTTTTAAAATGTTTTATTATGATTGTATTTCTAAAACTGGAATATTATTGTATAGAAAAATAGTATGAAAAATAAGAAAATTTTAGAAACAAATTTGAGTCAATTTGGAGTTCAATAGCATTTTCAAATCATTTATTTACTCCATATTATTACTATTCTGTTATTATTTAATTAATGGGCCTAATCTGGGCCGCCAGATCTGTATCAAGATCGGCGCCTATCTTTCATTTAACTCTATTCTTATTTGGGCCGTCAGATTTGCTTTGAGATTAATTTGTATTGAATGGACGGCCCAGATTCATATCCGCATCTTTATTTAATACAGTGCTTTATTTCACACGTTCGATCTCTTCAAGATTCACACACGCGCGTTAATATCCGTGCCGTTGCGATTATCTGACTCTCCAGTCAACAGCTTCTTCAAGATTCACGTTAACGACATCGCGGCGATTGCGCCATCTTCCTCCGATCAGCGATCGCTTCTAGCGTCGCCTTGTTATGAGGAATTATTCGGTGGTGCCTGATCGACAATCTATACGGTGAATCGTGTTGTATACCTATACCGAATGAATCAATTTGGTACCAGTTGGTACCGAGTGTTACATTCTCTAAATTCAAAGCAATTGATCGTGTTTTCCATCAATTAATCACTCAATTAGCATCGTATATGCATGTGGTTACTTTCTAACATAATTGGAATGATTCAAATTGGTCTATGACTCAACTATTGGAGATGATCACTGGAATACAATGAAATCGCTGATATCCATTGCGATTCATCTCGAATTCCTATCACTCATCAATTGATATTGACATTAGCATGCTTAACATTCCTTGTAACATGTGCTTAGGCTGAAATATCCTTGATTATGCTTATAATTCCTTTTAATTTTCAATCTGAGACGCAATTGTGTACACGAAACGCGATAACAGTGAATAGACTTCAAATTAATCGAGTTCTCAAGCTTTTAGCTGAGATCAATCGACTCTAAACGATTCTATGGACTCTAACACATATCATATTAACAAAGATTAGGATAATTTCAACTCAAGAATCAAGAATTGATCGATGAATTCAACTGTTACCGAGTTCTCAAGTTGAAACTGAGATCAATCGATTTAACAGTCTCATTCATTGATCTTTAAACAAAATTCACTAAAAGAAATGAAAGATTCATGCTTTACAAGCTTGTATTACATGAGAGAGAGATGAAAATCAAAGAATATTGAATGAAAAATAAGCGAAATTCAAGAACAATACAATGCCATACTGATAATCAATCACAATCACATTCTGAGTCTTTGATCTTCAAGAATCGAGCTTGTTAACTCATAATCAACAGAGAATAGGGTTTAGAACTCACCTCTCGGATAAGCAATTGGAGTAAAATGAATCGAGTTCTCAAGTTAAAACTGAGATCAATCGATTTCAACACCTTCCTTCTTATCTCTTGCTCCTAACTTGCTCTTTCTCTCTCTCTGAGCTCTATAGTATATCACTTTCCTTTTGTCTCTTCTCTCGTCTTGCGTGTTGTTCTTAATTTCCATGGATTAGGGGTTTATATAACAATAAAAGGGTGTACCAAAGGGGTTAGAGCTATACACCATCCATACACCAAAGAATTGAGTTAGATTGGCTCATGAACATGGTTCTTCAATTCGTTAGTGCTTCGTTATGATGCTGGGCCCCATCTAAGCGAATCCAAAGTGATTCCTTGACTCGTTGACTAAGTTTGACTTATCTCTTATCTTCCATTCGCTGTTAGAACCTTCTAGAGCATATAAACATGCTATATATACTCAAATCAATGCATCTAATGCACCCCTTTGCTCTCTGCCATTACCACTCTTCTTCAAAACTGTGAATTCAATCACCCGATTTCCACCTTTGGTCAAAAGCATATCTCCACCATCCAATTGATAATCTCCATCATCTAAACAGCATCGTGTAAGCATAGGGAAGCTACAAGCATTGCCAATTCAAGCTGAGAGTGCAAGGTTTCAAATTTCATCAATTTGCCCGATTTTATCACTCCTTCTCAATTGCTTCAATTCATCCCCTAATTGCTGCTTCTTTCTTCATCTACAGCGTCGCCTAAGTAAATAGAGAAGGTTTGCATCATCAATTTTGGATTCTGAAGTAGGAATTGAAGTGCTTCATCAATTGCCCGAGGTATTCATCTCTCTCAATCACCTTATTCACTTGTTGTTTTTCAATTCTGATCAATTGCACATACTCTCCTATGTATAGGCTAGCTCTAGGTGAAAGGAATTGGAGTTGCGAGCTTTGGAGAGCTTGATCACCTCTAATGGCGCCTTCTGCCTCGTCGAGAAGAAGGAAGAAGAGAGGGAGGGGAGAAGGAGAAGAGAAAGAGGAGGGTGCGTCCGGCGCACAGAGTCCACAGCTAGGTGGGACCCACAGTCAGAGGTGCAACACGAGTGAGCCAGGTACACACCGCTTCTTTCTTTTGATTTAAATCTCTGATTAGATCTGTGCATAGGCTAGGTGCATGACTGCCTGTATGAGCTATACATTCATAAACCTGACAAATGGGCCCCATATGTAAGTATATGAATCTCGGCCCATTAGTCCAGCTGTGGATTAGTTAACCCCTTGCTTAAAACTAATTGATCTGACTTGGCACACTCTGATAGGTCCACTTGTTTAATCAATCCATTAATCATCTGTTATAGTATTAATCCATGCCGAGGTGGCTCTGTAGTGTAGTGCCATGTGGCACCAGGGTGGTGAGGTGGTCTCCTCTGGCTGTGCCATGTGGCATAGGGTTGGGTTAAGTGGACCTCTGGTGTGGTGCCATGTGGCACTAGGGTGGTGAGGTGGTCTCCTCTGGCTGTGCCATATGGCATAGGGTTGGGTTAAGTGGACCTTCGGTGTGGTGCCATGTGGCACTAGGGTGGTGAGGTGGCCCATCGGTCGTGTCGCCACGTGGCACCGAGGTGGGGCCCACCGTCGCTGACTCATACTAGGGGGTGGGGCCCACATGGCCGAGGTGGACCAATAGGGTGCCGACACGTGGCACGAGGTGGCCCAAGTGAGATGCCGACACGTGGCACACCCTCTCTCTTCTCTTATTTTATTCCTTCGTGTTTCCCGCACCCGCTTGTACCCGTAGCCGCTATTATCCCCAACTTGCACCCGAACTCGCTTCCGATCAAATCTCGGCCCTTGATTAATTCATTTATTCTCGCCTTTATTTTCCCCGAATTTATTTTAATAGCTCCACTTATCCAAAAATCATGAAAATTTCACCAAAAATCCCTAAAATCATGATGATCATCCCTGTAATTTTTAATTCCATTTTTACCCCTCCTTCTCTGAATTAAAAATTCTTTTATCAATAAAACCCTATTATTCCTTATGAATTAATCCCTAATCTCAATTGTAGCTCAATGTCTCTCGCCAATTATCTCCTCTTGCAGAAACCACCCTAACTAAATACCAATTAGACTTATATTGATATTCATTAGGGCTTGATTTGATCAAATGCCGACTACTTATCGAATTAATACAAATCTAGACTTGATCAAAGTGGTTGCTCCGAACTTTGCACTTTGATCGCCTTGTGAAATTGACTTTCAATCCCTTAACATGAGGGTGACTTGGTCAAAGAACCGACTACTTATCGATAATTGACACAAATCAAAGCATGGTTAGGTGGTTGCTCGCATGACTTTGGCACCAGTCGGCCTTGAAAGCAAAATCACATTTGGAATTTCTCATGATTAGTTGCATCAAAATGCTAGCTTGGCATTGACATCATTTCATGTAGTGTAGGGATTATACTTTGCTTCACTCCTTTCTAGGGTTAGCTTCAAAGGCGGATCTCTGGGTCCAATTCGACTCCTTCAATAGGTCACCGAGGTGTGGGGTCCACTGTCGGTGAAAATGGTCATATGGATGACTCATCGGATAGGCTATGCTATTAGGTTCATCTACAAGGGGCGCCAGTGGGGTCCCACTTGTCGAGAAAACATAATCAAATGGTCGACCCATCGGAGATTTTCTCTCTCCTAAATCTCCCGAGGGTCGCCCACCTCGAATGAGTAGGAGGTGGTGGGGTATTTATATCCTCGTCTTTCACCATATTATTCCATTGTGGGATTAATGCTTAACTTCATTCCGGTTGGTTAGCTTTCTTAGCAAAATAGGCTAGGTCCATATCATTGGAGTCGCTTCCTAAGGGACCGCCATGTGGGTCCCACTTGTCGAAAAGATAAAATCACATGGTGACACCCAAGAGGTCTCCTCTCTCCCTCGATCTTCTTGGGTGTCACACATGCTTTGAGTGGATAGAGAATAGCGGGGTATTTATACTCTTCACTTCATGCCCAACATTCCATTGTGGGACTAATGGATTTGTTCCGGGTTATGCAATGACCTTTCCCGATCGGTGGGCCACCTTTCCACTGCTCTCTCTCTTCTCCCCCCTTTCTTATGATTCATCATTAACCATCAGTTTATTTCATTTATTCATTTATTCATCCTTGAAACTTTTCAAGGGTAAACAACCACCCTAACTAAATACCAATTAGACTTATATTGATATTCATTAGGGCTTGATTTGATCAAATGCTGACTACTTATCGCAAGAATTAATACAAATCTAGACTTGATCAGTGGTTGCTCCCGCTTTGGCACTGATCGGTCTTGTGAAATTGACTTTCAATCCCTTAACATGAGGGTGACTTGATCAAAGAACCGACTACTTATCGATAATTGACACAAATCAAAGCATGGTTAGGTGGTTGCTCGCGACTTTGGCACCAGTCGGCCTTGAAAGCAAAATCACATTTGGAATTTCTCATGACTAGTTGCATCAAAATGCTATCTTGGCATTGACATCATTTCATGTAGCATAGGGATTATACTGCTTCAGCTCCTTTCTAAGGTTAGCTCCAAAGGCAGATTTTTAGGGTTCAACTCTGACTCCTATAGCAGGTCACTGAGGTGTGGGGTCCACCTGTCAGTGAAAATGGTCGCATGAGCGACTCGTCAGATAGGCTATGTTGTTAGATTCATCTACAAGGGACTGCCAGGTGGGTCCCACTTGTCGAGAAAATGTAATCAAATGGTCGACCCATCGGAGATTTTCTCTCTCGAAATCTCCCGAGGGTCGCCCACCTCGAATGAGTAGGAGGTGGTGGGGTATTTATACTCTTCACTTCATGCTCGACATTCCATTGTGGGACTAATGAATTCATTCCGGGGTTAAGCAGCGACCTCTTCTGATCAGTGGGCCATCTTTTCATTGCTTTCTCTCCTTCCCTCTTCTTATGATTTGTCATCAATCATCAATTTATTTTCATTTATTCATCTATTCATCCTTGAAATCTTTCAAGGGTTAACAGTTTCGAGTCTGAAGCGCTATGCCAACTCACGTCAGGGCCTGTAATTATCGGAAGACAGGCTGAGCTTTGTATGTCTGATCCGACCTTCTAAGTCATGAGCTCAAATCATTTTGCCGGCTTTTGGACTTAGGTCTCCAACTCCTTACTGAAGCAATCTTCGATTAGAGTCTCGTTTGACGAGGTTTCGGCTTGAACTCTTCATTTGGTGGGATCTTCAATGGAGTACATTCGCTTCAAGAAGTTTCAACCCTGATTTTTTGTAGAGGTTTTGGATTTAATTTCTTTTGTGAAAGGTCTTTGCTTAGATTCCTTCACCTAAAGAAACTCTTCTTTCACTTCTTCATCCGCGGGGAATCTCAGATTTCGCCTTCGATGCATCCTTTGGCTGAAGATGTTACAACTTGAGACCTCTGTCTGTCGGGATCTTCGACAAAGCACCTTCGCTTCAAGTGATTTTAACTCTAACTTCTTTTCCTTTCAGCTTATACTTCCGTGTGTTTTTTTTTTGGTGGCTTGTTTACCCGATATCTTTTTTATGGGGCTTCGTACCTCAGATTTTCATCAGGAGATTCTGCCCTTGTCTGATCTTTGATGAACTTTTGATTTCACCTTTCTTTGCTTCTGGTAGGCTTGTATGCTTGTTGTTTGCTTGCTCGCATATGTTGTTCAATCAGCGTCTCTTCTGATCAGCATTTTTGATACAACTTCACGGTGGGACCATGGTATTTAAGGATACCAATCCTACCTGTATTAACCTTTAGGTCAGGTACAGAGTGAACCCGTTTATCTTTTTATTACTGACGGATAAACTTGCCAGTGTCAATTGTATTATGGATTCAATTGACAACACCATTTTGTGGATACTTCATGTATATATTATTTTTAAGTGGAAGCTCACACACTCTTCCCCTCATTTGTACACTTTTGCGTGCTAAAGTGGAAACTCACCATCGCTCGTCTCCTCTCATTTTATTTTGTGGAAGTGTGGTATTTTTATGGATGAATGCACCCAACCTGCTTTGTATGACACTCTTGGTGTCGGGGACAAAGATGACAACCCCTTTTCAGAAAATATATATTTTTTATTTTTATAAAATATAGTTTCTTTTATTATTTTTATTTAACTAAAATATTTTTGTGTGTTTTATGGAGGAATATTATTTATTATTAATATATACGAATTTTTTTATTTTTTATGCCCTCAGAAGTGACTATGGATAGCCACCAATCTGCTCGACCTATCCTTTGGTTTTCACCGCAGGCGACCATGATGAGCAGCTTTCCTCATTGGGCGACAGATAGTTTGAGGGACAAACTGCAAACCCTGTCCATTTTCATATTTATTCTGGATCAAATGGACAAACCCAGTGGTATTTGTATTATGAGCCCAAACACCAAAGCTATTGCCTTTAACTCCGCGTGGTTTTGGCCATGATTGATTTCATTATATTTTTGGGTTTGGGGTTTATTTAGGTCTCTTTCCATTATTATTATATATTTTTGGATTTTTGGGCTACTAAGGCCTTTATTCTATTTTTGGATTTTCGGGTCTATTAAGGTCTTTATTCTATTTTTGGATTTTCGGGCTTACTGAGACTGTTATTCTATTTTTTAGGTTTTTTGGTTTACTGAAGCTTTTATTCTATTTTTTGTTTTTAGGCCTATTGAGGCCTTTATTTTATTTTGGGTTTTCGGGCCTATTGAGGCCTTTATTCTATTTTTGGTTTTCGGGCCTATTGAGGCCTTTATTCTATTTTTGGGTTTTTGGGCCTACTGAGGCCTTTATTTTATTTCTAGCACTCCATGACTAATTGTGTACGGTGGGACTAGTTCTTGATGAATCACAAATCATCGTCAGATTCGTAACCCAATCCTCGAGTATTCTTCATTTTACCATCTGGGCCCATGATCATCTTCCGGGGATTGTCCCATAACCTTACAAAGGTCTTGACTTCGGCTTTCGATATGTCTCTTAGACCACCTATCATTTGTGCCAACTCATAGATTTTCTTTTCGAAGAAGTGAATAATAACACCATTATCTTTTTCGTCGCCCGAGTCTTCCTGCTCTATCATCCATCGTTCCCAGGAATCAACACTAGAGTCTTCCCTGGACTGGGTTGAATCACTTTTATAGAAAATGATAGCTTTCTGAACTATAGGTTTTTCCTTCACATATATCAACTTTGCGGGTACCACGAAGGTTTTCAAAATTTGTATGTGATTTACCTCTCTTGGGGTTAAGTCTTTGAAGTATTTATTAGGCACCGTTGTGATAGCCAGTGACATTGCCTCATCTTTTATTTTGACATTCAATACATGATTCGAGCGATGCACTTCTTTAAGATTCCTCTTCTTAAACTTCTTGAGAGGGTTTTGATCACTCCCGACTCCTTTTAGTTTTTCTTCTTTTTGGGTTCCCAATTCCGGGAGATGAGTCTTAATTGACTTAAGATTGAAAACAATCCCATCATCAGAGTCTTCATCTACCATATCATGTGAGATAGTGCATACTCTGAATCGCACACTCTCCTCTTGTTCTTTCGCTTCATGTGGGGGTAAGCTTTGAAGAACGCTTTGCGGGAGTTCGATTATTCCTTCTGTGTATCCTTTCTCAACCCAGTCTTTAAATACCCAGCAATCCTCGATCGGGTGCCCCAAGACTCGATGGTAAGGACAGTAATTTGAATCACTGTGTTTCTCCATCTCAGCTGGTCTTTTGCTTGTCGGCAGGATAAGTCCATTTTCCATCGCTTCTTTGAAGATTTTTGCCACCTTGTCTCTTCGAAAAGAATATGGTTTGCTCTTCTTTTGTTTGAGAGTCATGTCTCGTCTGCTCTCTCTTGTGTACATGAGTTGTTTACCTTTATCTTGATTCTCTCCCTGGGTTCTTATTGTTTTTTCCGAGGTATTAGCATCACTGATGGTTATTTGAATGGCTTTGACCATTTCTAGGATTTCATTATTTTGTACTTTTATATCCTGCATCACCTCCCATTGTTCAGCTATTTCTCTTCTGTTGACTTCTACTTGGCATCTCAATTCTTCGATTGAGGAGGTTCTGCTACTCTGAGATCCCAAATACGGGTTCTCGAGGCATCGCACCATTGGGGCTTTGCATTTGAAGAGTTGGGACCTGAAAACACTTGATCTTCATCTCCTGGTCTGTTGGTAATAGCGAGGCACATAAGTTTATGTTTTATGTGATCGATCACATATGATGCTTCACTTTCGCTACTTGTATCTACGTTATTTTCAGGTCTTCGAAGACAACGATAGATAATTTCTTCATCTGATTCTTCTCTTTCTGAGTTTTCAGATGATTCTTGCTCTTTTGATCTTGAGTTATTCTCTGACTCTTCTTCATTTGAACTCCCGTACTCCGGGATATTATGTGGCGTCGTGTGTCCTGAATCTTCAGATTCCTCGGACTCTTCATTTGATGATGTCTCAATTTGAGATGCAGTCTTGTTCTTGAGATTAAATGTAACCTCCTCTTCAGAGCCGTTGCTTGAAAACCCTATTTGTGATATAGTTTTCGATTTAAAGTTAAAAATAACCTCTTCATCTGATCTTTCATTTGACATTTTGGTTTGTAGTGTAGTTTGAGGTTTGAAGTGAAATTTAATTTCTTCTTCTTCCTCTGAAGACGCGTCATATTCCGATCCTTCAGTTGACGCAATGTTCCTTAGTGTTTTTACTGGCTCTGAGGGTTTACCCTTCTCTTTTTCTTTTTTTGATAAGAAGAATTGGGCATCGTTAAATTTTATCTCATGAACACCAAATGGTTTTAAATCTCCATTGATCCTTTTCTGCCCGCCATTATCGACGTATTTCAGGCATTGATGAAGGGTGGAAGGTACTATTTGATTATTGTGCAACCAAGGTCGTCCCAATAATGCCCGATACGATGTCTCAGCATCTATTACGTAGAATTTTGTTGGAGATTTTAAGCCACCACATTGTAAATTCAGAGTTACTGCTCCCAAGGCCTTCTGGGAGTTTTGGTTAAATCCGTGAATAGTTACTTTTTCGTCAGATAAATTCTTTACATCCAATGCTATTGCCTTTAGGGTTCTGAGAGGCATTATGTTGATTGAAGATCCAGCATCAATTAAGATGCGACCAATTCTTTGTCCTCCACAGTCTCCTGTAATGTATAGAGGACGGTTGTGATCTGTGGTACCCATTAGGAGATCTTCATTGGTGAAGGTAATGCCTATTTCTCGTTTGGCGGCATACAATGCTTCTTGTAAGTTTTGCTCAATGAAATAAGACTTGTATTTCTCAGGATTTTGCAGAGCTTGAATTAGCACATTCCGTAGGTCTTGCGACATCATTAGTGCGTCGAATATGCTTTGAAGCGTGATGTATTTTGCGAAGATGTGCTAGGACATTGTAGTCATCGATAGTTTGCCTAGCCTTTTCGCTATTCTTGACAATATCATATATCTCTCTAGATCTATTCTGGGCTTTGTCTTTATTTTTGTCTGAATCCTTCACGGCTTGTCTTTCAGGAATGTAAGTCCCAGAGCGTAGTACCGTCTTGCATTCTTCCTTTTTAGTACCTGAAGTGCTGGCTTCCCCTTGATGCGTTGAGAAAAATAACTCTTGTAACATGAGCGTATCATCTTCATCATATGTGTTATCCTCGTGATATACCATGTTGCATTTATGAGAAATTATATTTACTTGTTCGTGAGGTGTAGGATTTTGCAAAAATCCCTTGGGTAAAGTAATTTCACCATTTCGGATAGATTTTTCAACCCAATCTTTGAAAACCCAACAATCTTCTAATGTATGTCCCAATATTCTATGATATGGGCAATAATTGGGGTTATCTGATTTTTCTGCATCTTCGGGACGCTTACTCATAGGTAATTTGAGTCCATTCTTCAATGCTCCTTTAAAAATTGTGAGCACTTTATCCCTTCGAAAAGAATATGGCTTACTTTTCTTTTGCCTCAGAGTTTCAAAAGACTGAGAACTTCCTCCTGTGACGGGCTTAGAATTTCTCTCACTACTGTTATTTGCATTGTTACCTGATACATTTGTATTGGCAACCATTTTATCCTTGAGCTTGGTGAAAGCCACCTTTGCTTCTGTCCTTCTTGGTGGTCGAGCACCCATAAAACTTGGAATGTTGGAAGACGACATACTTTCCATGTTGGACACTGCTCTTAGTAAATCTTTGAACGTGCTGACTTTGGTCACACCCAAGAGCATCCCCATCCATCCATCGATATTTTTCTGGATCAGGTTGACCGCCTCATCTTCGGTCAGTGTCCTGTCACATTTTATGCTGAGATTTCTCCATCTGTTGATGTAATCTACCATGGACTCACCTTTTTTAGGCTTTGTATTTGCCAAATCGGCTATATTCACTTTATCTGATATCATGGCGAATCTGACTCTGAATGCATTTGCCATTTCATCCCATGTATTTACACTTTGATTTTCTAATGAATAATACCATTGGAAGGCTGTGCCAACGAGGCTTTGGGAAAATTGTCGCAACAACAGCGCGTCATTCCCGCCAGTGTTCCCACACGAGGCTACGAAGTGTGCCAAGTGTTGTTCTGGGTTTAGGTCTCTGTTTCCTTCTCCTGAGAAGACCCTGAATTTTGGTATCACATACCCTTTTGGATATTCTTCGAGATCATAGGTGGCAGGATATGGATGTCCACAGTTTCGGACAGGCGGAAGTGCATAGCCACCTCCTACAATCTGCATCTGTTGAGCAATCATCGCTTGTATTTCTTTCTTGGTTACCCCTTGGTATTCGGGTTCAGAATTTATATGACTATGAAAGGTCACTCTCGGGTTGCTAGGACCAGCATTGGTATTTGACCCATCTCTTCCTTTTTGGTTTTTGGAATCAACATTGATACTTATTTGATGAGAACCTTTTACTTTGTTAGTATCAGTGTTAAGATTCATGTGCTCTTGCAAAGCCTTGATGGTATTGGCTAGTTCTTCATTCTGCTTTAACACAGCCATCAAGAGTTCTCGCTGTTTCACAAGCTCTTCATCCTGCATCTCTATATGATTTCTCAATAATTCTATATTGTCTGGAGGGATGCTTGTTGCTCCATGATTTTCACATCCATCTTCGGAGTCGGAAGGATTATTTTCTTCATTCCCTTCTTCTCCAGATTTGTTGCTATCGCTTGTCCCTTTATTTTTTCTTGGTCTTCCTTTTCGGCCATTGCCCTTACCGATTTGTCGCATTGGTCTGATTTTGCGGGGATCGGTCTTCAGGATCTTGAGGATCTTCTGAAGTCACAACATTGACACTGGCGTGGACTTGAGATTCTTTATTTTCTTCGAAGCTTGTGGTGACCATATAGGCCGAGAAATTCCTTTCCAGATCTCCTACATATTTAACGACCGTCTTTTCTTTCGACTTTGGTTATTCACCGAGATAGTTAAATTTTCGGATTGAATCTTGGGACCCAACCTATTAAACACGCTATAAGAGGTGTGTTCTTCAGCCACCGGTTTTAATCGGGATTCATATTGAGTCTTAGAAGTTATAGGGACCCACTCTTGCGTGGTTTTCTGATTTCTTCCTTTTATGAGTCTCACGACTTGAGAGGCTCGACTGCGCCAATTCTGGCTTACTTGATCTTGAGAGGGAAAGTTCAACCTAGATTTAACCGATACTCGATTCCGAGTTTGATCAGGGATCTGATATCTCAACTTTCCAGTTGTCAGGTTCCTTTTTTCTTTCAAGGTTACTGCCGAGACTGGCTTCTTCTGATTTTGTGGAGGTTTTCGTGATGAAACTTCCCAAACTTGACGCTTCTGACCTCTAGAAGGGTTCTCTGCTACAACTCTTAGAGCGGAGAAAGAGTTGGATACAGGGATATTTGGCCTAGCCACCAGGCGTTCTTGAGGTACTTCCCGAATTCTTTTTGGAAGACCTTGGATGTAGAGGCAGTTTTGGGAGAAATTGTCTTCTTGGTTGGGCGTCTCCTCCTCCTTTGAGGTTCAGGAGGAGAGTTCATGATTTTGTTATCTATACCCTTCTGAGTTAGAGTAAAATAGACTTCTTCATCCTCTTCTTTAGTTGGGGCTGCTGCGAAGATGGGAGCCACCATGGTTGAAGCAACCACTGTTGGAGTGTTGATGATGATTTCTTGCGGGATAGTCCCGAAGAAAATGAAATACTTCCCTTCAACGCCTTGAGAAGGAGTGATAGTGCGAGAAGCCACCATTGTTGTTGTTTCGTTGCTGTTGAGATACGCCATTTCACCTACAAAACAAACAACAACTTTAACTTTATTATTTTATTTTATTTATTTTATTTAAGCAACCACTTAATTTACTTAATTATTCTATTTATTTTTCCTTTCAAAGATGAGAGGAGAATCTTGGTCCCACCGGGCGTGCCAGATCCTGTGCGACCCTTTTTCGCGCCTCTCACCGCCCTGAAAAAGGAACTGGGCGATGAATTACGGAAGAAGGACACGGAGATCCCTCTAAGTGTGCATTGGGGTATATTTATATGAATTTGGAATGCACATTTAAAGGTTTTTAGAGATTGTGGGGTCTTTAAGATTCCAATGGGCGCAAGCCCCCATTGTTAATTACCCTGGGCTTTGAACCCGAGGAACCTCTGATTAAGAAAGGAAAAATAAACAAAATAGTTAAGCAATTTTAAGTGGTCGGCTTGTGAAAGGCGGAGAAGATATGAACTTTTTAAGGTAGTCTACACATTGTGAACCTCAATTAATGGCAGTTCAGACCATGAGTCTCGATTAATGGCAACTCAGACCATGAGCCTCGATTAATGGCAGCTCAGACCATGTGAATATCAGTACGCAAGATGTGAAGCTTGAAGCGCTATGCCAGCTCAGCATCAAGGACTGGTTATCAGAAAGACGGAGAAGATTTTGATCGTCTTTAACTGATCTTCTAGATCATGAACATGAAGCGCTATGCCAGCTCATGGACCTAGGCATTCAGATATCTCGATGATCCATATAGAGATACTGAATGGTTCCCGAGATACGAGATATTGAGTTAAGGCTCCTTACCAACTCAAATATCAAGATCAAGGTGGACCTTCTGAGATACAAGATGTGAACGCGAGCGCTCTGCCCGCTCAACATCAAGATTCGATGAATCGAAAGACAGAATTTGACCCCTTTCTTGGTCTTTACTGATCTTCTAGACTATGAATCTGCAGCGTTGTGTCAATTCATAAATCTTGTAATTCAAAGTCTCGATGATCCATATAGAGACTTGAATAATTTTCAAGATACGAGATATTGAGTTAAGGCTCCTTACCAACTCAAATATCAAGATCAAGAATTGATTTTTTTTTGTTTCAGATTGAGTTTGATTTATTTTTGAGATTGAATTTTAATTTTATTTTATTTCATGAGAATGATGATGTCCTTATTATTATTTTTATTTTTATTTGGGTTTGTTCATTTTATTTGCTTATTTTATTTTTAATTTTGTGGTTTGGAAGTTTATTTAATTTTGGTGAAAGGAGATAATATTTTATTTGACTTATTTTATGTGCTTAATTTTATTTATATTTATATTTATACTTTTTATTTGGAGTTTATTTAATTTGAGAAGTTATAATTTTATTAATTTTCTTTTATTTGCATATTTAATATTTAATATTTATTTCAAGTTTATTTAATTTTTAAAGTTTGATTTAATGATAAGAGTTGTATTTTTAATTTATCATTTAATTTATTTATTTTTATTTATATATTTAGCTTTACTTTTATTTACTTTACTTTATTTGAAATTTGTTTAATGAAGGAGAGTTGTGTGTCTGTGTGTGTATATATGTATATTTAGTTATTATTTGTTTATGAATTTTCAGAAAATATATGATTTATTTTATTTGAGAAGAATTTATCTATTTATATATATGATGTACTATTTCTTTTAGATTTCTTTTGGATTAATGAAGAACATATATATGTTTTTTTCTTTTTCTGCTTTATAAGAAAAAAAAAAAAAAATCTTTATTTTTTTTTTGTCATATATATATATATTATGTTTTATTTCTGTTGATCATTACTATTATATTTTTTTTAGGAGAAAAGCATTTTATTTATTTTGTTTAGGCAATTTGTTTTTTTTTTTTTTAAATTGAATTTATTTTAAGAAAAGAAAATTTTCTATCAATCATCTATTTCTATGAAGTTTGTTTATACAACAATTTTAATGTTTTGATCTAGATATTTTATTATATACTTTGTTACGCTTTACATAGGAAACGTTTTTTTTTTTTTTGTCTTTTATTTTCATAATTCAAATAAAGTTTACAAAATTTAGGAGATGAATAACAATACTAATTCATTCCTACATGATCGACGTTCATAGCAATTGATATCTTTAATTTATTTTTGATTGTCAATACAACTGGGTCGGGATTTGATTTCTATACTCATTTTTCGATTTGGGCCCATATGTATATATTATTGGACTAACTTGCTTCTCTTGCTGGCGATTTCCTCGCTAATCCGAGTTCGCCATTACCTTGATTTAATTTTCTTTTCATTTTCCTATTCGTTGATCAGGAAGATATTCACCATTTAGTTTGTTCATTTCTTTCTCTTTGGTTGGCATGCGGTCTTTGAAACAAGGCAGTTCTCACACAAGAGGATAAATCAACTTATATAAACTGGTATTGATGCATATTACTTTCATAAGATCTTACGATTATACACACATTGGTTTCACAATTTGTACCGAATGGTACACGGGCCAAAGATGGTTTACACAAATTTATTTTATATTTTTGATGACTCAAATCTTTAAACAATATTATACAGTCCATAAAAGAATAAATTATCGCAACATGATATATTACACGGTTTTACTTTATAGCAATAATTGGAAATAATTTCAAGTTAGAGGGTCTGCCACGGACAACCATTTACCAGCATAGCATGCCATATGATTACCTATTCTAATTTGTGATTGGTGTGGGTTGGGTTCTAGTATAGGTTTTCTCTGTTTCTTCTTAGATCTGAGAAGGAGGCTTAGGGTTTTGCTATGTATTGGCTCACGAGGGAATTGTTGTTTAGGGTTTAGATATGTAGTCTTTTGGGGAAATTTGGTCTTTTATGATAATTCTTTGGGGTTATGGCTTGTATCCGGGGAAGAGTGCGGTTTGCAATTGAGGCTGGGATATGCTTATATAGGCAGTGATTAGGGTTTTCGAATTAGGGTTTATTGCCTTTGGAATTACTGAAATGGGTCTAGGGTTAGGGTTTGCATTGGCTGATCTAACGTTTAACACCCAATTGATCTCATTCATATCTTCATTCACCCAATCAGATTCTTTCTTAGATTCAATGAACCAATCCCTATTGGGCGACTCAGCCATGCCAGCACACACGGATAAAACAAAAATCCTTCTAGCATAGAATTACCCGAAGGTGAGTTACCGGTGCCGGTTCGCCAAGTGTAGTATCTACCATCACGGGTTCTGGGCTTGAGGTCACATCGGGCCTCAGTAGCTGGGCCATTCCGAGCTTTGGTTATTGGGCCTCACTAGCCTTCTCCCTCCTGGCCTAGCCCCTTGTATTTTTGATACAGTCATCCTCAGCTCCGACATAATACCTGGCTCGTCTGTGACTTCGGCTTGGCTTCAATGTGGCTTGCCTTCTTTATTTTATTTCCCTTCCATTTCCGAGCCATATTCTTGCAAGTTCGGAAATTTCCATTGTTTCCCTAAATTTTAGGGTCCGGGCTTTATTCAAATTCCTTCGGTATTCGTTGAAATTGGGCACGATATCAGGTTTGAAGTAGTTTGTATTTTCGAAAATCAAAATTTCACTAATTAGTTTTACTCTTACTTGTTGGATTTGGTTTCGCCAGGGAAGAAAAGGGGAGAAAGCTAGGTTTGTTTGTTTATGTCGGATAGCAAGAGAGAGAAGTTCATGTCTGTCGGACAGAGGAGGAGGAGATTAAAGGGTTGAGTCCTCTTTTTTTTTTTTATTTGAGCTTGGTGTACAATAAACCATCTCATTGACAAGGTGTTGGATCATGTGAGCCGAGCTCACGTACCATTCCCCTTTTGCATCTCTTAAATGAGACTGATGCATGAATTTATTGTGAGCCAAATAGGAAGTGCTGACATGTGGGGCCCCAAGATTTTGGCTCATGCATTAAATGAACATCTCTCTTTAATTAATTTCGAATTTCAATCAGAATTTTAGTTTATGAATTTATTCTCAAGGTTTCCCGCTTCAAAATTCATCAAAATTGGCACAAAAATCCTATAAATCATGGAAAATTTATAGTAATTTTTATTTACCATTTTACCTCATGATTAATCATCAATTAATTATTTTGGTATCCCAATTAATTGATTTAATTTGATTAATTGATGATTTTTTTGTTTTCTCGACTTCTATAACTCCAAAAGGGTCGAATGATATATGAGAATTCTCATAATTTTATGGAGAACCCAATTCTTTCATAAAATTTGAGTTTTGAAATTTTTGACTTTGACGAGGTTTTCGATTTGAATTTCCCGAGTCTTGACAATTAGTCTTTTTCCGAGCATTTCTAATTTCTTTCCATTTTATCCTCAATTTCTGGGTCATCAGGCTTGGTCTGAGCTTTTTAGACCTCTATTAGGCTTAATAGGCCTTCTTGGGCCTTTCTCCGGAATACTGGGCCTCTCAGGCCTGACCGGATTCTTCAGATTTCCTTTGCACTATTCCTTGACTTTTTTTATCTTTTTTTTTTAGGGGTAAACAAGGAGTAATTATTGTGCGACCCTTTTTCGCGCGCTCCGCACCGCCTTAAGGTGGCGTTGGCGATTGGATGCGGAAGAAAGACACGGAGATCCCTCCTAAGCGTGCATTTGTTTAACGCCGGTTAATTCTACCGTTTAGACCAATTTGAATGCACATTTAGGGGGTTTTTAGTGATTGTGAGTTCTTGTAGATTCCGGTGGGCGCAAACCCCCACCGTTAATTACCTTGGGCTGTTAACCTCGAGGCACCTCTGGATCTTTAAAAGGGAGAAGCAAATAGTATAGTTAAATGATGGTCAAGTGATCGTGTGCCCTCATGATCGGGAATCATTAGAGCACCCTGGATTCGCCAGAAAGTTAATCCAGTGAAAGACGAACCTACTACTGATCGTTTCAGTCTTTACCACCTTGAGAGATAACCTTACTACTAATCAGATTAATCTCTACGGAGGGGTTTGAGGTGAGTCTACTCCTGAATGACTTGATCTCAGTTGATCTAGAAGATAAACCTACTACTGAACGGTTCAATCTTAACTAGTAAACAACCAATCACACAAAATACAACTCGAAGCACTAAGCCGGTTGATCTTGAGGTTGGTGAATCAGAAGAAGGGCGGATTTGGCCCACTTGGTACTTCTCTCTGATCTTCTAGATCATGTCAGCTGGCCCACTTGGTGCTTCAGGTTTGACCTTGTGTGCACTAAGCCAGCTTGACGTTGAGGCGTGTGTCAGTGAAAGAACCTACTACTGAACGGTTCACATTCACTGTTTTGTGGATGAATCAACTACATAACGATTCAATTCCACAATCTCGGGAGATGAACTAGAAGACAAACTTATCGACGGATTAGTTCAGTCTTACTAGCTCAACTGGTCATGAATTACTTGTTCATGACACCGAGTCATTAAGATGTCATTTCTCTTGGACATCGTAATGTTCTTCTTTCGTAAAGTCGACATATTTCTTGTGCTGATGTCGTAGTCTTGGTCATTCTCCAACGAGCGTCAAGATGTTCTTGTCCCGACTAATTATCCTGAATGTTGCATTATTTGTGCAAGATTACTGTGTTACCCTACACTCCTTGTGTGAGCGTATTTAATCACCTTTCAAATGTAAAAAGATTATTACATTTTTATTGATTTTTTTAAGATAATTCTTTTCATTATTATCTCAATTACAAAGGTGTATTTATCTTTATTTTTGAACTCTATTTATTTTTGTAGAAGATTACTTACAAAAAAAAGATGAGTTAGCTATTTTATTTTGATTTTAGGATTTATAATAGCTAAAAGAATTATTATTGTTTTTGTTCTATTTATGATCTTATTTGAATTTTAGGCTTTTATTATTTTTTATTACTTTTATTTTATTTATTACTTGTAATAGAAGATGAATTTTATTTGAATTCTAACCCTTTTAAAGTAGGATTTTATTTCTATTTCATTTATTGAATTTTATTACTTGTAGAAAAATAATTGAAAGTGAATTTTATATTTTTATTTGAATTTTAGGATTTTTCGAATAGAATTTTATTTTATTGCTTTTATTCTATTTATTACTTATAGAAAAATAATAGAAAAGTGATTTATTACTTGTTGAAAAATATTAGAAAATGAATTTTATTTGAATATTCTAAACTTTTAAAAGTAGGATTTTATTTTTATTTCATTTATTGAATTTTATAATTTTGAATTTTAAGCTTTTTATTACTTTTTATTTTATTTATTATTTGTAAAACAATAACAGAAAATGAATTTTGTGATTTTATTTGAGTTTTACTTGTGCAAAATGGTCATGAATTACTTGTTCATGACACCGAATCATTAAGATGTCACTTCTCTCGGACATCGTAATGTTCTTCTTCTTCAAAGTCGACATATCTTTCCATGCTGATGTCGTAGCTTTGGTCATTCTTCAGCGAGCGTCAAGACGTTCTCGTCTCGACTAATCATTCTACATGTTGCATTACTTGTGCAAAATTACTATATTGCCCTACACCCCTTGTGTGAGCGTATTCAATCATGAGTTACTTGCTCATGGCAGCGAGTCATTAAGATGTCACCTATCTAGGACATCATAATGTTCTTCTTCTTCAGAGTCGACATATATTTCCATGTTAGTATCGTAGCTCTGGTTATTCTTCATCAAGTGTCAAGATGTTCTTGTCTCGACATGTTCCTTCATGTTGCTATCAAAGCCTTATTCATCTCACGTCAAGATGTTCCTGTCTCGACTTATCTTATTATTTTTCATTAAGTGTCAAGATGTTCTTGTCTCGACATATCTTCTTGTATTGCTATTAAAGCCTTAATCATCTTACGTCAAGATGTTCTCATCTCAACGTATCTTCTTCATATTGCTATCAAAGCCTAAATCATCCTACGTCAAGATGTTCTCGTCTTGACTAATCATTCTAAATGTTATATCATGTGTGCAAATATTCTTACATGGCTCTACACTCCTTATGTGAGCATGTTTATAATATCTTCCATTATTATTTTTATTATGAAGATGCATTTATTTATTATTATTATTATTATTATTATTATTATTATTATTATTATTATTATTATTATTTTTATTTTTAAACTCTATTTATCTATGTAGAAAATTATTTACAAAAATAATAGGAAAAGGGGTAGCTATTAATTAGAGTTTCATTTATATTTTTGGGGTTTTTATAATAGCTAAAGTAGTAAAATTTTATTTTTATTATTTCTAAACTCTATTTATTCTGTAGAAAATCACTTACAAAAATAATAGAAAATAAAATGGCTATGATTTTTATATTTTATTTTTTTTTAAATGTTTATAATAGCCAAAGTAATAGAATTTTATTATTATATTCTATTATATTGAAACACTATTCATTATGTAGGAATTATTCACAAAATCAAAAGATAATTAGCTATATTATTTTACTATTATTATTTTTTTATATATATTTTTTTTTTTATATTTTAAATATCTATAATAGCTAAAAAGAAATCATTACTAATATTCTATCCTATTTATTATACTATTTATTATATCTATTTTTATTATTTCTATTTATTATCTATAGAAAAGTATAAGATTTTTTATTACTAGTCATAAGAGATGAAATTCATTATGTTTTTATTACAACTATTATTTTTATTACATTTTATTCATCAAAAGTATTTTTATTGTATATTTGTATAGAAATAACAAAAGAAATACAATTCATATTATAAAGCTATATTATCATTCTTTATTATAAAAGAAAATGCATTTTTCTATTTATCACCATGGTATTATATTTATATATATTTTGAGCTATTTATTTTTATTATTCTTTTTACAGAAAATATCAATATAATATCTATTATTATTATATTTTTTATTTATCAAAGAATATAGCTAATCTCATTATTTATTATAGTATATTACTATCATCATTATTATTTCATGGAAAATCACTTGAAAAATCACTAAAATATATCTAGTTATTATTTATGATTTTTATTTGTATTTTTGGAATTTTTATAGTTTTTAAAATGGCAAGTCAAATCTAGGTCAAACATATCAATATATGTAGTGTATTTTGCTTTTAAATTGTTTTATCATGATTATATTTTTAAAACTGGAATATTACCATATAGAAAAATAATATGAAAAATAAGGAAATTTTAGAAACAAATTTGAGTCAATTTGGAGTTCAGGAACATTTTTAAATCATTTATTTATTCTATATTATCACTATTCTGTTATTATTTAATTACTGGGCCTAATCTGGGCCGTCAGATATATATATTGAGATTAGTGCGCATCTTTCTAACTCTCTTCTTCATTTGGGCCGCCAGATTAGTTTGAGATACGTGTTTAATGGATCTACGGCCCAGATTAGTGCAGAGTTATTATTCAAATGTTTAAACATACCGGTAGTTAGATTTAATTAAGATACGTATTTAATATGTATAAGGCCCAGATCTTCTTCCGTTTAAATTTTCGAACTATCGCCAAATCTCACTCATTAAAGATTCTTCAAGATTAGCGAACGCTTCAAGAATCGTGCGTAAGATCTCTCCTCGCCCTCGACTTCCCGTTGCATCGAGATTCGCGTGTAATGGCGTTCCCGACGACCGGAGCTCTCCTTCTCCGATCAGACCCATGCCCTAGCGTCGCCTCAGTGTGTGGGGTCCTTCTACATTGTCTGATCAAAGATCCATACGACGATTGATGCTTATATGACTATGTCAGTTGAGGTGTACCAATTGAGATCGGTACCGAGATGATCTTTTTTCCAAATTCATTAGAATTAACCAAAATTCTTGACAATTTCAAACTTATTGAGCGTCGCCTTAGCATGTTTAAACAGTTTGATATAGGAAATGAGGTTCTTCTTTGCCCTTTAGCATGCTGAAGCACGGCTTTGTTCGGTGTAATGTGGTACCAGTTGATACCGGCTCAATTCCTTGATGTTTAATGAACTAACATCTTCAATTATACCTTCTCGTGCCTAAAGGCTCACCCAACTTAAGTTAGGGCCGGTGGCTCGTTGAGAGTTAGATGTTTTCCTTCATCTAATCGACGATATACTTGATTTGTGCCAAAATTGAAGTGATTACAAGAATTAACTAATGTATTCAACTGAATTATGCAATTGATATGATTAGAAACCGAAAATCATCATCTATTATCTATTATGCAAATACAAGTAAGGAAATTGAATAGCAAATGAGAAAATCATAAAAGAAACAAAGATAACAAGATAATAGAAATTGAATTATAAGTTTCCAATGCCTTCTTGATCGATCCAGGCCTAAAGGCTCACCAATCACTTTGTGATTGGGCCAATGCTCATCGGATTCAATCAATTGACATTGATTAGGGCTATTCAAAGAAATCAAAATGAAGAAAAGGAAATATAAAAGAATATAACAGATTTCTTAAAGAATAGTAGCAAGAACAGAAAGGAAATCAATTGGCTACCCAACTAGCCATGTTAAAGCTCTAAATTCATTTACAAAGAGTGAAAGAAAATTGTCAATTGAATGCATGAACAGTTACCTCTTAATCTGAATAGTAATCTAAATCAATTAATATCTTTGTAATCTCTCCTCTTCTCTATGACTGCTAGTGTATATGTAAGTGTATAGGCCTTCTCACTTGCTCGCTAATGGATGTATGTATATGTGTGTATGTGTTCTCGTTGCCAATTCTTCAGCTTATATAGGCGATTAGTTCAATTACTCCAATTGCGATTGGTCACTACTGGCCTGATTGCCACCTTGGATACATCTATACCCTTCATTCTAATTCAATCAACGGCCAAGATGAGTTTGTGTTTGTTGCTGCAACTGCATAACCGTTTCTGTTAAGATTTTTGACTGTGCCGCGATTTAGTTTGACTCCATTCCTCCAATTACTGATGTAGCTCAACTGACAAGCGGGCCCGAGGCTATTACTTGCTATTTAAACACCCCACGATCACTCTGACTGCTGCTTCATTCATCCATCAATTCCAATTTCACTGAGCCCATTTCTGCCCCGATTTCTTCTTTTGATCAATTAGCATTTCACACCTCAAATTGCCTCATCAATTCACTTCCATTGGCGTCGCCTTGCCCTAAAGGGTCCATCTTGTCACGCAATTTTATCTCCGTAGTGTCAATTCATCCATTCTTCTTCGGCTTATTTTCAGGTATCGCTTAATTCGACTCTCAATTCACCTCATATTACTAATTAATTCGTCAAAGCCTTTGTCTTATCATCGCCTGATCATCATCATCTCCTTGATCACCTATAGTCATGGTGAGACGCCAGGGGAAGCGAAAAACGCGAGATGTGCTTGAATCGGGCAATGGCGAGAAGAAGAGGGAGGGAGAAGGTTCTTCCGCCAGCTTGGATGCACACGGCACACACGCACCAACACGCAGGAGAGAAAGGGGGCAGTGGTCTAGAGCTCATGCACCAGGTTCACCTTCTTTTTCTTCCTCTGTTTAAATTCATTTGCGCTGAGTTGGATAGATAGGATAAATGGACTTGGTTTATATCTCTAGCTTGTGATCCTAGCCTTATCCATCTGACTACTGGGTCCCATCTGTAAGGTTTAAGCGTTTAAGCCTGTGAGGTTAGCAACTGATTAATGCTAATATGCTGAGGTGGCTCTTCCTGATTGGTTGATTGCTTATTAAACAAACCCTTAGTGTTAATGATCTGTGTATGATGTGGCTCTGTAATATAGTGCCACGTGGCACCTTGTGTTGCTCGTACCAATCATAAGGAGCCATCTCGTCCCTCCTTGTACACACCGTATGATGACATGGCACCGGTGAGTGCATGCCATGTGGCATCCAAAGTGGGGCCCACTTGTCGGGCCGCCTTATAGCATAGTGGGATTCACAATGCGTGAGGTGGACCATAAGGGAAGGCCACATGGCAACGGGTCGTCGGGCGCCTTATAGCATGCTGCCATTTGTCTAGCTGCTGAATGAGGTGGCTGCTGATGTGGACCAATGGCTGACTGCCACGTGGCATAGGTGGGGCCCACTTGTCAGGTCTGTAGGGGTGTGGGGCCCACATGGCTGAGGTGGACCAATGGGGTGCTGACACGTGGCATGAGGTGGCCCAATGAAATGCTGACACGTGTCACACCCTCTCTCTTCCCTGATTCGGTGTAGGTGTGCTTAGGATCCCCGCTTGCACCCGCATGAGTCTCTCGTCCCAGTTTGCACCCAGATGAACCCTTGATTGAATCTCGGCCTTTGATCACCCATTTATTCTCGCTTTTATCTTCCCCGAATTTATTTTAATAGCTCCACTCATCCAAAAATCATGAAAATTTCACCAAAAATCCCTAAAATTATGATGATCATCCCTGTAATTTTAATTCCATTTTTGCCCTTGCTTCTCTGAATTAAAAATTCTTTTATCCATAAAACCCTATTATTCCTTATGAATTAATCCCTGATCTCAATTATAGCTCTGTGTCTCTGCCAATTATCTCCCTCTTGCAGAAACCACCCTAACTAAATACCAATTAGACTTATATTGATATTCATTAGGGCTTGATTTGATCAAATGCCGACTACTTATCAACAATTAATACAAATCTAGACTTGATCGTGGTTGCTCCCAAATTTTGGCACTCGATCGCCTTGTGAAATTGACTTTCAATCCCTTAACATGAGGGTGACTTGGTCAAAGAACCGACTACTTATCGCAATTGACACAAATCAAAGCATGGTTAGGTGGTTGCTCGCAGCTTTGGCACCAGGTCAGCCTTGAAAGTAAAATCACATTTGGAATTTCTCATGACTAGTTGCATCAAAATGCTAGCTTGGCATTGACATCATTTCATGTAGCATAGGGATTATACTGCTTCAGCTCCTTTCTAGGGTTAGCTCCAAAGGCAGATTTTTAGGGTTCAATTCTGACTCCTTCAATAGGTCACTGAGGTGTGGGGTCCACCTGTCAGTGAAAATGGTCACATGGGTGACTCATCAGATAGGCTATGTTGTTATATTCATCTACAAGGGACTGCCAGGTGGGTCCCACTTGTCAGAGAAAATGTAATCAAATGGCTGACCCATCAGGAGATTTTCTCTCTCCTAAATCTCCCGAGGGTCAGCCACCTCGAATGAGTAGGAGGTGGTGGGGTATTTATACTCTTCACTTCATGCCCAGCATTCCATTGTGGGACTAATGAATTCATTCCGGGGTTAAGCAGCGACCTCTTCTGATCAGTGGGCCATCTTTTCATTGCTTTCTCTCCTTCCCTCTTCTTATGATTTGTTATTAATCATCAATTTATTTTCATTTATTCATTTACTCATCCTTGAAATTTTTTCAAGGGTAAACAAAGAGCCACCCACCAAGACGAGTCTTGAACGCTCGAAAGGCTTGTCTTGGTGCATTATTCCTTATTATTCATCACTTCATTTCTCATGACGTCTTCTCTTCTTCGGGTATTGTAGTTCTATCTCATGACGCCATTCCGCGTCGCCCCTTGAGTCATTATCATTCTTTTTATGAGGATCCTAGCGATTGGACTCCTCTCGTCTCAGCCATCCGAGCGACTCCTGTCTACCCGCGAGGCGGCGGTTTATTCTTCAGGGATGATCAGCCTCATGACATCATGCCCCTTCAGCCTCTAGGCGTTGCCTCTACGGCTCCTTTGACACATCTCCTAGGCAAGGAGATTATCGACGGGGAGGCTCACAGATGGACCACTGCTCCCTTCATCACTCCCTTGGAGTGCCATGGATATCAGCTAGAGTGGACCCGGTATGTGCTCATGCGGGAGGGGACTCTGCTCGTGCGAGCGGGATATATGACTCGGTTTTCTTGTCGATGTTTCATTATCATATCGACACACCCCGGCTACGGGCCTTTTGTGAGAGGTGGAACTATTCCACTAACACTTTGTTCATCGATGATCGGAGTTGACTCCGACCCTCCTAGAGATACGACGATTGGACCGGCCGCCGATCTTTGGCCATTTCTATGACGAGTTCATGATCTCACCCGCTGACTTGGGAGACTTCACTCGATTTCCACCTTCTTTGCATAGGATTTATGAGATTTATCATCATTTACGGAGGGGGCATCCCGGAGTTCCGTTCAGACATTGGATCACCTATTTCACCGATCGGGTCCATACTCGCCCTACGGGTTTGGCTTCCACCAGAGATCCATTTGGTACAGGTCGGCTCGAGATTCATCATGACGGGCTTATCCCATCTCAGGATACCCTGTGTTCACATGACGTGGATCGGGAGACTTATTTGACTGCCTTCATTTCTTGGTGGATCTGCTATTTCTTATTACCTAGCTCCCCCGCATACACCATTCGGCCTTCGGTGTTCATTATGGCGAGCCTGATCGCGCGTGGCGACAGGATTTCTTTGGCCGTGCCTGTACTAGCCAACATTTACAGGTGCCTTCGCGGTCTGACTTCATCTCGTAGTCCTTCACAAGCGCCGGAGAGCCGATCCCGTGGCATCGATTAGCGGATGGCTCCATTTACATTGGTCCGCTCATATGATCCCGCATGGCGGTCACGCTACGAAATCGTCTACCCTTATTGAGTGACTTAGTGGGGTGCGCCGCTTCATTGACTCCGGAGGTCGCTCGGTATAGATTCTTCAGAGTCGAGACCATCTCGCGCTTTTCTCGAGATAGATCGGTGGCCCGTGGGGCGCCTAGGATTGCCGACGGGATGGTGATTGACGGCGGGGTTCCCTCTTCCCGACTCTTCTAGCATTCGAGCCGTGCCTATCGATTTGGAGTACCCGATCGCATTCGTCGGGGCTTTCTTCCTCTCGAATTGGGCGGTCATATGTTCATTGAGCCCTATTCGCCACATCGATGCGCACATCGCTTGGCTTGGATCGGGATATTCCGCGCCTCTTCTCCGCCCTACATCATTGGCGGCGATTTGGAGGGTGTCGGATGGTGCTACACTCACCTCTTCCGACCGGGCACGGCACTCGCTATCGATGGTATCCACCTCTAGGACTTCCACCTTCACGAGGCGTTATCGGCGGTGGTATTATGAGACCATTCGCTCTTACCGATCGTATACTCCTCCGGTGGTCATCCGGAGTACATGTCCGCGAGATGGCCGCCTCTATTAGATGGCACCGTTTCGCGTGATCGCAGCCCCTTTCCCGCCCTTGCCGCAGAGCTGTCGACTTTCAAGGTTTAGACAATACCGATTTTCTCGTGTTCTGTTAGGACCATTCTTACAGTACACTTCATTATCCCTTTAGGTTATTTTCTTTTGATAAGCCCTATCTCATTTCGACCAATTCTCTTTTGATTCGAGTTGGCTTACGAGTATGATCACGCGAGCCTGGGTTCTCGGTCCCTCGCCCACGAGTAGTTGGCGTTCATTCTCGGCCACATGTCGAGCCACCGGCTCCGCCTACCATGGGGAGGGATCGAGACGGCGCCTCTCGGCCCGTCTTCTCCATCTTCTTTTCCTTCTCCCACTCCGGGTAATTTTCTTTACTAACTCGCCTATCCTTATTCGGCGCACTTCATTTACATCTCGATTAGGGTTTATTTTTCAGCTCGTGGGACATCTCCTATGGAGGCGCCGAGATGACATCATAGTAGATTTATCGGCGCTCTGCGAGCACTACTATTCCGGGTTTTGCACCGACCTTGCCGTCGCGAGTTCGTGTGCTTCATTTAATACCTAGTTGCCGGCATGCACTAGTATTTTCATTCTTACATGTACATTTTACAGACCCTGAGGCCGATGACATGGCATCTCCACACCGCTCGGAGCCTTTCTTTCATGACGGCCCCGCTTCTCCGTCGATCTTGCTGGTACCCACTGGGGATGGTGACTCATTTGATGTGGTTCTGGGACCAGTGCTCACTCTTGTACGATCAGAGGAGGCTTCTTTAGAGCAGGGGAGTCCATTGGCTGTCGAGCCTGCGGGCGACGAGCCATTACTGATCGAGGGAGGGCCATCTCATGCTTCTTCATCTCCCCGACGGGCGGCCTCTCATGGCCACGGATGGCGAGTCTCGGCCGAGCGGGTTGCGGTCGATTACGACTCGAGTTGGATGAGAGTTGGTGGTGGAGCAGTATTCCACGGCCCGAGAGACGGGGTTTCGGCTAGCGAGGGTCTCGCCGAGCCTCATGCTTCTCCCGGTACCTTATATTTCCTTTATCATTTACCCGTATTTTATTTTTCATGTATTTATGCTTTCCATTTTATTTTGTAGCCGGGTCTGGTACACCTGCGGGTCCTCCTGAGGCGACCGACATCCCTGCCCCCGATTCAGTCCCGCCTGTCTCAGGCGACGAGGCGATAGGTTAGATCTTCCCTTCCTTCTATTTCTTCTTTGGTTATAACAATTTGTCTAACCCATTTATTTTACTTGCAGATGTTTCATCGAGGGATGTGCAGCTCGCCTTGGCCACGCTGGCGGATGCACTCCGAGATACCTTCTTCGGGGGCTATCCACTAGATTTCGACATCCTGGACTCTCTGCCCAGTGGATTCTCTTTCGATTGGTATAGGCTGATGCGGGATACCATCGCGCCAGCTCTACTCATTGCACCTCGTCTCGAGAGCACTTTCATTTCCAGGAGGTGTGAGGAGCTGCTCAGGGCTTACCAGGATGCGAGCTCTCTCGTATACCAGCACGAGTTGGAGATTCATGAGCTACGCAGGCATTTGGAGGCCGCTCGACTTCGCTATCTTCAGCGGCTCTCTTCTTGTGCCACTCTCCGCTCCATGGGAGTTAGTGGTGGGCCCGCTCGGCTCGTCTGCTCGTGCGGGAGCTAGAGGACCATAGATCATCGGTGGAGGGCTTCTCTCGACATTTGGCGGGACGTCTCCGGAGTTGCGGATTCATTCGAGCGCCGGGATAGTGCCTTCGCTCGGTTCTTGGACTTCGAGGCGGCTTCGGAGGAGGATAGGCACTCCTCCATACTCATTTAGAGACTATTAGCATTTGTGCTATTAGAGTTTGGAGTCCCGCTTTTTGGGCCCATAGATTGCACTTTCATTTTTTTCTTTTCTCCTTTTCTTTTGCTATACTTGATATAGGATGCATTGACATTTATCATTTTGATCTCTTGTTGTGGATGATGCTTACTTCTATTATTATCCTTTCATCGCTTCCTCTGCTGTAGCGAGGAAGTATTTTATTGATTTCATGCTATGCACCTCCAATCTTATTTGCAAAAGCCCCTATTACAATCGCTTGCGTCTAATCATAATAAAAGGAAAATCTTACAACATCTTATTACATTGATTCTATACATCATTTCTCTTTATTTATGGCAATACAAAACTCAAATGTAACCGTGGTATTTTACGGATACCGAACTGTCGTCGTATTGACCTCTAGTAGGTACGGAGAATAAACCCGTTTATCCCTTTATTATCGATGGATAAACTTACCGGTATCAATTGGATTATGGATGCAATCGATAACACCATTTTGTGGATGCTCCTTGTATATTTAGTTGACATTTAGTTGTGGAAGCTTACCCACTCTCCCTAATTTGTGCAGTTGCGTGCGAAGTGGAAACTCACCTTCACTCATCTCCACTCAATTTGTTTTGTGGGGGTACTACCCTCAAACATCCATCACGCATCCTGCGAGACAAAGCTTTCATCGGGTAGGTTCGCTCTCCATGACCCGAGTCACTTCTTTAAGCGAATTACTTTATTTGACACCGAATGTCGGGTAAAAGCGTAAACCCTTAGTCGACCCCTCCATGATCTATTTTGGGATTAGAAACAGATCACCTCCTTGGGCGTGTGGTACTTTTGCGGATGAATGTACCCAACCTAGTTTTTTTATATTTTAGCTACCCTCAAACATCCATCACGCATCCTGCGAGACAGGGCTTTCATCGGGTAGGTCCGCTCTCCATGACTCCGAGTCACTTCTTTAAGCGAGCCGCTTTGTTTAACATGAAATGTCGGGTACAAGCATAAACCCTTGATCTGACCCCTCCATGATATGTCGTGGGATTATGACACACCATTTCTTCGGGCGTGTGGTGCTTTTACGGATGAATGCACCCAACCTGGCTTTGTATAACACTCGTGGTGTCGGGGACAAAGGTGGCAACCCCTTATTGAAAAGATTTTATTATATTTTTTTTATTTATATATTTTTTATCGATGAGTAAGGAAGATAGGTTTTTATTGTTTTACTTAGATATCCTTTTATTTTATCAGAAGAGAGCAGATTTTTGGTTATTAGTGATACATGTTACTAATAGTACGAGAGTTATTTATTTATATGCCCTCGGAAGCGACTATTTACTAGCCACCAATTTGCTCGACCTATCCGTTGGCTTGCGCATGCAGCGACCAATAATATGAGCAACTTTCGTCATTGGGCAACGAGATAGTTTGAGGGACAAGCGCAAACCACCGCCCATTTTTGTGTTTATTACGTATCAAATGGACAAACCCAGTGGTATTTGTATTATGAGCCCAAACACCAAAGCTCTCGCCTTACATTCTCGCGTGGTTTTGGCGTTGAATTCTCTTATTCTATATATTTTTTATTTTTATAGGGCTATACGTGTTTGTGTGGTTTTGGATTTTTGGATGCATTCTATTTACGAGATGCACAAGTAGGGTTTTGGGATTTTTATGCAAAAGTGGAGGTTAGACATGGGTTTGTGTTTCGTGTACGTGTGTGTAAGCGAACACTTATTCCCTCTTTATTTATTTACAATAGATACTACTCGGTTGGCCCCGCTCTGGGCTAGGTGTAGTACTTCTTCAGATATCGCCCATTAATCGGTGGCATGGGCCTTTCACCTTCATGGTCTATGAGTTGGTATGCGCCGCCCCATATACCTTCTCGATTACATATGGCCCTTCCCAATTCGGGAGAATTTTGGGCGATGTGCCGCCAATGATCGGCCTCTTGAGGACAAGAACAAGCTCCCCTTGTTGAAATGCCCTGACTCGCGCCATCTTATCATATGCCCTTGCCATTTTTGCCTGATATATTTCAAGGTTCTGCTGGGCTATCAGTCTCTTCTCGTCCATGGCATCCAACTCGTCCGATCCTAAGGCATGTTGGCATTCGTCCATGGTCATATCATTTTGCATAGCCACCCGCAATGACGGTAGTTCCACCTCGAAGAGGAGAACGGCTTCAACCCTAAAAGCCGAGAGAATACGGGGTAGCTTGCGTAGGCGTTCGGTATGTGGTCCGATAAGCCCATAATGCCTCCCGTAGACGATTATCCCGGTCTCGTTGGTTGCGAGTCCACGGTCTTTTTCATGATATTTATTAGAGTTTTGTTAAAGGCTTCGGCCAGGCCATTGGCTCTCGGGTTATAAATGGACGAGAATCTCCAATCAATGTTAAACTGCTCCGCCAGGGCATAGACTTTGGAGCTCTTGAAGGTCGTCCGTTATCGGATATTATCCGTTGTGGTGTCTTAGAATCGGTAGAGGATGTGCGTCTTGAAGAACTTAACCACATCGGACGCTTTAACTTCTTTGAGTGGGATGGCTTCAGCCCATTTTGTAAAGTAATCTGTCGCCGCCAGGATGAACCGGTGACCTTTCGACGTAGGAAGGTCTATGGGCCCCACATTAATTTCCGCTAACTCATCGACCGTGTTAGGCCCCTTTTCTAGCTGTTTCAAAGCATTTTTCAGGACCGGGGTATTGTCCTCTTCTGTTTCATTATCTGGCATTTCGACAGAAGTCATGCAACAGCTCTCTTTCATACGGTACTCGTTGAGAGACCTTTCAAAACATACTGCGTCATCGCAGTTATACCCTAATCCCCGGGTGTATTTTATTTTACCGTCCAGGCCCAGGACTTTATTCTGGCCGCCATTCCAGAGTTCATCAAAGCGCTTGGCCTCGGCCTTGGATATGTCTCTCAGACATCTTGCCCTTTTCGCCAATTTATATAGCTCCTTTCCAAAGGGATGAGATGCAGCATCACCGCTCGTTGCATTCTCCGATTCTTGTTCTATCACCCACTTTTTCCAAGTGTTGTGATCAGGGTTCTTCAGAGACTGGGTTGAATCGCTCTGATAGAAAATTATAGCCTTGTGAATGATAGTTTTCCCTTTGATGCGTTCCACCTTTGCCGGCACAATAAAGGTTTTCAGGGTTTGGATGTGGTTCACTTCCCTTGGCATGAGGTCTTTAAAATGCCTTTCGGGAACTGCAGTGATCTCTAGCGCTGCCATCTCTTCTTCCATCTCAATGTTCATGACTGAGTTGGAGCGGTAGATTTCTTTGATCGGTTTTCGTCTCGCAACCTTAGGTTTGCTAGGTACGGGAGTATGCGAGATCGTATAAGCCACCCCTTTGCCTTTGTTATTCGAGTTGTGCGGGGCTGGGTCTTGTTGAAAGCTTTTCGGGAGTTGGATTGTCCCATTTCTGTGCCCTTCTTCTATAAGGTCTTTGAATACCCAGCATTCTTCAATGGTGTGACCCAATATGCGATGATAAGGGCAGAATTCACCTTCACCGGCTCTTTCTATGTCGGCGGGCCTTTTGCAAACGGGAAGTGTTAATCCGCTTTTTAGGGCCTGCTCAAATATTCGAGCTGTTTTATTTCTCAGAAAAGAGTATGGTTTACTCTTCTTGACCTTGAGGGTTTGCATGACGGTCGATTGTTTAGCTTTCGTTTCTTCCCCCTTTGATTCATCTACTATGACAATTACCCGTTTGCCGCTATCGGGTGCTTGTCTTTCGGGGGTCCCGGAACGGGGTTCGCTCGTCACTTCCTTGAGTAGCTCGGAGTTGTAGATCGCGGTTTGCAGGTTTTCAATCATTATCATGATTTCATTGTGTTGCACCTTGATATCCTGCATCACTTCCCATTGTTCAGACACCTCTCTCCTATTATTTTCAACCTGGTGCCTTATTTCGTCAATCGCATTCCAGACGCGACCTTCAAAATTTTCCCGCCATGAGCGTTCTTCATTTATAGGCCTTGGCCTAACCGGGTTATCCCTTCCGCTACCGGGTCCCGTATTGATCATATATGACTCCTCACTTTCATTATCTGTTTCGGGCCCTTTATATGGCTTCTTGAGGATGTGATAGATGATCTCTTCGTCAGACTCCTCTTCCCAGGGTTGACGATCATGGCCAGACTCTTCTCCCGAGGTGGTATCGCCCGAATTGTTGGAATCTTCGGAGTCTTCTCCCGAAGTTGCCTCTATGATCTGAATTTGAGGGGTGTTGGCAGGCTTAAAATTGAAAATGACCTCCTCTTCAGAATCACTTGCATTGATTTCGCTCGGTTTTATTTGGGCCTTATACGCAGCCACCTGTTTGAAACGGAAGGTTGCTTCTTCACCCGACTTTCTTCCGGGTCTTTGGGCTCGAGCACCTCGGGGTTTGATATTAAATTTGACCTCTTCTTCTTCTCCAGATGAGGTATCAAATTTAGGGCCTTTATTGAAGGGTTTCTGACCTGCTTTTGTTATAGGCCGGCTTGGCGCCACGGTGGATTTAGGCAGAAAATATTGGGCGTCATTGAACTTAATCTCATGCACCCCGAATGGCTTGACATCTCCGTCAATTCTCTTTTGCTTACCATTCTCAATATATTTCAGGCATTGGTGCAGAGTAGAGGTATGACACGATTCTTGTGAAGCCACGGGCGACCCAGCAACGCCCGATAAGAGGTTTCAGCGTCAATGACATAGAATTTAGTAGGCGCTTTTAGGCTTCCGCATTGCAGGTTCATAGTTATAGCTCCCAGGGCCTTTTGGGAGTTTTGATTAAAGCCATGAATAATCACCTTTTCATCAGATAAGTTCTTCACATCTAAGGTGATGGTCTTTAGGGTTTTAAGCGGCATAATATTGATCGAAGACCCTGCGTCGACCAAGATGCGGCCAATCTTTTGCCCTCCGCAGTTTCCAGTGATGTACAACGGGCGGTTGTGGTCAACGGTGCCTATTAGGAGGTCATCGTCCGTGAAATTTATACAAGCGGCCCGTTTGGCGGTGAATAAGGCTTCTTGCATATTTTGCTCGATGAAATATGACTTGTACTTCTCAGGATCTTGCAGGGCCTGGATTAGTACCTCTCTTAGGTCTTGTGACATCATCAATGCGTCGAATATGCTTAATAATGCTGGGATTTTACGCAGATGTGCCAATACATTGTATTCTTCGCCCGTCGACTGGGTCTTTTCTGGGTTCTTGCTTGGGTTATCAGCCTCTTTGCCTTTATTCTGGGCCTTATCTTTTCCTTTATCAGAGTCTTTGGGAGCTTGTCTCTCAGGTATGTAAGTCCCGAACCGGAGTACGGCTTTACATTCTTCATTTTTGGTCCCAGAGGTGCTTGCTTCCCCTTCATCATTCGGGAAGAACATCTCCTCTAATGTTGGCATATCTTCGTCGTGAGAAGAATATACCATGTTGCACGAAGCACCCCAGATCTCTTCGCTTTCTTCTTTATTTATTTCTTCATCCACATTTTCTTCCTTTTGACCTAGGGTTAGCTTCTCCCAGTCTTCTTTGGAGATGAAATGTTGAAGGGTGATCGCCTCGGGACTGCCCTGCTCGTATTCTTCAATCTTATTCTTTCTGGACTTGTTGTTTCTATGCTTCTTTTTCTTCTTAAGAACCTGGTCTTGGCTTTGATCCACCTTATAATATACCCTGGGTTTTGGTGGGACCACTGGCGTGATGTCGTCTTTCCATTTCATGCCAGGTTCTTTCTTAAGAGCTTTAAGCATTTTAATTGATTTCTTCGATAGATGCGTAGTCCATTGTTCTTCCTGGTTTTCGCATGACTGGCCCGGGACTTTCTCTTCTTCATGAGAGATTGTGTTGGCCTGCTCATGGGCTGATGGGCTTTGCAAGAACCCTTTTGGTAAAGTAATTTCACCATTTTTATACGCCTTCTCGACCCAATCTTTGAAGACCCAGCAATCTTCAATTGAGTGCCCTATTATTCTGTGGTATGGGCAAAAGTTGGGTTCGTCCGATTTATCGGCATCTTCCGGGCGTTTACTGGCCGGCAGGGTTAGGCCGTTCTTCAGTGCCCCTCTAAAGATTTGGGCAACTTTATCTTTTCTGAAGGAGTACGGTTTAGATTTCTTTTGTTTGAGGGACTCAAAACTCCGCGAACTCCCTCCTGAATTGGGCCTGGGTCCCTTATTACAATTGTTGCCATTTGTGCCACTGTTGCCGCTTTGAGTATCTGCGTTAGCGACCATCTTATCCTTCAACGAGGTGAATGCCACTTTGGTTTCAGCTCGGGCCCCTCGTTGCGGCCTATTATTCATAAAGTTCGGCATGGTGTGCGGTGACATCCTTTCCATATTAGATACCGATCTGAGCAAGTCTTTGAATGTGTTGACCTTTGTCACACCAAGAAGCATGCCCATCCACCCGTCAATGTTTTTCATGATTAGGTTGACGGCCTCATCTTCGGTTAATGTGCGGTCGCATTTGATGCTGAGGTTCCGCCATCTATTAATAAAATCAGTCATTGACTCCCCTTTCTTAGGTTTAGTACTTGCCAGATCGGCTATGTTTATCTTATCAGACACCATGACAAATCGCGCCCTGAACGAGTCTGCCATCTCGTCCCAGGTCCTGATGCTGTTGTTTTCCAGCGAATAGTACCATTGGAAAGCGGTTCCCACCAAACTTTGAGGGAATTGTCTCAACAACAGTGCATCATTGCCACCCGTGTTACCGCACGAGGCCACAAAGTGGGCCAGGTGTTGTTCAGGGTTTAAGTCTTTATTGCCTTCCCCGGAGAAGGTCCTGAAGCGGGGGATCACATACCCTTTAGGATATTCTTCTAAGTCGTATATGGCGGGGTATGGATGTCCACAGTTTTTAACGGGAGGGATAGCGTATCCACCTCCAGCTATTTGCATTTGCTGGGCAATCATGGCTTGAATCTCTTTCTGGGATATTCCCGTTGGTTCAGCCTCCACATCTATTGTTCTATGTGGATGGGGTTTAGAATCGACATGTTGTTTTCCCTTATGATTGCCTTTGATCGCTGTGGACCCCTTCTTGACGGGAGCTACCACCTTGAAATTGGCGTCTTGTGATTCTTGCAATGACTTGACCGCCTTAATCAGTTCTTCATTCTGCTTCAGCATGGTAGCGATTAGCTCCCGTTGCCTAATCAGCTCTTCGTCCCGTGCCTCGATGTGGCCTTTTAATATTTCTATTTCATCAATGGGCATTTCGGGACGTGTTTCAACGTCATCTTCGTTGTCGAAGAGATCAGGGTTTTCGTTGTGGTCTTCCCCTTCCCTGCTATTGCCTTCGGGGTTGACTCTCTTGGGAGGTCTCCCTTTTCTACCATTATTTTTGTTGGTATTGGTGACGTGAGCTTGATTAGGCGGGGACCGCCATCTGGGTCATATTCACCTCAAAGACGTCGTCCGGATCGCATCGTAGCTTATGCGCCGATGGTGTTGACCGAGAAGTGCTCTTCATAGCGAGCGGTTCTTCTCTTCTTCTTTGTTTGGTCGTGGGCGGTTATTTTCAGATCGTTGAGTGGTATTCTTGAGCCTAATCGGCCGAATACACTTTTCGACCTAAGCGGTTGAATACGCTCTCGGACGGAGCGTTGGACCCGCCGCCTTGTTGGGCTTCGGGCTTGAGATTGGGACCTTATTGGTCGGGAACCCTTTGGGACCCACACCGCCGGGTGCTAGGTGTTGCCTTTGGTGTAAACCTCCTCGGGTTCGGAGTGGAGGCAATGGCTTGCGGGCCGAGCCATGCCTTGAGATTGATTGGGGCGGAAGACGTATCGTCTCGACTTAGCGTTCTTGACGCTCTTCCTCTGCTTGAGGGCCCTGTGAGCCTTATAGATGGCTTCTGCAGGGGTTTGAGACTTATCCTGGCGGCGCTGAGGCCTTTGAGATGGGCAAGGTGTGGGCTTAGGCACCTCCCATGCCTGGCGGAGCTGGCCTGTGGCCGAGTTCTTGGCCACTATGCGGAGGGCTGTGAATTTGTTGGAGATCGGGATGGCCGGCCTAGCCACCACTGGTTTTGGTATGCATCCGGGCCCTCTTCCTGGATGCTTGAGAGTCACGGGTAGTTTAGGCTGCGGCCGTTGGGGCTGTCCTCTTGGACGGGCGCCTTCTCCTCTTTGGGGAGGTAGTAGGAGAGGCCATGACATTATTGGAAATCCCCGTGGGAGTTAGGGTGATCGAGTCCTCCTCCTCGTCCGGAATGGAGATCTGGACGGTTGCGGGAGTGAAGGCGGCCACTGGAGCTGGGCCATAAATGGTAAGTTCTTGCGGGATGGTCCCGAAGAACATGAACAATTAGCCCTCTGGGCTCTTTGCAGGAGTGACGGTGTAGGGAGCAAGGTTGAAGTTGCCGAAGTATGCCATTTCCTGCAAAAACAAAAACACTTGAAAATTATTAGTCATTTTAGCACATAGAAGACCACTTGTATCTCTTAATTATTCTATTTGCCTCTCTCTTTCAGAGATAAGAGGAGAATCTAGGTCCCACCGGGCGTGCCAGATCCTGTGCGACCCTTTTTCGCGCGCTCCGCACCGCCGCTGGGCGATGGGTTGCGGAAGAAGGACACGGAGATCCCTCCCGAGCGTGCATCTGCTGGGTGTCGGCCGATTCTGCCGTTTAGAGATTATTTGGATGCACATTCAGGGGGTTTTTAGTGATTGTGAGTTCTTGTAGATTCCGGTGGGCGCAAGCCCCCACCGTTAATTACCCCAGGGCTACGAACCTCGAGGCACCTCTCGGATCTTTGAAAGAGAGAAGCAAATAGTATAGTTAAAAGATGGTCAAGTGGTCGTCTAGGTTCATAAAAAGGGGTCTACGGAAGACGAACCTACAAACGAGATCGGTTCAATTTATGGAAGACAAACCTACAAACAGATCGGTTTATCCTATGGAAGACGAACCTACAATCGGATCGGTTCGATCTATGCCACCTCGAGATGTAACCTTACCTACGGACAGGTTAATCTCTTTAGAGGGGCTTGAGGTGAGTCTACATACGGATCGACTCGACCTCCGTTGATCTAGAAGATAAACCTACAAACGATCGGTTCAATCTTAACTAGTCAACAACCAATCACACAAAATACAACTCGAAGCGCGAGCCGGTTGATCTTGAGGTTGGTGAATCGGGAGAAGGGTGGATATGGCCCACGTGTTTCTTCTCACCGATCTTCTAGATCATGAATTCGAAGCACTAAGCCGATTCATAAACCTAGGAAACACAATTGCACACAATGTCAAACCCGAAGCGATGGGCCGATTCAACATTGAGGCATGTGTTAGTGAAGAAACCTACCTGAACGGTTCACATTCATCTTGTTTTGTGGATGAATCTACCTACGGACCGATTCAATCTCACGGTCTCGGAAATGAACCGGGAGACGAACTTATCGGCGGATGAGTTCGGTCTTGCCGGCTCAAATGGTCATGAATTACTTGTTCATGACACCGAGTCATTAAGATGTCACTTCTCTCGGACATCGTAATGTTCTTCTTCTTCAAAGTCGACATATCTTTCCATGCGATGTCGTAGCTTTGGTCATTCTTCACGAGCGTCAAGACGTTCTCGTCTCGACTAATCATTCTACATGTTGCATTACTTGTGCAAAATTACTATATTGCCCTACACCCCTTGTGTGAGCGTATTCAATCATGAGTTACTTGCTCATGGCGTGAGTCATTAAGATGTCACCTATCTAGGACATCATAATGTTCTTCTTCTTCGAGTCGACATATATTTCCATGTTAGTATCGTAGCTCGGTTATTCTTCATCAAGTGTCAAGATGTTCTTGTCTCGACATGTTCCTTCATGTTGCTATCAAAGCCTTATTCATCTCACGTCAAGATGTTCCCTGTCTCGACTTATCTTATTATTTTTCATTAAGTGTCAAGATGTTCTTGTCTCGACATATCTTCTTGTATTGCTATTAAAGCCTTAATCATCTTACGTCAAGATGTTCTCATCTCAACGTATCTTCTTCATATTGCTATCAAAGCCTAAATCATCCTACGTCAAGATGTTCTCGTCTTGACTAATCATTCTAAATGTTATATCATGTGTGCAAATATTCTTACATGGCTCTACACTCCTTATGTGAGCATGTTTATAATATCTTCCATTATTATTTTTATTATGAAGATGCATTTATTTATTATTATTATTATTATTATTATTATTATTATTATTATTTTTATTTTTAAACTCTATTTATCTATGTAGAAAATTATTTACAAAAATAATAGGAAAAGGGGTAGCTATTAATTAGAGTTTCATTTATATTTTTGGGGTTTTTATAATAGCTAAAGTAGTAAAATTTTATTTTTATTATTTCTAAACTCTATTTATTCTGTAGAAAATCACTTACAAAAATAATAGAAAATAAAATGGCTATGATTTTTATATTTTATTTTTTTTTAAATGTTTATAATAGCCAAAGTAATAGAATTTTATTATTATATTCTATTATATTGAAACACTATTCATTATGTAGGAATTATTCACAAAATCAAAAGATAATTAGCTATATTATTTTACTATTATTATTTTTTTTATATATATTTTTTTTTTATATTTTAAATATCTATAATAGCTAAAAAGAAATCATTACTAATATTCTATCCTATTTATTATACTATTTATTATATCTATTTTTATTATTTCTATTTATTATCTATAGAAAAGTATAAGATTTTTTATTACTAGTCATAAGAGATGAAATTCATTATGTTTTTATTACAACTATTATTTTTATTACATTTTATTCATCAAAAGTATTTTTATTTATATTTGTATAGAAATAACAAAAGAAATACAATTCATATTATAAAGCTATATTATCATTCTTTATTATAAAAGAAAATGCATTTTTCTATTTATCACCATGGTATTATATTTATATATATTTTGAGCTATTTATTTTTATTATTCTTTTTACAGAAAATATCAATATAATATCTATTATTATTATATTTTTTATTTATCAAAGAATATAGCTAATCTCATTATTTATTATAGTATATTACTATCATCATTATTATTTCATGGAAAATCACTTGAAAAATCACTAAAATATATCTAGTTATTATTTATGATTTTTATTTGTATTTTTGGAATTTTTATAGTTTTTAAAATGGCAAGTCAAATCTAGGTCAAACATATCAATATATGTAGTGTATTTTGCTTTTAAATTGTTTTATCATGATTATATTTTTAAAACTGGAATATTACCATATAGAAAAATAATATGAAAAATAAGGAAATTTTAGAAACAAATTTGAGTCAATTTGGAGTTCAGGAACATTTTTAAATCATTTATTTATTCTATATTATCACTATTCTGTTATTATTTAATTACTGGGCCTAATCTGGGCCGTCAGATATATATATTGAGATTAGTGCGCATCTTTCTAACTCTCTTCTTCATTTGGGCCGCCAGATTAGTTTGAGATACGTGTTTAATGGATCTACGGCCCAGATTAGTGCAGAGTTATTATTCAAATGTTTAAACATACCTGGGCCGTTAGATTTAATTAAGATACGTATTTAATATGTATAAGGCCCAGATCTTCTTCCGTTTAAATTTTCGAACTATCGCCAAATCTCACTCATTAAAGATTCTTCAAGATTAGCGAACGCTTCAAGAATCGTGCAGAAGGTCTCTCCTCAGTCTCTGACTTCCCGTTGCATTGAGATTCGCGTGTAATGGCGTTCCCGACGACCGGAGCTCTCCTTCTCCGATCAGACCCATGCCCTAGCGTCGCCTCAGTGTGTGGGGTCCTTCTACATTGTCTGATCAAAGATCCATACGGCGATTGATGCTTATATGACTATGTCAGTTGAGGTGTACCAATTGAGATCGGTACCGAGATGATCTTTTTTCCAAATTCATTAGAATTAACCAAAATTCTTGACAATTTCAAACTTATTGAGCGTCGCCTTAGCATGTTTAAACAGTTTGATATAGGAAATGAGGTTCTTCTTTGCCCTTTAGCATGCTGAAGCACGGCTTTGTTCGGTGTAATGTGGTACCAGTTGATACCGGCTCAATTCCTTGATGTTTAATGAACTAACATCTTCAATTATACCTTCTCAGGCCTAAAGGCTCACCCAACTTAAGTTAGGGCCAGTGGCTCGCTGAGAGTTAGATGTTTTCCTTCATCTAATCGACGATATACTGATTTGTGCCAAAATTGAAGTGATTACAAGAATTAACTAATGTATTCAACTGGAATTATGCAATTGATATGATTAGAAACCAGAAAATCATCACCTATTATCTATTATGCAAATACAAGTAAGGAAATTGAATAGCAAATGAGAAAATCATAAAAGAAACAGTATAACAGTATAATAGAAATTGAATTATAAGTTTCCAATGCCTTCTTGGCTGATCCAGGCCTAAAGGCTCACCAATCACTTTGTGATTGGGCCAGTGGCTCACTGGATTCAATCAATTGACATTGATTAGGGCTATTCAAAGAAATCAAAATGAAGAAAAGGAAATATAAAAGAATATAACAGATTTCTTAAAGAATAGTAGCAAGAACAGAAAGGAAATCAATTGGCTACCCAACTAGCCATGTTAAAGCTCTAAATTCATTTACAAAGAGTGAAAGAAAATTGTCAATTGAATGCATGAACAGTTACCTCTTAATCTGAATAGTAATCTAAATCAATTAATCTCTTTGTAATCTCTCCTCTTCTCTATGACTGCTAGTGTATATGTAAGTGTATAGGCCTTCTCACTTGCTCTGCTAATGGATGTATGTATATGTGTGTATGTGTTCTGTTGCCAATTCTTCAGTTTATATAGGCTGATTAGTTCAATTACTCCAATTGCGATTGGTCAGCTACTTCTGGGTCGGATTGCCACCTTGGATACATCTATACCCTTCATTCTAATTCAATCAACGGCCAAGATGAGTTTGTGTTTGTTGCTGCAGCTGCATAACCGTTTCTGTTAAGATTTTTGATCGTGCGCGATTTAGTTTGACTCCATTCCTCCAATTCTTGATGTAGCTCAACCGACAAGCGGGCCGAGGCTATTACTTGCTATTTAAACACCCCACGATCACTCTGACTGCTGCTTCATTCATCCATCAATTCCAATTTCACTGAGCCCATTTCTGCCCCGATTTCTTCTTTTGATCAATTAGCATTTCACACCTCAAATTGCCTCATCAATTCACTTCCATTGGCGTCGCCTTGCCCTAAAGGGTCCATCTTGTCACGCAATTTTATCTCCGTAGTGTCAATTCATCCATTCTTCTTCGGCTTATTTTCAGGTATCGCTTAATTCGACTCTCAATTCACCTCATATTACTAATTAATTCGTCAAAGCCTTTGTCTTATCATCGCCTGATCATCATCATCTCCTTGATCACCTATAGTCATGGTGAGACGCTGGGGAAGCGAAAAACGCGAGATGTGCTTGAATCGGGCAATGGCGAGAAGAAGAGGGAGGGAGAAGGTTCTTCCGCCAGCTTGGATGCACACGGCACACACGCACCAACACGCAGGAGAGAAAGGGGGCAGTGGTCTAGAGCTCATGCACCAGGTTCACCTTCTTTTTCTTCCTCTGTTTAAATTCATTTGCGCTGAGTTGGATAGATAGGATAAATGGACTTGGTTTATATCTCTAGCTTGTGATCCTAGCCTTATCCATCTGACTACTGGGTCCCATCTGTAAGGTTTAAGCGTTTAAGCCTGTGAGGTTAGCAACTGATTAATGCTAATATGCTGAGGTGGCTCTTCCTGATTGGTTGATTGCTTATTAAACAAACCCTTAGTGTTAATGATCTGTGTATGATGTGGCTCTGTAATATAGTGCCATGTGGCACCTTGTGTTGCTCTGTACCAATCATAAGGAGCCATCTGTCCCTCCTTGTACACACACTGTATGATGACATGGCACCAGTGAGTGCATGCCATGTGGCATCCAGTGGGGCCCACTTGTCGGTCGCCTTATAGCATAGTGGGATTCACAGGTGAGGTGGACCATAAGGGAAGGCCACATGGCATGGGCCGTCATTGAGGTGGCCTTATAGCATGCTGCCATTTGTCTAGCTGCTGAATGAGGTGGCTGCTGATGTGGACCAATGGCTGACTGCCACGTGGCATAGGTGGGGCCCACTTGTCAGGTCTGTAGGGGTGTGGGGCCCACATGGCTGAGGTGGACCAATGGGGTGCTGACACGTGGCATGAGGTGGCCCAATGAAATGCTGACACGTGTCACACCCTCTCTCTTCCCTGATTCGGTGTAGGTGTGCTTAGGATCCCCAGTTTGCACCCGATGAGTCTCGTCCCAGTTGCACCCAGATGAACCCTTGATTGAATCTCAGCCTTTGATCAGTCCATTTATTCTGCTTTTATCTTCCCTGAATTTATTTTAATAGCTCCACTCATCCAAAAATCATGAAAATTTCACCAAAAATCCCTAAAATTATGATGATCATCCCTGTAATTTTAATTCCATTTTTGCCCTTGCTTCTCTGAATTAAAAATTCTTTTATCCATAAAACCCTATTATTCCTTATGAATTAATCCCTGATCTCAATTATAGCTCTGTGTCTCTGCCAATTATCTCCCTCTTGCAGAAACCACCCTAACTAAATACCAATTAGACTTATATTGATATTCATTAGGGCTTGATTTGATCAAATGCGACTACTTATCGCCAATTAATACAAATCTAGACTTGATCGTGTGGTTGCTCCCGCTTTGATCGAGTCTTGTGAAATTGACTTTCAATCCCTTAACATGAGGGTGACTTGGTCAAAGAACCGACTACTTATCGAATTGACACAAATCAAAGCATGGTTAGGTGGTTGCTCGCGACTTTGGCACCAGGTCGACCTTGAAAGTAAAATCACATTTGGAATTTCTCATGACTAGTTGCATCAAAATGCTAGCTTGGCATTGACATCATTTCATGTAGCATAGGGATTATACTTGCTTGACTCCTTTCTAGGGTTAGCTCCAAAGGCGATTTTTAGGGTTCAATTCGACTCCTTCATAGGTCACCGAGGTATGGGGTCCACTTGTCGGTGAAAATGGTCACATGGGTGACTCATCGATAGGCTATGTTGTTATATTCATCTACAAGGGACCGCCAGGGGGTCCCACTTGTCGAAGAAAATGTAATCAAATGGTCGACCCATCAGAGATTTTCTCTCTCCTAAATCTCCCGAGGTCGACCCACCTCGAATGAGTAGGAGGTGGTGGGGTATTTATACTCTTCACTTCATGCCCAACATTCCATTGTGGGACTAATGAATTCATTCCGGGTTAGCAATGACGACCTCTTCCGATCAAATGGGCCATCTTTTCATTGCTTTCTCTCCTTCCCTCTTCTTATGATTTGTTATTAATCATCAATTTATTTTCATTTATTCATTTACTCATCCTTGAAATTTTTTCAAGGGTAAACAAATATATCTAATCATGGTTTAGGATTTTTATTTGAATTTTTGGAATTTTATAACATTTAAAATGACAATTCAAAGCTAAGTCAAATATACAAATATAATATAATGTCTTTTGCTTTTAAATTATTTTTATATAATAATATTTTCAAAATTGAAATATTCTTATACAGAAATATACTATGAAAAATAAAGGATTTTTAGAAATAAATTTAAATTAATTTGGAGTTTAGGAACATTTTTAAATGATTTATTTACTCTGTATTTGTAATATTCTGTTAACAATTGATTATTGGGTTTTAATCTGGGCCTTTGGATCTGTATCGAGATTAGCACATATCTTTTATCCAACTTTATTCTTATCTGGGCCGCTAGATATGTTTTGAGATTGAGTTGTATCGGATGAGAGGCCCAGATCCATTTTGTATCTTTATTTAAAACAGTCCCTTATTTTGATCGTCTGATCCCTTTAAGATTCATGTGCGACCCTTTTTCGCGCGCTCCGCACCGCCGCTGGGCGATGGGTTGCGGAAGAAGGACACGGAGATCCCTCCCGAGCGTGCATCTGCTGGGTGTCGGCCGATTCTGCCGGTTTAAGGATATTTGGATGCACATTCGGGGGTTTTTAGTGATTGTGAGTTCTTGTAGATTCCGGTGGGCGCAAGCCCCCACCGTTAATTACCCTGGGCTACTAACCTCGAGGCACCTCTGGATCTTTGAAAGAGAGAAGCAAATAGTATAGTTAAAAGATGGTCAAGTGGTCGTCTGGGTTCATAAAAAGGGGTCCATGGAAGACGAACCTACAAACAGATCGGTTCAGTCTTTATTTAACCCTATGGAAGACGAACCTACAAACAGATCGGTTCAGTCTTTACTTAATCCTATGGAAGACGAACCTACAAACAGATCGGTTCAGTCTATGCCACCTCGAGATATAACCTTACTACAGACCAGGTTAATCTCTTCAGAGGGGCTTGAGGTGAGTCTACATACAGAACGACTCGACCTCCGTTGATCTAGAAGATAAACCTACTACAGAACGGTTCAATCTTAACTAGTCAACAACCAATCACACAAAATACAACTCGAAGCACTGAGCCGGTTGATCTTGAGGTTGGTGAATCAGGAGAAGGGTGGATATGGCCCACGTGTTTCTTCTCACCGATCTTCTAGATCATGAATTCGAAGCACTAAGCCGATTCATAAACCTAGGAAACACAATTACACACAATGTCAAACCTGAAGCGCTGAGCCAGTTCAACATTGAGGCATGTGTTAGTGAAGGAACCTACCTACAGAACGGTTCACATTCACTATTTTGTGGATGAATCTACTACAGAACGATTCAATCTCACAATCTCGGGGATGAACCAGGAGACAAACTCATCGATGGGTGAGTTCAGTCTTGCTAGCTCAAATGGTCATGAATTACTTGTTCATGACACCGAGTCATTAAGATGTCACTTCTCTCGGACATCGTAATATTCTTCTTCTTCAAAGTCGACATATCTCTCCATGCTGATGTCGTAGCTTTGGTCATTCTTCAGTGAGCGTCAAGATGTTCTTGTCTCGACTAATCATTCTACATATTGCATTACTTGTGCAAAATTACTATGTTGCCCTACGCCCCTTGTGTGAGCGTATTCAATCATGAGTTACTTGCTCATGGCAGTGAGTCATTAAGATGTCACCTCTCTAGGACATCGTAATGTTCTTCTTACTCAGAGTTGACATACATCTCCATGTTAATATCGCAGCTCTGGTTATTCTTCATCAAACGTCAAGGTGTTCCTGTCTCGACATATCTCCTCATGTTGCTATCGAAGCCTTAGTCGTCTTACGTCAAGATGTTCTTGTCTCCACGTATCTTCTCATATTGCTATTCAAGCCTTAGTCATCTTACGTCAAGATGTTCTTGTCTCAACATATCTTCTCATGTTGCTATCGAAGCCTTAATCATTCTACGTCAAGATGTTCTTGTCTCAACGTATCTTCTCATGTTGCTATCGAAGCTTTAGTCATCCTACGTCAAAATGTTCCTGTCTCGACGTATCTTCTCGTGTTGCCGTTGCAACCTTGTTTATCCTTCGTCAAGATGTTCTTGTCCTGACTAATCGTTCTAAAGGTTATATCATGGGTGCAAACGTTCTCAAGTGGCTCTACACCTCTTGTGTGAGCTTATTTGTTCATTTCTAAAATGTACAAAGTCTATTATATAATATCTTCCATTATTATTCCTATTATAAAGATGCATTTATTTATTATTATTATTATTATTATTATTTTTTTTTTTAAACTCTATTTATCTATGTAGAAAAATTACTTACAAAAAATAATAGGAAAAGGGGTTAGCTAATAACTAGAATTTTATTTATATTTTTGGGATTTTTATAACAGCTAAAATAGTAGAATTTTTATTTTTATTATTTCTAAACTCTATTTATTTTGTAGAAAATCACTTACAAAATACTAGAAAATAAAATCAAAAGATGGCTAGCTATATTATTTTTATTATATATATTTTTATTATTTTTTTTAGATCTATAATAGCTAAAAAGAAATCATTATTAATATTCTATCTTATTTATTATACTATTCATTATTTTTTTTATTATTTCTATTTATTATCTATAGAAAAGTATAAGATTTTTTATTATTAGTTGAAAATAGCCATAAGAGATGAAATTCATTATATTTTTATTACCACTATTATTTTTATTGCATTTTATTCATCAAAAATATTTTTATTGTATATTTGTATAGAAATAACAAAAGAAATGCAATTCATATTATTATTATAAAACTATATTATCATTCTTTATTATAAAAGAAAATGTATTTACTATTTATCATCATGGTAGCATATATTTTTGTATTTTTTTTTGTACTATTTATTTTTATTATTCTTTTTACGTAGAAAATATCAACATAATATCTATTATTATTTATTTTTATTTATTTATAAAGAATATAGCTAATCTCATCATTTATTATGGCATATTACTATTGTCATTATTATTTCATGAAAAATCACTTGAAAATCAGTAAAATATATCTAATTATTATTCATGATTTTATTTGAATTTTTGGAATTTTTATAGTATTTAAAATGACAAGTCAAAGCTAAGTCAAATATATCAATATAGGTAATGTCTTTTGCTTTTAAATGGTTTCATCATGATTATATTTTTAAACCTAGAATATTATTGTATAGAAAAATAGTATGAAAAATAAGAAAATTTTAGAAACAAATTTGAATTAATTTGGAGTTCAGGAACATTTTCAAATCATTTATTTACTCTATATTATCACTATTCTGTTATTATTTAATTACTGGGCCTAATCTGGGCCGCCAGATTTATACCGAGATTAGTGCGCATCTTTTATATAACTTCCTTCTTCATTTGGGCCGCCAGATTCGCTTGAGATACGTGTTTAATGGATCTACGGCCCAGATCCTTTCTTGGTTTAATAATCGAATTTCTCGACAGATCCCGTGTGTTGATTAGCTTCAAGATCGGTACATGCTTCAAGGTTCGTGCCAACGTTCTTTCATCTCTTTCGAATCGTTCTTACATCGGGATTCGTCTTTGAGCGCGCTTACGTGGCCGAGTACTCTTCTATGATCGTCGATGCCTCGCATCGTCTTGCCTTGTAGAATTCCTTTGCGGTTCTTGATCGAGAATCCATACGGTGAAAGATCTGCCGCACAATGATAGTGCCGGTTAGTGTATCGGTTAGAATCGATGCAGAGATGTTTCCTTCGTCAAATTCAACGAAATTAATCGAAGTTCTTGACAATTACAAGATCGATGAGCATCGCCTCGATATGTTATCATGATTTGAAGCGATTAATT